>MNCI01017655.1:318392-357966 GCA_015680685.1 Gnetum montanum
GATGTCACTGATTGAAGGAATGGACTTGGTCTTGATTTTGGAGCGACGGGCTAATGACACATTAATCATGTCCTACACTCAAGATTTATTGTGCCTTGGGTCAGTTACCTCATGTTCCAATCTCTGCAATCCCTTCTACAATTTGCCTCATCTCACTGTTCATGTATTTGTGACTCATGTCTTGTGTAGCATTGAATTCATATCTCATCATGGTGGTATCTACATGTGTATTTTATGCAACTGGTGGGGATTACATTTGAACCTTTTAGTGCCTACGGACATTTTTAGGTATGGTTACATAAGGGCATCATAGGTAGGAACCTACTTTGGGGAGGACCCACTTATGTAACCTTTGTAATTTACACTCATTGCACATCATCATCACATCATTTTATGCCCTTCGAGCATTGCATTGCCAATGTTATTCTTTCCTTTATCATCCTTTTCATTCAAATGTTCCTATGCACCAAAACATGCCCTTTTTCCTCATCCTATTTATGAATTTCATTATCAAATTCTACTCCATTATATTTTTGGTTCCTTTCAATCTATCCAATGTTACCATGGACCTTCCAAATTAATCTTAGATTCTTCATTTTTGGCCTTGGAAATTTAAAAATTCTTCAAATTTATCAAGTACCCTATTTTCAATGGGCCGCGATATTGGGTACTTGATATCGGGTTCGTGCTATCGGGTACATGATATCGCGTCCATAAAAACTATATATATGGATCCCCCTGTGCATGTCAACATCATTTTGCACTATTCACATAGGGGAAGTTCAAAATTTCTTTCACAAATTGCTAGTTTATGCACCTATCGTTCAAACATCCATAACTTGCTCATTAACGCTCCGATTCCCATTCCGATTGAACTTGTTTAAACCCAGAGTGTTTAATTTAGTCGTGGGGGAAGGGTATGCTCCAAGTTGTGCATAATGTTTCCAAAATTCATCGTCACCCGAAGGATATTATAAACGGTAAATGACTATAAAAATGTTAAACACGTTGCCAAATCAATTTTATCTCTTCTCCCACACCATGAGAATTAAATTTTGGAGCCACCTAATCAAATTGGGCCCAATATCAAAACTTTTAGGGGACATTCTCATAAAATTATCTAACTCTGGATCACACTAAATAAGACATGAATTTATTAAAGGCAAGAAGTAAGATATTAATCAAATTTTGTAGGTAACCTTACTAATAAATGGCCCTGTGTGATTGCAGATGGCCCCTAAATGTGGACAGCAAGGAGGACCCTCTCAAGGTGCATCCAAATGACCAAGGAGAGGCAAAGGCTAGGCATCTCTCGAGGAATGTATAGAATAGGAGGCATAATCATTCAACATCCATCAAGAGCCTCTTGTTACTGTGCAATCAAGATAGGCTGAAGGAGGAGCTAGTGGAGCACTTGAATAGGGACAACATCTCACGTTGTCCCCAGAATGTGTTTAGGTGATTCATGAAAGATCCACGTCAGTAGTCATGATTGTGGAACTCAACTTTGGACCTTTCACTAAGTTCGCTCCTGCAGTAGTTAGGGACCAACTTAGAGGGTTCTCATTATGGCCTATTCTCTTTGAAAGTGGTGCCTAGTACCTGGGAGAGATGTACCAATTTTGGCACAATAAAGAAGAAGGCACCACCATTGATATTGGTGGTGTTTCTATAGATTTCTCTGCTAAAACCATTTTGGAGGTGTTAAATCTTTCAAATACAGGGCCAAAAATTGCTCACCTGCCCACTCACTTTGATGCTAATGCGTAGAAGATTTGGTTGAAAAGGACATATAGCAAGGAAGACAAAGCATATGGAGAGCTGACATTGGAAGGGAGGATCTATTTCAAGATAAGCACTTATCACATCTTCCCCACAAAGGGATTGAATAGAATCTCCACATATGTGGCTAGAGGAAGTGCTATATTGATGGGCAAGGTTAATGCCAACCTACCCCATCTATATCTTACAGAGATTTTGAGGCGGTTTGAAGAATGCAAGATGGGGAAGTTTGCATTGCCCTTCCCCTATCTCATCAGGAAGCTATGCCGATGTGCTAGAATTCTAGGGTACACCAATGATGTCCCCAAAAGAGCCCAAAATGCTTCATTTGTTGAATTGCTAAGGCGCTAGCCCAAAGGAAAAGCACTAGTGAGACACTGAAGCCTGAATAAGAATAGACAGTGGGGCCCACTACACCTCAAAATGCAGGGCCTAGCCAACTTTCAAGCACAAGTCCTAATCAACAACAAGAAGTGGGGCCCAGTATAGGCTAGTAAGACCAACTGCCACCACCGCTGCAAGACTATCAACTATCGATGAGCCATCTCAAGGCCATCACTGAGATGGTCAGTTGGGGAAGCTGTGATGAGACCAATCTCTTCAGGGTCATAAATGATGTCATATGATCCATGGTCTCAATTGATCACGTGAAGGGTGAGGTATCAATTTAAATAGGAGGAGGGACATCACATTGGTCACAACATATCTTAGAGAACGCTACATCTTTTCAGGTGCAATTAGAAATTGGTGAAGGCACCACAGTAGTGGTCATGTAGCATCAAGATGCAACAAGAGCCATAGAAGTGGTCACAGACCACATAAAAGAATCATTCAATATCCTTGTTGTGCCATCGACAGACTTTACGGGAGCATGTGATGCTCAAACTTTGGCTGTTCCCTCAATGACTGCTACAGAGCATGAGGATGTTCTTGATCAGTTGTTGCAGATAGGACAAGTGATGAAATCCGTGTTTGACATCTCTCAAGATGTCATAGCAACTCAATCAGACCTCGTCTTCATAACAGGGAAGCTAGTTATGGTAGAGATTAGGGCTGAGCATGCAGAGGCAAAGTTGAAAAGACTCCAAGAGAAGCTCGTCACCCTGCGAGCTGCACAACAGGACCCATTTCAATTCATTCCCATAGACCAGCTAGAGTCTTTCCAGACAAAGCAACTCAATAAATTGTTGGTAGAAAATGAAAGAATGGTGGAGGAGAAAGAGAAGGCTGATTGGGATGCTTCCAAGGCATAAGCTCAAACGTATGCACATGCCAAAGCACTCAAGGCCTGATAAGAGGAGAATAAACAAATTGCTGCTGAAAATCTCCGGTTAACCACTGTAGAAAAACAAAGGAATGTTCTCGAAGAAAAATTTCAATAGTTACAAGAACAATTAGTCAGGGTTAACCAGGACATGAATCACTTGGCCAGAGAAAATTGAACCCTTTTAATAGAGGAGGTATGCGCAATCTGTCAAAAGATGGCAATTGAAATAAGCGCGTGGAAAAATGAGGTCAAGAAACATGAGAAGCTGAAGAAACACTTCAAGGATTAGGTGAGATGTATAAACAAGTAATAGAAAAAGAAATCCATATGGCCAAGGCCCATATAAACACTCTTAGTGCTTAAAAAACTAATTTGCAGGCCATATTGGATACCTATGCATTCTTCCACCAAGTAGAACTCAAAAGCCAAGACCTGTAGATACAAGATCTTACGGAGTACATGGAGTTGGCAAACCTGTGGTATGCCAACCTAGCCATGTTAATAATAGGCTATCCAAGAACAGAGCTAGAGAAGCAGGTAGCAACCACCTACGCGAAATATGAAATAGAATTTGCTAAGCACAAGAAGACACTGTAGAAATTAGAAGTGGAAAATTTTGAGTTAGAGGTGGTCAAAACTAGCTACCAAGGAAAAAAAGATGTCGTGGTAGACTTGGCTAGATGGCTTTTGGATTACCAGGAATACAAGGATAAAGCTAGAGCCTATGAAGAGGAACAACGGTTGTTTGCAGTTTGGTATGTTAAGGCCAACTAGATGTTCCCACAATTGCTATGTCCATGGGAGGTGCCAACTTCATCGAACATTGGAACATTAGCATGGATGACACAGGGTCCCCGAATTGAAGAGGAAAAGCTCCAGACACTCCTTTAGAGCCATCAACTTCCAAAACCTGGAGCACAGGGCAAGGGGAAGAGACCCATGGAGGAACCACGGTCACCACGAACCACATGAGTTCCAATAAATTTTGTAATTTTGTGTCTGTGTCCCAATTTTGTTGTGTTCAACTCCCCATTATGGCATGAATAAATTTCTAGCTAGTCAATAATCCCATACCTATCCACTGTGTAATCAATGAAACTTGTTCTCATTTTGTTTGACTCGGGGACAAGGTTTCATTCAGTTGTGGGGGTATGATGAATCATGAATTGTCAGGTTCTAATATTGGATCCGCGATATCAGGTACATGATATTGTGGCTTGGCTAATGATATTGGATACACGATATCATGATTCCTGTGTAAGCCTATAAATACACCTTTAGGGGCACAGAAATGAAAGAAAGTTAGAGTCAGTTAGAGTTAGAGTAGAGTCTTTTTTGTCAATTTCAATTCATTTTAATCCTTTCCCTAGTGCATGCCTACAGTGTGATGATTGTAATTGTATGGAACTTTTATTCGAGTGTGACATACTTGGACACACACATGATCGACAATAAAGATCGAGATTACTCCATAATTGTAGCATTCACTTAGTTTTAATTGCTTAATTCTTATTGTTATTTATTGCTTTCTTAATTAATGTTTCTTTACCTTCCTTTACTATCCTTGTTATTAAATGTGGAATGAGTACGACTTAATCACGAGCATTTAAGTGTGACTACTTGGTAACCTAGTAGCGTATCTAGGAGCGCTCAAGTAATATATTCTTGGTAATCCCAGAAGTAGTACACGAGGTCCAAGATGTGTACAAATGATTAAGGACAAATTCTCATCACACTTAGGCTAGCTGAGATTCTCTTCTCCCACTTCATCTTAGCTTAAAACAAAGTTATTTTCCATTGCCTCTAGGAGTAGCACTAGTTTAGGCCCACATCATATAGCTCACTCTAGACTAAACCATACGTGATAAAGCAAATACTGGTCTAGGTGGGAAGACAGTGAACTGCGATCAATGTGTAACTATTTAGATACCACAGCTAGCTAGTCCACAGAGTTCAATTGGATCATGTGTGAATGCTCATATTCGTATGGTTGAGTGTAGAGGTACCTTGCCACTCATCACCTATTGACGAGTACACATTAACGGGTCAAACCTTGCATTGATGAGATCACATTGACAAGATCTTGTTGATCGGATCATGTCGATGGCATCTTGTCAACATGGCTAAACTATGTGACTCATGATACCCCCACGAATGAATGAAAATGATACTTGAGTTCTTTATAAAATTTAAGAAGGTATGGGATTACTGACACAAAAAAAACATACAAATAACAAAACAAAAAATTAGTTCCTGAGTGTATAGTTTTACAGTGATTACAAAATTTCAGTGTTTAGGAGAATAAAATTGAATACTAGGATAAAATTGACAAGCATAATTCCTTTGATAGTGCAAAGATGATGAAGAAGATCAAATGGTCCTAGGTAGTGAAGGCTTCTAAGGCTTGAAAGGATCTTCTTCTACTGCAGGTGCATATGGTGGTTAAGGTGGTTATGGTTGTTTTGTAGTAGCTACAACTTTTGATGGAAGATGAAAGGCATTCAATAGTGCCTTCATCTTCTCCTCCTTACTCTAGGAATCATTCATAGTCCATGTTGCATCTCCAATGTGGGATGGAATGGGAATATTCCATAGATAAGGAATTGTAAGGCATAGCTTCTTAACATTCATGAACCAAGCGACGAATTATTTACGTTCGATATTGAAAGTTTTGAGTGCATTGCGTAGCTCTTGGTAGTTGTTCATCTTCTTGGGTAAGTTCTCAATAGTTGATCATTGATTGATGAACTTTACCTTGAGAACCTCAAATTTGGCATTGGTGATCTCAAGCTTTTGCTTGGTGTTTTTGTGATGCTTAAACTCTACCTTGTACAATAAGTACGAGTTGGCCACTTGTTTTTCCAATTTTGACTATGGTTTACTAGCAGTTAGCATCACTAGATTTACTTAATAAAGATTGTCAAGCTCCATGTACTTGGTCATCTTCTTGATCTATAGCTCTTTTATGAGGATCTCTATTTTGTTGTAGTCATTGAGCCCATTAAAGATAGGCTGCCATACATCATCTCTTTCCTTGAGTTGCTAGAGGGCCTCATTGTTTTTTGCTTTTGTCATATGAATGTGCTTTTCATTGATTTCTTTCTATAGGCCAACTTGATCTCTATAATGGTTCTTGACTCTCTTAAACAGAGCCTCGTTCTTCTAGGCGGCTATCTCTATTGCAAATTTTTAGTGAAGGGCTTGAAATTCCTCCATGAAGAGATTTCTATTTTATGCTACCAATTTCCTTGATTCATTATTGACTTTGGCTAGCTACTCCTACTGTAGATGGATAAAATCTTACATCTATTACTTCTTCACATTAACATTCTATGGACGATGATTTTCTGTGGTCAAAATTGCATTCTCATGGCATGTCTGGACCAAGTCCTTTTGAATGGTGTACGTTTTGGCATTGGCCATGAATTGGTCAAAGATGGCTATTTCCCTCTCATTCTCAACCTTTTTGAGCTTGTTTTGAAGCTATTTGAAAGCTTCATCTCATGTTAGTGTAGGGTTAAGAAACATGGCATTAGCGAGGTGGGCTATTAATTCAGCAACCTTTGCAGCCAAGCATTGGTTTATTACATGGGCTATTTCAAGTTTCTTTTTCAATATGTGCATTTTCCTCTCACTTCTAGTAGCTTTGATTGGGTTGTAGTGATTGTATTCAAAAGGTTAAAGACATCCAAAATTGGTTTCCCAATTCCCACCATTCGATCTAGCAACTTAATCTATCACTAAGGATTCCTATGGATGTTTACACATCTTTGAGTGTAGAAACATTTGGTACAAACACCGTAGGTGCATTTAATGCTTTGGCAATTCTATCAAAAATGACCTCTACCACTATCTCCTACTCATGGTGCTGCATCACGAAGATAGTTACCCCCTCACCCTCCTCCAAATGCATCAAAAAAGTAGAAGCATTGCTAGAGATTTCTAGGAATTACTACTACTAAGAAAGAGATACTATTACCTCTTGGGCATTAGGATTTGATCTCATGGGCAACTACATTCTTTGGGCTGAGAAAATTGGCCCACCTCCTTGCATTTGGCTAATGGTTGATCCACTTTGTTGAGGTGGCTCATCACTGGGTGATACACAAATGAATCACCACCACTTGTTCTTGATTCTTATTCTTGCTCTTGCAAGAGTTACTCTCAGTGTGCATGCACTCAAGGGGAGTGCAGGACTCCAGTGTTGTTTCATGAGTAAGTGGTGGAGGTGGTGGTTACTGCTCTTCTTCTTAGATGACTTTGGAAGGTACTTTGTCTTGCATCATCTTTGCCTAGGAAGGGGATAGAGCACATTGGATTGCATTATTTTTGTAGTATGCTATTCCTCCCCTCTTACATAATTTTTGGATAAGACATGGGAAAGGGAATGCCTTCCTTCCATGTTTATTTTCTTTAAGCTGCTTCTCTATCTCAAGATAGATCAGTTGTGGAAGGTTGACTAGGAATATACCTCTTAGAGTGACATACGCATAAGTGGAGAAGGCTGTGATCTTGCTTGGCCTTACCGTGGGATTGAGGTGGAAGGTAGCAATCTTGAAATATGCATGTCCCACTGTGGTTAGTGCACTGAACTCCTTACTGTTGACTCCATAACACCATTACGTTCATTCTTTCTTGACACTAGGATTTTCCTGCATGGGGATTTTAGCAAGGTTGACCCCAATTTCTAGTAACCCAAGGGCCTCTATAATGGCTTTTACCAAGTAGGACAATGAAATTTCCTTGATCTTGACTATTGAACTAGCCTACCGATTATTTCAAAATAGTTATGTTTCTCCCATGTACCACTCCACATTGGAATTGATTATGGGCCACATGGGAGAGCTCTGCAATTAAGTTTTGACTTATGGTGGTGTGAACTCCAAGAAAGGTTCAAAGTTTAACTCTTGGAGCACTAATTTTTGGATCTCCTTATTTGTGATCTACTTGAGGCAAGCCTCTGTCAAGGTAACATTACGATTTGGTCTAGGCTTTGGTGCCTCATCTCGATGAGTTGGTTCCGTTGTGGTCACTTCTTCAAGAATCTATTGAACAAATTCCACTTTGGGATCCTCCCGAAGAGGTCCTATGACATGGGTTTCTGCTTGCTCATGTGCTTGCTCTTAGCCTCTTCCTATTCATGGCTATTTGTCCCTTGGTTGGGATGATCATACTTTTTGCACATGCTTTCCTTTTCGTAGCATCTGTGGTCACAACATAACTAAGGATTAGCATTCAATATCTAACTTATAACATTTTAGTACCTTGTCTTATTAGGTAGTTATGCTTAGGCTAAGTTTAGACCATGGTAGATTGATTATTTTATTATTATTTTAATATTTTTAGACTTAGAATGTTATTGGATCTTGGTGGAAGGGTTTAACTCATGATTTGATGTTTTCATGTTGATTTCTTAGTTAAACCTTGTGGGAGTTAGAAATTCTTTTCCAAAAAAATTTTCATCAAAAACTTAAGGTTTGTGATCCCCATGATGAAGAGCTTACCTTCAGTAGCTATAAGGTTAAAGAATGGAGTGAATCGAACAAATGATTAGGAAGTTATGGCTTTTGGAAGGTTCTAGGCTTTGGAAAGTTGAAAAAGTCCTTGTTTATGAGCAAATGTGAAAATTTCTTAAGTGTTCACACGTATTTATAGGTGTTTTTGCCTTACATCAATGGGGTCGTGTCAACAAGTGTGATGTGTATATGGGGTTCCATCGATGGAGCTGTTTCACAAAAATTTTCACTTAAAATATTTCCAAAAATATAAGAATTTTTGGCATGAAATTGGGGTCTAAGGAGAGCTAGAAAAGCCGTGAACATGATGAAATGTTAGAAGAGGGCTTGAAAATTCACAAAATTGGAGAATTTAGTGGGAGAATGAAATTTTATTGGAGAAAATGCCTTAAGGAGTACATAGCTTGATGTAATTGATGGGGCACATGAAAGACTTGGTTGTGAAAATGCGTAAGGATAAGAAACTTAACTAACCCAACTAAGAGATATGCAAGTGGGTCCTCCCCATAGCAAGCTCATGTCATTTTTGCCCTTGCATATCCTCAAACCAAGGATTCTATGGATCCCATAGTGGTAATGAAAAGTTAAGAACTGAATTTGGAAGAATCTACTTATGAATTTCAACACATCAAATTAAGACATCGAACAAGACATGGGAACTGACAGTGAGGTGAGTTATGGAAAGCATTGATGGATAAGAGAGAAGGTGGAATGGAGTTCCTAATTATGGTCACATGAAGTCCCTTATGGAATTTGTGGTTAACTGACTTGATAAAGTCCACCCTTAGTCCAAATCAATACCAACCACTTCAAGTGACTTTACATTGCAACTCTAAGACCAAGCCATCCTTTCAAGACATAAGAATGCTCCTACAGATTAGTCACCTTTCCTTATTATAGAAAAAAAGAGAAGTAGGAAGTGATTAATGACCTTAGTTAGAGAGGATCTTCAGGCATGGGTAACATGTCTTTCCAATCTCATAACCAATCCTTATAGCCTATTATTTTATCTAAGAGGTGTGCTTTGAATTCCCATAATGGTTTTTTTTGAATTTTATATTTTTATGGAATTTTGGATGAAAACCACACCATGCAAAGACTTATTACTTCTTGTTATTGGTCAACATAGAACGGTAAGAGATCCATGAAAACAAAATTGCACTTGAGTAAGTAGAAAGGTACAGAGAGTATTGAATCCGCTTGAAGTCACATCATTTTCAAACTATTTGAATCTTTTCCAAGTTTGGAAACTACCAAGATGACAAGTTTGTTAAAGTTTCATTAATGAAAAATGGATCTCATATTTCCAAAATGAGGAAGATCATAGAGTTCGTGGATGGGTGGATGACGTGGGCTCACTACCTATTCCATGAAAAAGAAGCCATGTCTTAGTCATCAGTCATCAAAATTCAAAAATAGAACCTAGACATTAGTAAGAAAAAACATTAAGTACAAACCATCATTAGCAAATAGCTACAACATTACTGTGTCCTGCTGGTAATAAAACACTTTATTGGGAAACAAGAAGAAAATTTTACATCAAAATAAAGTAAAATATAAAAGAAATTGTAAAATATTCAAGAAGTTAAAACATAATAACGATGTTGTAAAACAAGAAAAAGAAGAAGTGTAAAAATAACAAAGTGTAAAATAAAAAGTGTAAAAACAAAGAAAGTGTATAAAAAAAGTATAAAAACTAAAGAACAACTTATATGATTAGCACAAATGGTCTTCTCCTCCATGACTGACTTTAAAGAAGGAGATTTGAAAAATTGAGCGAGGTTGTTCATTTGATGAGGTGTTGCTTGCACTGGCTTACTTTGGCTCATGGAAAGGTTTTACTTGTTGCATGTTGACCAATTGCTTTCTATATGGGCTTTCAAGTTTGTAGATCAACATGGCTTAAGAAGGAAAGGTTTCATAAATGATGTAAGGCCCTTCTCACAATGTTTGGAACTTGGTTTGTTGCCGCACATGTATGGGGTTCTAGCAGAGGACCTTATCTCTAGGTTGAAATTTTACTTTTCATATTCTAAGGTCATGAAATTTTTTGTTAAATGCCTTATGTACTTCATTCAAGGATAGGGTCACTAATTGATTCTCATTTAGCATGTTAAGGTTGATCAATCTTTTTTTTTTGTGCTAGGTTCAAGTCAAGGTCAAGCTCACAGGCTGTTGAAAGTGTATGGAGCTTGGATTGAATTGGAAGAGTTGGTAATTTTTCATACTTGAGCTCATAGGGAGAATAGCCTATAGGGAGTTTCCATGTTGAGTGGTATGCACAAAGGGCATCATTAAGTTTTGTGCTCTAGTCTCTCCTATATTTGCTAATTGTTCTCATTAGGACTTTTGTGATCTCCCTATTTGTCACCTCTACTTGATTGTTGGCTTGAGGGTGGTAGGGTGTTGTTAGTTTATGTTCAACCCCTAAGCATTACATGAGCTTGTGAAAGGTGGTCCTTGAAAAATGAGTACCATTGTTAACAATCAGTGCATGTGGCACCCCAAACCTATTTACAACATTTTGTTGAACAAATTGAGCAGAAGTAGAAGATGTATAGTTGGTGATGACTACTACTTCTGTCCATTTTTTACAATAGTCAATAGTGACTATTATGTATGCCTTTTCATTTGGAATGAGTGTTATGGGACCCATGAAGTCTATGCCCTAGATATTAAAGGATTGTAGTGGTTGGATCCATTGCTGAGGATCCTCCATTTAAGTGATCATCCCACCATCATGTTGACAATGTTCAAAAGAGTAGATGAAGTGGTGAGTGTTCCTAAAGATCCTATCATCAGGATCTTAATGGCCATGCATCTCCCTACATAGTGGCTCCTACAAGGACCCTTGTGAGTGTCTCGGAGAACACATAGTTGATTGGCATCAAGAACATACCAATGAAGCAAGCCATTAGCACACACCTTTTAGAGGTGTTCGTTAATCTTCATAAAGCATTTGTCATAATGAAGAAGTTATTGTTTCTTTCAATGGTCTAACTCTTGTGGCATCTTTTGAATGAGAAGATAAGTGAGGATGCCATCGTATCATGTAGGTGTAATGGGCATTTGTTCATTTATTGCATTGGCAAAGAGGATTTTATTAAGAAATTGATAAGAGAGTGGACTGTTCTCCACTTTGTTGTCCCATCTTAACCAAGACAAGTAATTAGTGACCCAATTCTCAATTCCTTTTCAATCTACCAATGTAATATTGAATTCTCGTAAGATCACAAACCACCCTATGATGTGGAGGCTCATCGTCAGTTTGTTCATGAGGGAGTGAATGGCATTGTGGTCCGTGTATATAAACACCTTGTATCTAAGCACATAGTACCTAAACTTCTCCAAAGCATAGACCACTGCCATCAGCTCATTCTCTATTATGGTGTAGTTGAGCTATGCACCCACAATGCTTCAGGTTGCATAGTGGATGTAATAAGGATGTTTTTGATCATCTAATTGCATAAGCACTACTCCCAAGACATAGTCCAATACATTTTTCATGAAATGAAATGGATGAGACCAATTAGGTGGTCATAAAATTGAAATTTCTATAAGCCTTTCCTTGAGTTATTGAAATGCCTTTTCGCATTCCTCAGTTCATATGAATAAAGCATCTTTCTTGTAAGCTCAACTAATAGTTTAGAAAGTTTAGAGAAATTAGCTATGAATCATTGATAGTAGCCACTATGTTGAAGGAATGATTGGACATCTTTAATGATTTCTAGTTGGCAGGTTATTTCTTGGATGATCCTATTTTTTTTAGGGTCAACCTCAATCCCTGCTTGTAAGATTCTATGCCCCAGCATAATTCCCTCATGAATTATGAGATGGCTCTTTTGCCAATTGAGCCAAAGATTGATCTCCATGCATCTTTTAAGCACTTTCTCAAGGCTATTTAGGGCCTACTCAAACATAGCATCATAGGTGAAGAAGTCATTCATGAAGATTTCCATCTTGCTACCAATTTGCTACTAAAAAATGCTAAGGACAAGGCATTGTAAGGTTGCAGAGGCATTGCATAAACCAAATGACATCTTTTGATATGCAAAAGTCCTTCAAGTTCTTGTGAATGTAGTTTTGGCCTGATCCTTCAGTACAATTTAAATTTGGTTATAGCCATTATAACTTTCTAGAAAGCTATAGAAGCAATGCCTAGAAATAGTGTCTAATACCTTGTCCACAAATGACAATAGAAAATGATTTTTGTAGGTTGCCATGTTCAATAGCCTGAAATCAATACACACCCTCCACTTGTCACCTTTTTTTGGCATAATTACAAGTGGGCTAATCCACTCGTTATCCACAATTGGATAGATGAACCCCACCTTGAGGAGTTGTTCAATTTCCTCTTTGATGATCTGCTTCAATTTAGGATTTAGCTACCACTATGGTTGCCTCCTTGGCTTGATGGAAGGATTAGTATAGATGTGATGCTAACATATTCGAGGATCAATCCTAGTGAGTTTAGGATGTGACCAAGAAAAGGCTATTGCCCATTCGTTAACCACATTTAGCAACTTTCTTTTCAACTCAAGAGTAAGGTTGGTATTGATTATCAATGACTTGTCATTTTTCAGAAATGCATATTGTATGCTAGTAGGTAGAGTTTTCAACTCTATGGGCTCTTGCTTGAAATTTTTAGGGATCTCTTACTCTTCCCAATAGGTGTCATTAGGTTCATCATCGGAGAGTTAGCGATGAACTTGCTCCAGTTCATTCATGCCCTCAACATAGGCACATGTTAAGATATTAGTTGGTCCCATGTAAAGTGTGATGCTTTTAGGATTAGTTGTTAGCCATTGGATGTCCTCCTACTTTGTGGCTACTATGTATAGGCATGTTTGAATTTTAGACTCATTTGCACATTGTCTACATGCTTTGATTGATGTGCTTTTAATAGACCATAATTTCTACACATAGTTGCACCCTATATCCTTGTACTCGATGCATGGAACTATCTTCTTCTTAATATTTCTAAAAGCATTTCCCTTGGAAATTTCTAGGGAAAGATTTTTGATTCCCAAACATGCATGAATAGTGCTTATTCAAGCCTTTCCCATGATGATTGGAAAGTTTTCTTTGCAATTGTCAACATGGATCACCAGGAAATCAATAGGATAGGACCACCGACAAATAGTGATCACAATGTCCTCTACTAATTTCAAGGAAACAATGATGGATTAATCTTCTAACTCAAGATAACTTTTAGTCTTTTTGAGAGGAGGCAGGTTCCATGCTTTATACATTTTATTAGATATTAGATTAATACTAGAATTTGAATCTAGAAGAGCTTTGCAAGGCTTATTTCTAGTGATTTGAAGATAAATGAGGGAAATTCTAGGATTAGATAATTTCCTAGGAAGGCAAAGAACTTTGATCTAATCAATTATAACATGGATTAGCATGATAGTATGCACTTTGAAAGGTTTTTGGTTCAAAGGGGACTTGAGTGGATTGGATGTAGAGGATGAGGAAGAAGCAAGGATTTTTCTTGCATGAGTCTATGAGGGCTTTGTAGGATTGTTGGTTTTGAAAAATGGTTATTTTTTGGGTTTAGGTTTTGAACCACTTGACTAAGGATTTGGTTGTAAGTTAATAGCCCTGGTAGCATTATGTTGCTACTTCTAGGCTAGAATTTCATTCTACATTGATGGAGTGGGTAGTAATTTGGTTGATGGTGGAGGGACATGAGCAAAAGGATGAGGAGGATGATAAGGATATGAGGAGTCCCCTCTTGGAGATGTAGAATAAGCTCTATAGTACTCCATAGGGTAGTAGTGATGTTGAAAAGAAGCATGGATGGAAGAGTTACACAAAGACATGGGTTGCTAAACATAGTATCCATATGGATCAGGCTATCTATAAGGGTACCACTACCTTGGTGGTGGAATCCCCCACGACTGTGGGTGCTATCATTGATGATACTGCTTATATGGTTGTGGTAGAGCTCCCTTGGGTAACAAGCTTGTTGTTGTTGGTGGAATTGCCTAGGATTTCCTTGAGGATAAGGCAATCTTTTAGGTGTTTAGTTTCTTTCCAATTTAGGATTGAGAGCGTACACCCTATATCAACATGATCCCATCGATGTAGGGTTTGACCTGTTGACGTGTACTCGTCAACGAGGCATCTTGTTTTTGCCTATAAATGTGCACCTTCTAGCACATTTATGGAATCAAGTCTCATAGTTGTAACAAAGTTCTTGCAATTTTTCTTCCAAAAGTTATAATATTTTTCTAAGTGCCCATAGTAGAAGTCAAAGAGTGTATGGATCTTTATTTAAGCACTATTGTACCTAAGCACTTCATTATGTGTAGCAATAAAGATGAGCTTTCTAGTTAACCTTGCAACACTTGGACTAGATTAATTATTTCTGTAAGCATTTAATATTTTAAGAAATTTTATTTAATATTTTAAGTAATTAAGTAATTTATTAAGATAAATTAAATAGTAAATATAAGTTCAACCATTTTGAGCATACATGTAATGTTTGGTGATCCTAGTAATGCTTAACGTTTGGTAACCTAGTGGTGTTATAAATGTTTAGGATGTGTACAACAAGTGGGAATGGATGCTTATGTTAGGATTAGATAAGTGTTAGCTAGTTGTTAGATTAATTTAGTAATTAAATACCTTGATTCATTATTCTTTATTCTTAGGCAATTAGAATATAAAAAGATAAACATGATAAAAAATCATATTCCTCGGTTATACTTAACCATACCCTTGTACTCACAAGTGTAACTAGGAAGACAATGATTGCAAAAATTGATTCACCTCCTAGACTAGCATACATAGAAACTTAGAAGTCCTTGGAATTTGACTAGATCATGCATACACACTTGTAATTCGTATGGTTGGGCATAGGGTCTACTCACTGCTCATCATTGGTGCCGTTGTCGAGGACCTTTAGTTAGGTTCATGCACTTTTAGAACTTAGTGAAAATACTTCACATCATTGGATCAAATCTGAAAGTCACAATCATTCTAATGAAGAAAAATAATTGTAAAAACACACACTATTAATTTTCTTTTGAATTCAAAATCTCTTCTTCTCATAGGCATGATGGATCAAAACTGTAATTGCCCCAAGAATGCAAAGTGGTATTTACACATCTAGATAAGTTTATGTTTGATTTCACCTTCATTTTGTATCAAGATGAATAGCTACGGTGGAGAGACATGGAAGGCTAATGTTGTGTTGCTATCCAATTAATTAGTTCTTGGGATGTTGCTCCAAACCTTGAAGAGGTTCGGCATTCAGGATCTTAATGATGAATATGCTATTCAGGAACATGAATATCAGGGCTATTATCCTATTGAAACACAACAGAAAAGAGATTGGTAATAAGAGAAACACTATGAAGCTATGAAGGGGAAATATTTTACTAATCCCTTGTTCCTACTAAATCAAAAATATGATGAGGGTCCTCTCTCTAAGCACATAGACTCACCTCCCCTTGATTCCAGTGAAAGAGGTTTGAACCAAAATCTAGAGTTCACTATAAATAATCCTAGTTCAAGCAAGAATAGATTCCATGATCATGAAGTGTCCAAAGGTGGGAGTCATGATAGGGACAAGGATAGGCATCATGATGATGATTGTGGTTGTGACCATTTAAGGGGAGGTGGTAGACATTGCAGTACTAGTCATCCTTTCTCTTCATCGTCATCATCCTCTTTTTCCTCCTCATGCTCCGACCGAAGTTGCAGAGGATGTGTTTGTGATGGAGGTGACTGGTGGGATAGAAATGATCATGATTGTAGGACCTGTTGGGATGATCAAGATCAGAGGCATGGACATTAAAGGGAGGCCTACCACCATGAGCAAAGGGATAGCAGAGAGCATCATAAGCACAATGGCCATCACCAAGGACATGACTATGATGAGCCTTTTCTTGAAACTCAAAACATGCTAAACATCATAGAGGTAGTTAGAATTCCAACAAGGCATGTGAAGGATAGCTGAATAAAGTGGTTGGATATGAACAATATCCCCAAGTTTGAGGGGGGATACAANNNNGGGGGGGGTGTATAATTTAGATTCAAAAAATCATCTACAAGCCTTTCTTGATGCTTGTGCCTTGTAGAACATAGAAAATGATTGGTAAAAACTTAAGTTATTTCCCAAAACACTCATAAAAGAAGCAAAACTTTGGTATTGATCTTTAGAGTCATAATTAATTCATAGATGGGGTATGATACTTGAGCTGTTTAATGATAAATATCAGATGTACTCTTAAGTGTCCAACTTGAAAGAGCAAATCCAAGGGTGGCAACAAGGAAAACATGAACCGTTGGATGCAGCCATGGGTTAATATTATTCTCTTTTGCATAGATGTGCTAGCCATGGTTATTCTCAAAGTGAGTAGCTTTGCCATAACATAGATGGACATTGATTAGAAACATGAAGAATTCTTAAGATCTATACCTAAGGAAGATTGTCAGAATTAAGAGCCCATTAGATCCAAAGGATCATTGAGCAGGTTGCAAAAGAAGAAGGAGAGCTTAGAAAGAGGAAAAGTGCTAAGGAGCACAATCAAAATCCTTTCATTAGAAAAAGGAAAGTTTGGTTTGTTGACAATGAAGAGGAGGCACCACATCAAGTGGTGCAGCAAAAAACCTTGTTGATCTTGAAATCTATCTCTAAAATTTTGGCTAACGTAGATAAAATGTGAGACTCTTGGATGAAAAGTTTAAGAGACTTTGAAAATTATAGAGGAATCTAAAGAGAAAAGTAGTGATTGTGATCATAGGCAAAGGAAGGAAGCTGAACATGCCCACCAAAGGGATAAGGGTAAGGGTACTATAGTTGAAGAGGTTATGAAGTTTAAATTAGATGCTCATGGTGGGTGTGATATTTTCCAATACAAACATTCTAAGGGATGTTGCCCTATTTTATGACACTTGTATGAATTTGGGATACATGATATAAATTTTAGATTGGCAAGAAGGCAAGCACCTAGAAGATTACCTTATTCTCAAGGAAATCCTAGGTAGTTCCACTAGCAACAACAAGCTTATTATTCAAGAGGAGCTCCACCATAACCATGTGAGCAGTATCGACTATGAGGGATGCCACCACCAAGGTAGTAGTACCCTTACAGATAACCTGATCCATATGAGTACTATGTTTAGTAACCCATGTCTCTACATGGCTCTTCCAGTCATGCTTCTTTTTAACATCACGACTACCCTTTGGAGCACTATAAAGCTCATTCTCCATCTCCCATAGGGGAGTTCTTGTATCCTTATCACTTGTCTCATCCTTCTGCTCATGTCCCTCTACCTTCAATTCAATTACTACATGCTCGATTAATGCCTGCTAAAATTCTAGCCTAGCCACAGCAACGTAACTCTATTAGGATCACTAACTTATAGTCTGCTCATTAGCTGAGTGGTTCAAAACCAAGACCCCAAAAATGGCCATGAATAGGAAGGGACCAAGAGTAGGCCCATGAGCAAATAGAAATCCATGCTACAAATCTCTTCAGGAGGAGCCCAAAGTGGAATTTTTTCAATACATTACCAAGGAAGTGATAGAAATAGAATAGTCTCATCAATAGGAGGGACTAGAGCCTAGACCAAACCTTGAGGTTACCTTGATGGAGCGTTACCTCAAGAAAATCGCAAATAAGAAGGTCCAAAAATCAATGCTTCAAGAGTTAAAATTTGGACCTTTCTTGGAGTTTTTACCACCAAAAGTTAAAACTCAACTATAGAACTCTCCCATGTGGCCCATAATCACTTCCAGTAGGGAGTGGTACATGGAAGAAACATACCTATTTTAGAACAATCATCAAGCTAGTTCAATAGTTAAGATCAAGGAAATTTTAGTATCCTACTTGGTGAAAGAAATTATATAGGCCATTGGGTTACTAGAAACTGGGGCCAACCTTGCTGAAATTCCTTTGTAGGTAGATCCTAGCTTTAAGAAAGAATTGATGCAGCAGTGTTATGGAGTTGACTGCAAGGAGTTTAGTGCACTATCCATCATGAAATGTGCATATTTTAAGATTGCAACCTTCCACCTTAATCCCATAATGAGGCCAACCAAGATCACAACATTCTCTACCCATGTGTGTGCTAATCTAAGCGATAGATTCTCAGTCAGCCTTCCATAGTGTATGCAATTTAAAGAAAATGAATGTGGAAGGAAGGCATTCCCCTTTCCATGTCTTATTTGGAAATTATGCAAGAAGGAAAGAATAACACACTACACAAATGATGTAGTACAACATGCTTCATGCATATCTTGGGGGGAGATGATGAAGGATAAAGTGCCTACCAAAGTCATCTAAGAAGAGGAGTAGAAACCACCACCTCCACCACCTACTCATGAAACAATGCCAAAATCCCACACTACCCTTGAGCAAATGTGTGAGATCCAAAAGTAGCTTTTGTAGGAGTAGGAGTAGTAAGCAGGAGCAAGTGGTGGTGATCCATCTGTGTATTGCCTAGTGATGAGCCACCTCAATGAAGTGGCTCAAACCATAAATCAGATGGAAGGAGGTGGGCCAATTTTTTTGGATCAAAGAATCAAACTTTCCTTGAGATGAAATCCTAGCACTTGAAAGGTAATAGTATCTCTCTTTCAATAGCAACAATTCCCAGAAATTTCTAGAAATGTTGCTACTTTTTTGGTGCATTTGGAGGAGGATGAGGGGAAAACTATTTTGGTGATGCAACACCATGGGTAGGAGACCACGACAAAGTAGATCCTATGCCCACCCATACGAATCACAAGTGTTTATGATGATCCAATCAAATTCCAAGGACTTCTAGGTTTCTATGTACATTGGTCTTAGAGGTGAATAAACTGTTGCAATCATTGTCTTCCCAATTACATTTGTGAGTACAAGGGTATGATTAATTATATATAAGGCATATGACTTTTATGATTGTTATCCTTTATGGTTTTAGTCACATAAGAATAAAGAATAAAGAATAAGGTAATTAATTGCTAAATTAATCTAACTAACTAACACTTAACTAATCCTAATATAAGCATCCATTCCCACTTGTCGTGCACATCCTAAACACGTATAATGCTACTAGGTTACCAAATGTTTAGTGTTACTGGGATTACCAAGTGTTACACGTATGCTTGAAGTGGTTACACTTATGTTTATTATTTAATTTATCTTAATTAATTACTTTAATTACTTAAAACATTAAATAAAATTGCTTAAAGTATTAAATGCTTATAGAAAAATTAATCTAGTCTAAGTGCTACAAGGTTTGATTAGAAAACTCATCTTTATTACCACACACATTGAAGTGCTCAGGTACAATAGTGCTCAAATAAAGATCTATACACTCTTTGACTCCTACTATAGACACTTAGAAAAATATTGTAATTATTGGGAAGAAAAACTGCAAGAACTTCATTACAACTATTTGGCTTGATGCCATAAATTTGGTGGAAGGTGTACATTTATAGGTAAAAAAAAGGTGCCCCATTGAGGGGTACACATCAACAGGTCAAACCTTGCATTGATAGGATCACATTGATGAGATCTTGTTGATGGGGTCATGTTGATAGCATCCCATTATTGTGGCTAAATCCTGCAACTCATTAGCATTGAAAATAATAGAAAAGAAGATTGAACAAGCCCTACACTAAAGTAAAGATAAGAAAAAAAGAAAAAGAAAAAAAGACAATAGGAATGAATAATGTAGAAATAAAGGAAAGGTTGTTGCAGTTGAACAAGTAATAGACTCCAGATCAGAAGACATAGAATGATGCAAAGTGTGTCACTATGAACATCCTAAGGGATGTTGTCCTATCATGGTCCAGTTATAAGAATCTAGGGCATGTGTATTGAATCCAAAATTTTTCAAAAAGCAAACACTCAGAAGATTACCTTATCCATAAGGTAACTTTAAATAGATTTATCAACAAACATACTATCTAAGTAGGGTATATCCTCAGCTACAAGAATAGTATCAACAATAGTTGTAATAACCATAAGCATGGGGAATACCATTGCCAAGGCAACAATATCCATACAGACAACTTGATCTCTATGGATGCTACCTTTAATGCCCCATCTCTCTAAGGAATACTTCAATTTATGCTTCCTCTTTCTACTACCTACTAGAATATCATCAACCCACTACCTCATGAATGGATCAAAATTCTTACATGCCTCAATCAATAGCTAGTTCTTTATCATAGACTCCTAACTGCCTATCGCCAGTGCCATCACTGAAGAGTCTAAAGAGCCCTAGATCTACGAACTAACCTAAAAGGAAATAAAGAACTCTGTTAGAACAAACACACTCCTATGAGACTCTCTTAAATTCTATATGTCTCTTTTATTATTATTTTCTATATGAATGAATATGTGTTGATACAATTATATAGGCCTTGATCTCCCAGGAATAGATTTGTAGAGATAAGTGTGAATCTCGGAAATCATGGGGATGATCCTTATCATCATATTTAAGGATCTTCTTAATATGAGATGTCCTAAACATGGACTGGATAAGAATTACATGAATAGAATATCATCTTTAAAATAGATTAATGATCCTTATCATCATATTTAAGTATCTTATTAACATGGGATGTCCTAGACATGGATTGGATAAGAATTACATGAATAGGATCTCATCTTATTTAAAATAGATTAATAGATGAGATCTATCTAATTCTATTGTGGAACATCTAGTCATCATATTCAACAAACCCCCCCATGATGGTAAGAGGTTCCACTCCTAGGAAGTTTTGAAAAGGCTTAAACTTTGCACAGCTCACAATCTTTGTAAAGGTGTCTACCATTTGTGCTTCAGTTGCACAAGGCTCCATGTTGAGTATGTTATCTTGGATCAAGCTTCTGAGATGGTGATGCTTGATATTTATGTTCTTGGAATGCCCATGATGAACAGGAGTATGAGCCATTGCAATAGCACTTGTGCTATCACAGTATAAGTGAATGGGAGGTTTGAGTGTGTATCCCATTTCAGTGAAGACGAAGTGGATCCAAATGGCCTGAGTAGCAGCATTCAATGCAACAATGTATTTTGCTTCAGCTATTGAGAGGGCAACTGTAGATTTCTTCTTTGATCCCCATGAGATAAGTGATGGATGGAAGAAGAAACAAAAATTAGAAGTTGACTTTTGATCTTCGAGGTCGCTTTTCTAGTCCGCATCAATGTATCCCCATATCTTGAAATTTGTATGTTGATGATCCCAAAATTTGTTGTAGTTATCAGGTATCGCAATATCCATTTTGCAGCTTTCCAATGTGATTCATGTGGATCTTGCATGAATCAAGAAAGGTAGTTTACAACATATTGGTTATCTGGACGAGTATTAGAGAGATACATTAAACTACCAATAAGGGATCTGTATAGTGAAGGGTTGACATAGGGGGATTTGTCATCCTTGGTAAGTTTTGTACCAAGGGCAAGTGGTGTGTCTAAAGGATTACAATTAATCATGCCAAATTTCTCAATTAAGGATCAGGAAAATTTCATTTGGCATATGGAAATTGATTTTGTTCTTTGGATAACTTGAAAACCCAAAAAGTATGACATCTTCCCTAAATTAGACATTTCAAATTCCTTTTTCATGGCATTAAGAAAATTATTTCCTAATGAAATTATAGACAAAAAATAGACTAAATCATCTACATATAAACAAACACAAATAAAATCATCTCTAGATACCTTTTTGTATATTGTTGTTTGGGACTAAAGATTGGTGAAGCCTTCTTACATGAAAAATGCATGAATACATGCATACCATGCACGTGGAGCTTGCTTAAGGCTGTATAATGCTTTATGGAGCTTGTAAACATGATTTTTTTTTCCTTCATCAATGAAGCTCAGTGGTTGTTCCACATAAACTTCTTCATTAAGAATGCCACTGAGAAATGCAAAAGCCACATCTAGTTGATAAACCATGTAGCCAGCTTGTGCAGCAATGGCAAGAAAGATTCTCACGGATTTCATCCGTGAAATAGGAGCAAAGTTATCATCAAAGTCTCTACCTTGTTGTTGGAGATAGCCTTTGGCAACTAGGTGAGCTTTGAATTTTTCTATTTCATCATATTGATTTCTCTTAAGTTTAAATATCCATTTTAAACCAATATTAGGCTTACCAGACGAATGAGGAACTAGGCTCCAAGTGTTGTTTTTATTAATTTGATGTAGCTATTTCTCCATGGAATCAATCCAACGATTATCTTGTGTAGCTTCAATGATTGTGGATGGTTCCATTAAACCATCATCGCTCCCCCCCCATTGGTGTAAGTAGCACAAAAAATTCATCATCCATCATAGTGAAAAGAGCATTTTCAATAGATTCCACATTATGGGTTGGTGAAGTAGTGTCTCCATGAAAGTGAGTTCTTGTCATGCACTGTGTAAAATTTGTATCTAGCATATTGGAGGCTGGATGATATTGAGCTAGCTAAGAGTTGGTTGGACTTTACTAGGAGGTGGACATTGTTGAGGTAGAAGGTGTTGTAGATGAAATGATTTGAGAAGGAATTGATGTAGAGGTATGCCCTTGAAGAGGAAATGAAAGTTGAGGATGGTGCTGCATTGGATGACCATGCCAGGGTTGTGTATGCTATGGTAATCGTTGGTTTATTACTACCACAGATCCATGTCTTGAATTGACAGCAACAGGTACATTTTTGGTAGCAAAAATAGGCACATTTTTCGTAGTAGCAGCAGGCACATTTTTGGCAGCAGAAATAGGCACGTTTTTGGCAACAGAAATAGGCACATTTTTGGTAGCAATAGAAAAGTGAGGAGAAACAACACTGTGAATGTCCATGCTGTTATAATGTTGAAACGTTTCTTCCATAAAGTTTATGTCACATGAATCAACCACATTTTTATTTGCAACATCATAGCACTTGTATGCTTTGGAATTTGCACAATATTCCACAAAAATACATGGCTGTCCCTATTTATCTAGCTTTTTTCTTTTTTGTATTGGAATTTGAATGTAGCATGGTGAACCAAAAATTTTCAAATGAGAGATATTTGGTGAATATCTATTCCATAATTCATATGGAGTTTTATTTTGAATTGATCTTGATGGCACCCTATTTAAAATATATATTGATGTTGCACAAGCTTCTGCCCAAAATTTATTCTCCAAACTTGACATTTGAAGTAGACACCTTGCCATTTCAACCATAGTTCTCTTCTTTCTCTCAGCAATACCATTTTTTTGAGGTGTGAATGATGTGGTTTTTTGATGAATAATCCATCTTTTCTTGCAAAATTCATCAAACTCAATTGATAAAAATTCACCACCATGATTTGTCCAAATTTTCTTAATTGAATTACCACTTTGATTTTCTACTTCCACCTTGAATTCTTTAAAAAATCCCAATGTTTAATCTTTTCATTTCATAAAATACCCCCAAGAAAATCATGAAAAATCATCCACTATGATTAACATATATCAATTTTTACCTAGGCTCAATTTTTGCATGGGACTACATAAATCCATATGAACTAGATCTAATTTTTCTTGAGATCCATGTTCTTTTCTAGGGAATGGTAACCTTGTAATTTTTCCTAGCTGACATATGCCACAATCATGATTATCTAGCAAAGAAAATTTTGGCATACCTCTTACAATTTCTCCTTTTTGCATGTGGTCCATTGAGCCAAAGTTGGCATGTCCTAACCAAGCATGTCATAACCATGCTATGTCTTTAGTGACAGTGAGATAATGAACATCCTTTTGCATCTGAACTTGTACATTTGATTCTTGCTTATAGGGATAATTACAATACCTTTATCATCATCAACCTTAGAAATTTTACAAACATCTTTTTCAAATTCAACATGATACCCATTGCGACATAATTTCCCCACACTTAATAAATTCTTTGAAAGATCTGGAACAAAATAGATATGGGAAATAACATATTTGTTACCTTGAGTTGTTGTGAAGGCAAGTGATCCAATCCCGAAAATGGTTAACTTCTTCACATTACCTATGGTTACCTCTCCATCATATTTTTCCAAGCTTGAGAACAATTTCTTATTCCTTGTCATATGATTGCTACATCCACCATCAACATACCAAATGTTGTTGTTGTTGCTAGCATCTAGTACCTTTGTAGAGATTAAGAGTTGATCTTTCTCCTTTTCAATATAAGATAATTTCTCACCTTTTTGTTGATCTTCATGTTCTACAATTTTTGCTTTTCCCTTCTTTTCATACTTCTTCCTTGACCAACATTCAAGAGTATTGTAAGTGTTGGTACCACAGAAATCACAATGCTTACCTTCCTTTGATTGATTTGATCTTCCATGACCATGACCTCTGGATTTGCCGTGACTATGTCCATGTCCTCTGAATGAGGATCTACTTGAGGATCTTTGATGTTGATTTTTATTTTGATTGGATGTCCTCTGAAATTGTGCTTGAAATGCATTTTCTGTTGAATCCTCATGTTCAGCAATTCTTTGCTCGTATGTTCTTAAGCTTCCTACAAGCTCAACCATGATCATCTTATCAAGATCTCTTGCTCCTTCAATAGCCATGATGATAGGATCATATCTTCTGGTTACACTTCGAAGGATATTTTCAACAACATGCCTTTCCTCAAGTGTTTCTCCACAAGATTCAAGTCCATTTCGAACTTGTTGAAATCAGCTAATGTATTGATCAATATTCTCTGAATCTAGCATGTGCAAATATTCAAAATATTTTCTTAAAACTTGTAACTTGACAACATGAACTTTTAATGATCCCTTTTATGCAATCCCCAGTGCATCCCATGCAGCTTTGCTAGTTTGATGCATAATAATTTTGGGAAAGATTGTCGGATCTAACCCAGGTTGAATGATGAATAATGCTTTTGCATCTTTCTTACAAAGCTTCTTAAATTCATTCTTTTCATCTTCCTTCAAGGCTTGAAATGTTGCTTGATCAACATCTTGGAATCCATTTTCAACAAGATCCCAAAGATCTTGTGAGATCAAGAATGTCTTCATCTTGATTGCTCAATATTCATAATTCTCTCCATTGAAGACAGAAACTTGGAGAGACACAGATCTGTGATTTTGGACCATCCTGGAGAGATCTGTTATCAAGAATCTAAGCTAACTAGCTCTGATACCAAATGAAGAGTCTAAAGGGCCCTAGATCTATGAACTAAGCTATAAGGAAATAAAGAACTTTGTTAGAACAAACACACTCCTGTGAGACTCTCTTAAATTCTATATGTCTCTTCTATTATTTTTTCTATATGAATGAATATGTGCTACTACAATTTTATAGGCCTTGATCTCCCAAGAATAGATTTGGAGAGATAAGTATGAATCTCGGAAATCATGGGGATGATCCTTATTATCATATTTAAGGATCTTCTTAATATGGGATTTCCTAAACATAGATTAGATAAGAATTACATGAATAGGATCTCATCTTTAAAATAGATTAATGATCCTTATCATCATATTTAAGGATCTTCTTAATATGGGATGTCCTAAACATAGATTAGATAATAATTACATGAATAGGATCTCATCTTATTTAAAATAGATTAATGGATGAGATCTATCTAATTCTATTGTGGAACATCTAGTCATCATATTCCACAATCACTAGTCATGCAAGGAGAGCTACCAACATAACCACAATAAAAGAGTGCTACCAGGGTAGTTAATAATACATTAGAGGATATAATGATAAATCAACCTAGATCTAGAAAACATCCATTTTTTAGGACAAGTCCTAAGAAGGTTCAAAGGATGGGAACTTTACCTACATTGGTTCCATCCATACGTACTCCTTAAAGGAAGACTATGCTTTCAAATTCTACAGATCAATACTTAACAACCATCATGATCAATCAAACAATCACATACTAGATTAAAGCATGAAAAATTTTCAAGAATAGAATAGATCTTGGAAGTTCCTTAGTATATTTGCAAATAATAGGACATAAACCTGGAAAGGCTTTACTAGATTCTAGATTAGGAGTAAATTTGATTTCACAAGATATGTACAAATCCTATAATCTTTCTCCATTGAAGAAAAGCAACATCTAACTAGAGCTTGTAGATTAGTCAATTGCTGTTCCACTTGGGCAAGTAGAAGATGTCATCACCACCATAAGTGGTTGGTTTTATCTTACTAATTTTCTTGTCATCCACATGGAAAAAAAATAAAGGAGAATTTCCTATAATTATGAGAAGGGCATGACTTAGCATCATAGATGCTAAGCTATAAATTAAAGACTTGTCCTTCAAAATTTTCAAGGAAGATGAAGCTAAAATCATACAACCACATTGAGTTTTATGTATTGCATACAATGATAATGGATGCAATGGTGTGCATAAAATTTGGACTATAGAAAAAAATGCCATCACAACATGCAATGAATGTATAGAAGATATGTGTGTACAAAATTATGTATATGTAGCAGCCACCCAATAAGAAGGCATTGAGTGGCTAATACCTGAAGAGGAGACTGAATCTAATATATGCATGGAACCTACAAGTAGAATCACAATTGATTATTTAGAAAAAATTGATAAGTTAGAATAGTTTAACATATAATCTCCTCACATTGTGTCATTTTAAGAAGAAGATATTAAATAGGAAAGACTAGAGATATAAGAGACACACAAACTAGAACACTTAGAGCTAAAAACCCTATTGAATATACTTAAATATGCTTTTCTAAATAATAAAAAAATTGGTAATTATAAATGCTAAACTTGTTAAGTAACAAAAGAAAAAATTACTAGAAGTGGTAAATAAATGGTCAAGTACATTTGCATGGTTCTATGACAAGGTCATTGAATTAACCCATGTATATGCCAGCATCGAATCTATACAGATCTAGCTATCAAACCATGTCACCAACCTCAAAGAAGGTTAAACCCAACACTTAAAGAAGTTGTCAAACATGAGTTAGAAAATTTTTTAAAATAAGGATTTATTTATTCGATAGTAGATAGTGAATGGGTTAGCTCATTAGTCATTATACTAAAGAATGGTGGCAAATGGAGGGTTTATATTGATTTCAAGTTATTAAATATGGGAAATGGAGGGTGTCTTGGATAGTATAATAGGACACTAGTATTAGAGATTTTTAGATGGCTATAGCGGGTACAATCAAATCTACATTGCACCAGAAGACTAGGAAAAGATGACATTCACTAGTTCACGGGGGATATTTGCATACAAGTAGATGTCCTTTGGTTTGTGTAATGCACATGCTACATTTGAAAGACTTGTACTTAGCATCTTCCATAAGAAAATTGGCAATGAGGTTGAAGTCTTTATGGATGACTTCTCCACATATGGTCTAGATTTTAAACAAGCCTTGGATCATTTTTAGCAAGTATTGAAGAGATATGTAGAAACTAATCTAAAACTTAATTGGTAGAAAACCCATTTAATGGTCCAAGATGATATAGTTTTGGGACATAGAATATCTCACAAGGAAATAGAGGTAAATCTAGAAAAGATCATAGTCATCAAAAACATCACTTAGAGGCCACAAACCACTAAGGATGTGAAATTATTGCATGGCTACATAGGATATTATAGAGGATTTATTAATAATTTCTCAAAAATTGCAAAACCACTAGTAGAACTCTAAAAGAAAGATGCACCCTTCCACTGGACAGAACTATGTCAGAAGACATTCAAGACATTAAAATAGAAACTAATTGAAAAACCAATTCTTTGAGCTCCTAATGGTATAAACCCTTCTAGATAATGACAGATGGTTCAAAATACACATTGGGAGTAGTACTCCCTCAGGTAGATGATCAAAGACAATCCTATTACATACATTGCACCAGTTGAAGCATCACTGGGACATAACTTAATTACACCACTATAGGAAAGGAGATTATGACCATGGTGTATGCACTTGAGAAATTTAGACATTATGTACTTGGGTATTCTATCTATGTCCACATGGATCATAGTGCTATTAGATTTATGATGAATAAACCAACAGTTAGTCCAAAGATAATAAGATGGCTTGTAATATTACAAGAATTTGACATCATCATGATCAATGAAAAAGAAATTGAAAACGTTGTAGGTAATCATTTGTCCAAACTCAAATGAGAATCACAAGATAATGATGAACCATTATCAGATTAGTTTCTCAATGAAAATCTATTCAAAGGAATAATAGTGGCTACAGCCTCAATAGAGAATTTTTGGATCTTTGATTATGTGATTTATCTCACTACACAAAAACTTTCTGTTGAGTGGAACAAGAAACAAAAGGAACAGTTTCTCTATTAAGCTAAACAATATATAGATATTAATGGAAACCTCTATAAGATATGTATTCATGGACTAATCAGATGGTGTGTCCTTAAAGAAAATCGACAAAGAACCTTACAAGATGCACATGAAGGACCATGTGGTGGTCACTATGTAGGATGAAAAAAAACACTTAAACTACTAATGGTTGGCTACTTTTGGCCTATTATATTTCAAGATGCACATCAGGTCGTCCAATCTTGTGAGAGGTGTTAATGCAATGGAGGAGTAATAATAAAAAATGTAGGTCCATAACAATAGATACAGCTATTGGAACCATTTGATATTTGGGGAGTTAATTTTATGTGGCCCATTGTGCCAATGTCCAATGGAAAATCATACATTATAGTGATAGTTTATTATTGTACAAAGTGGATCAAAGCAACTGTAGTCAAGGATTGCATAGTCAAAATAGTTGGTAAGTTCTTTCAACAACATGTGGTGAATAGATTTGGGGTGCCACACATGCTCATATTAGATAATAGAACTCATTTTACAATAGTTACATTCAAAAAGATAATTCAAAAACTTGGGGTGAATCACAAACTAACTACACCATGCCATCTCCAAGAAAATGGTCAAGTAGAAGTGACTAATTAAGAAATCAAATGAATATTAACTAGAGTAGTTAGTCGATCTATGAAGGAATGGAACACTAAACTTAATGATGCTCTATGAGCATATGGATCAATATGGAAACTTTCTATGGGGTATTTCCCATATGAGTTAGTTTATGATAAAATACCCATGTTACCAATCCAAGAAGAGCTCAATACCCTTTTCACTACTTGTATACTTGACCTTGACTTAAGCCTAGCTCAATGAGAACACCTCATGAATCTTAATCTCTTAGATGAGAATAGATTAGTCACTCAAATAAGTAACAAAATTCACAAAAAGTACTCCAAAAATAGACATGATGCTAAATTAAGATAAGTGTTAATTCACTTGGGTGATAAAGTCCTCTATTACAATCCCAGTCATGTCCTACAAAAGGCTAAGTTCCAAACCTTATGAGAATGATCCTACATCATTCATGCAACATACTAATTTGACACCATGTAGATCTATCACCCAAACAACCCACAAAAGTTGATTCTTGTTAATATTCAGCAAGTCAAGTCATATTGTGACTTTAACTACTCTTTTAAGCACTCTACCCTATCTACTAGGTAAGCTACCATGCTTGTGATATTCCAGGTATCCACTTCTTATAATAGTTGTGGGGGTGTCAAACTTGACACTTAGGCATGAATTTTTCTTCTAATACTTTTCTACTTTTTATCTTTTTTCATTTCTTAGTAATTTTCCATTCTTTTATACCCTTTTTACTTCTTGAATCATTTTTCACTCTTTAATAATTTTTGACCTTTTCTATTTTCAACATTTTTCTACATTTGTATAGAGATTAGTCTTTCCATGATGTGGTACTATAAGGAAATATTTACATTATTGGGACTACATCTTGTTTTATTCCTTTGTACTTAGTTGTGGAGGAGAGTGTTACATGTAAATAAGTCAAATTGGAAAGAATTTCTCTAACATCAAAAGAGCATATTAAGGGTAATAATAAGAACAAATAAGCATATTTTGATTAATTAATTGAATAAAAGCTAATAAACCTAACTAATTCTCCTAGCCACACATTCATTTACATAGTAAATGAGAAAATAATAATTGTGAGAGGTCATAACAATCAAAAGTACAATGAATAAGGGTTTCCTTTTAAAATTTTTCTAACTCTACAATCATAATAAGAGCTATAAGTAACAATATAGATAAAATTGTGATTAAATTCTAGAACCTAAGAAAAGACTATGAAATGTTATGAATCTATTTGAAATCCTTGGGTAATATTAAAAGAATCCTTGATGATTGTAGATATCTCTTAAAAGACCCACAAAAGGAAGATCCTCACAGCAAGAAAGCCAAAGACCTAGAGGTAGAGGTAGACAATAAGCTAAAGAATAGAATCCATAGGTGAAGCAGGATGCTCAATCCTTTAGCATCCATCAACAAACACCTATAACAGAACACTTTGCACAAGTTGAGGTTGAAGTATCGCCATTTCTAGAGTAAGGAGAACACCTTACATTGTTTGCAAAATGTCTCCAAGCCATTTAGGAAAAATCAACCATGTCCATAGTTATTGTAGAACTCAACTATGGACCGTTCATGGAATTCACGCCTACCAATATCTGAGAACAAGTCCTAGCCTTTCCTCTATGGCCAAATCTATCATGTAGTGAATAATGGTACTTAGGAGAAGTATACCAATTTTGGAAGAATAAATAGGATGATGCCACAATAAAAATTGAAGGAGTTACTATACCTTATTTAGTCAAGGCAATTAAAAAGGCACTCAATATTTCTATTGTTGAAGCAAATATTGCATAGATATCTACAAGATTTGACATTGAGGGAAAGAAATTATGGCTATAAAGAGCTTATGGATTAGTAGATAAGGAATATAGTGGATTATTTACTGAGGAGAAAATATACTTTAAGATAGGAATCTACCATATTTTTTTCACCAAAAGGTTCAATAGAATTTTCACCTATATTGCAAGAGGAAGCACTATTCTTATGGGGAAATTGAATGAAAATTTGGCTCATTTATTATTTCTAGAAATTTTAATGAGATTTAAAGAAAATAAGGAAAGGAAACTTACATTGCCATTCCCTTGCTTCATTAGAAGGTTATGCAAGAAAGTAGGAATTTCTAGTTATACAAATGATGTCCTATGCAAGGCCCAAAATGCATTATATACTACGATGTCTAAACTAGTGCCTCTGAAGAATGATCAGCTAGAGAAGTGAGCAAGCACATTGGGAGCAACAATATCAACACTAATAAGCAACATTCTAGCAACAAGATAATAATAGGAAGGAGCCAATGGATCAACACTAGTTGGTGATAAACCTAAATCAAGTGCTTCACTAGCTCAACAAGACTATAGGCCTTTCATGAGCCATTTGCAATAAATTGTTGAAACCATAAATTGGGGGAATAGGAAAGGTTCTGTAATGTATAAAGGAAGAGAAAATTCTGTAAGGCTTGTTGTATGAATAAGAATTTCTAGTGGTCAAATCTCATTATAGGTAGAAGAAGATGAAGATTGGACACAACAAATCTTTGGAAATGCTACATCCTTTTAGGTCATGCTAGAAATAGGAGAAGGAGTCATAGTCATGGTAATGCAACACCAGGATGTGACAAGAGTAGTAGAGGTGATCACAGATCACATTAAATAATCATTCAATGTTCTCATTATGCTTCCAAAAGATATTACTTCAGCCAGTGATGTTGAAATGATAGCTGGTACATCCATGCCCTTAGAAGAACATAAAGATATCCTAGATTGACTATTGAAGATAGGACAAGTAATGTAGAATCTTTTTGATATCCCTAGTGATATCACTAAAGTTTAGTTAGATCTGATCTTAACAAAGGAAAAGCTTGTAATATTTGAAATAACAGCTGAATATGAAGAGAATGAAGTGTAGACGTTGTAAGCTAAATTGACAACCTTAAGAGCAGAAAATAAAGACCTTACGCAATACATAGTGTCAGACCAACTTGATAAATTTAGGATTGAACAAGTGATCTAGCTCATAGCCAAGAACATCCAAGTAGAAATGGAAAAGGAGAAGATAATGTGAAACACCTTTGTAGTAGAAGCTCAAACCTATGCTCATGCCAAAGCATTAACTACCATTGAAGAAGAAAACAAAATAATTACTACTAAAAATACAAGGTTAATAGATTTAGAAGAAAAGAAGAATGTTCTTAAAAAAAGTATCCATCATCTTAGAAAAAAAATTGCAAGAGTTAATCAATATGCGCAAATTGGCTATACAAAACAGAACACTATCAATGGAAGAAGTTTGTGTTCTTGACCAAAAGTCAACAATTAAGATTAGCAGGTGGTAGAATGAGGGTAAAAAGCATGAAAGGCTAAAAGAGCACTTCAGAGACTAGGTGGACATGTACATACAAATTAATGAAAAATAAACCTTATTGGCTAAAGCCAAAATTAGCTCCATTACTATGCAAAAACCTAATTGGAAATTGATCCTAGATAGTCTTGCCCATGTCCATTAGGATAAACTGAAGAATAAGAACATGGAAATTGAAGACCTTACAGAGTACATGGAATTAACAAACCTTTGGTATGCTAATTTAGCCATGCTCATAGCAAGAAGGCCTAGTAATAAAGTTGAGCAACAAGTGGCCACAACCTATGCATTATATGAGAAAGAGTTTGCAAACAAAAAGGATGCACAATAAAAATTGCATATTGCAAAATCTAAGCTCAAAATAGTTAAAGCTAGCTACTAGGATTAGAAGGAAGTAGTAGCAAATCTAGCCTATAGAATGAAAAATTATCAAGAAGTGATAAAAGTGGTTAGGACATTTGAAGAAGAAAAATGATAGTTTGTAGCTTTGTATATCAAAGCAAACAAGATGTTTCCACAGCTACCATGCCCATGGGAGGTATCAAATCTAGAAAACATCATAGAATTTTCTTGAATGGTACATGATCCAAGATTAGAAGAAGAGAATCTTTTGGCATTACTCAATAGATATCAAATTTTAAAGTCCAATGATATAGTAAAGAAGCTGATGGAGGAGCCACCACCACCAGGGACATGAGGCTACATTGAGCTTTATCATTTTTCCTTGTTTTGTTTTATTGTTTTAAAGTTTCAAATTATATCAATCATGCAATACATGGTAATTTTGTAAATACCACTCGAACCACAATGCGACATTCTAAGTCAAGTTAGTAATGTATATAAGTAGTCATGTCAAAGTTTGAATATACCTCACAATTTTGTAAGGAAATCTATTCTCCTTTTGTTCTAACTCAAGGAGGAGTATCTAGTCAATTGTGGAGCAATGATAGAATTTGTTAAGTCAAATGATGCGATATCGTATCTATGATATCGTAGCTTTGGTTACATCATCATGGATACGATGTAGTTGGCCCTGGTCATGACTATAAATACCAATCCACCATCACATCATTGGAATAACCTTTGCACAATACTTAGTGAAATTCTTGTAATTTCTTATGGTGAATTATACTTAGAGTTAGAAGTAAATTCTTGCAGTGTGGTAAGTAATAGTTGTATAGAGTCTTTATTTGAGTAGATTGTACTTAGACATAGTTCATGATTGGCAGTAAAGATGGAGATTGTTTCTTAACATTGCAACATCTCACTTAGTTTACTTGTATTTTCTAATATGTTTACTTTAATTAAGTTATTTACATTTTCTAAGTATTTTTACTTTTCAAATATCCATTAGTAAGGTTTTGAGTGTTAAGTGTAATCGTTTGGTAACCTAGTAGTGACTTCATTTGATTCGCTTAGTAGGGCATGCTAAAAATATAACAATGCATTAAAGGCACATGTTATATTTAACCATATAATATAAATATATTTTATAATTTATAATTTACATAAAAGACATGTATATAAGAACTCCAATAAAATTACCTTGCACCCACATCCATTTGAGATATCTATTCTTTCAATAAGCATAAAGTATCAAATAAAAGATCAAAAGATCAACTCTTGCCAAAACATAACTATAAGTTCAAATAGTAAATAAGAATTAGCCATAATAAATATATTAAATAGGTGGTCCAAGCCATAGTGAACCAATTTTAGGATTTGATTTTTTTAACATGAAAATTAATTCTTAGTGAATTATTTGTAGGATTTCATTAATTTGAAAAAGAAAAAGATTCTATTAGCCAAATAATATATATATATATATATATATATATGATGGGACATGATATCGCATGGGCCGCAATATCACGTACGCGATATCACGTCTTCCCCTATGATATCACATATGTGATATCATAGTGCATCATCAAATCTATAAATAAGAGACGGCTCTCCCTTGTTTCATAGTTTAGGCCTAGACCATAGAAAAACTATAGCAGTTTCACCTCTCTAGAGATAGAATAATTTCCATGTGCTAGTAGTAGGAGCTCCAAAGTGAATAGATCTTTATTCAAACAAATATTGTACCTGAACACAAGTTTATGTATAGAAATAAAGATGAACTTCTTGGATAAACCTTGTAGTGCATGGACTAAGCTAGATAGGAGTTTACTTATTTTTATTTATTATTTATCATTTAAATGCTTTATTAGTTAATTAAATATCTCTCAACCCTTCTCCCATAGTTAAGTGCATTCAGTACGACCGCTTCGAGCACGTGTGTTACACTTGGTAATCCCAGTAACGAATAGCGTTTGGTAACCAAGGTTGCATTGGTTCAAGGTGTGAACGGTAAGTGGCAATGGATGCTAATGCTAGGTTAATTAAGACTTAGTTAGTTAGTTAAAGTTAGTTAATTAGTCTCTTCACCCTTCACCTCATTAGCATAGGAGATAAAAATTGAAAAGACATAAAAATCATATACCTCAGACTTACTTAACCATACAATCATGAAAAATACAAGTAAGTCTAGGAAGACAAGGAACGATTAACCTTAAGTATTCCATGAGGTGTGTAGGCACTTAGTCTACGGAGTTCGACCGGATCGCGTGTGTAACGCTCGTATTCGTATGGTTCAGTGTAGGGGTACCTAGTCGCTCATCATTGGCTCCATTGCCGGGGACTAAGTGTGCTAAATAGAACATAGGAAATCATCCACATCTTTGGGAAGCTTAAACAAACCCTTAGGGTTAATCAGAAGAAAATTTGAATAACAGTTAATCAGCACACCGAATAAGACACAATGTCTTCTTCTTCTAACAAAAGCACTTCATCGCCAAGGGATCACACTAGAGATAGTCGGCGACACCAAACACATAACCAAAAACCACTAGTTCTTCAATAGTATCAAGTGGTATATACTCATCTCGATGAGTATATACTTGCTTTTACTTTTATCCTCCATCAGGATGAACAACTGCATTGGAGAGACTTGCAAGGTAACATAGTGTTATCTCTAGATTGGGCAATCCCTAACATGCTTCTTCGTGCTCTTGCACAGATAGGCATGATGGAATTATATGCTGAATACATTGCGGAAGATTATGACATAAGGGATTACCATCCCACAACAGCGCAATGTCTAAGGGACTCAAGGTAGGAGAGCCACCATACATTATTGAAGGGCAAAGGGGTCCTGCATGTCCTAAGCGAAATTGGAGATGATGAACCAATTATAATAGGTTCTCCATCAAAAGATGTTCCCCCTCCTAACAATAGTGAGGAGGTAGGGTATCAGAACCTACACTCCATGATACACAATGCTGGTTCTGATCCCCATAAACACCAAGTGTTCAATGAGGGAATAAAAACACATGATAAGGATGGGCACTCAGATCGTCATCACCATCGGGGCCGTAGTCATTGAAGAGAAGGTAAGAAACATCGTCATGGCGATGATTCCCCTTCTTCTTCCCCTTCATCACATCATTCACCCTCTCCTTCCACATCAGGATGCAGTCATAAGGAGCACAATAGTGAGGATAAGGGTAAGCAAAATGAGAGATGTCGATGAGAGAGTTGAGAGTGAGGACGAGGGCAGTTTAGAGAGTCTAGGCATGGTAGAAGGGAAAGTAGGGAACCATGTAGGCATCATAGACATCATGAGAGAGATGATCATGAAGAACCCCTACTTGCCACTTGAAGTATGATAGATATTACGTAGGTAGTTAGAATACCTATAAGGCATCAAAAAGATAGCCAGATCAAGAGTTTAGATATGAATAATATCCCACGATTCGAAGGGGGATATAACGCAGATCTGTAAAATCATTTACAGGCATTCCACAATGCCTGTGCCTTGCAGAACATTGAAAACGAGTGGCAGAAGTTAAAGTTGTTTCCTAGGATACTCATAAAAGAAACAGAGAGTTGGTACCGGTCTTTAGAGCCAGAAACCATTAGAAGGTGGAGTACAATGCTATAATTGTTTAACGATAAATACCAAATGTACTCGAGAGTGTCCAACTTGTCTAAGTAGATCCAAGGATGGAAGCAGGGTAATCACGAACCCTTGAATGTTGCCATGGGCCAATATTATGCATTGGTACATCGTTGCCTGGGCCATGGTTATGCACAACGGGATCAACTTCGCCACCTCGTAGATGGGCTAAGACACGAAACTAGGAGAACCCTTGGGACATATGCCTAAGGGAGATTATCAGAACTTAGGTCCCATGAAATTCATCGATTTTTGGAACAAGTAGCTAAAGAAGAAGGGAAGCTACGGAAAAGAGAAAGCGCGGAAGAGTATAACTGTAATCCTTCTCTCCGAAAGAAGGGAGTAAGATTTTGTGAGGAAGAGGATGGGTCACCACTCGAAGAGTTGGTGAATAGAAAAACCTTCATGCTTTAAAAATTAACAACGGAAGTGGTGGCTAAGGTAGATCAAATACAGGACTCCTTAGATAGTAGACTTGAACTTGTCCTAAAAATCGTAGAGGAGTCTAAAGAGGAACAAAGTTATGACCATGATAAGAAAAAGTGAAGAGAATCAGGTCATGCACGTGACAAGGGTAAGGGAAAAATGACTATCACTGATGAGGTTGTGGATTTAGACACGAACAATGATGGTGGATGTGAGATCTGCCAATATGAACATCCTAAGGGATGTTGCCCAATAATCTCACATCTACAAGAGTCTAGGGGTGTATGCACTCAACCCAAGACTTAACAGATGGTAGGCACCCTGAAGGTTACCTTATCCCCAAGGTAACCTGAGGTAGTTCCACCAACCGTTAACGTATTATCCAAGTGGAACTCTGCCACAACCTATCGGGCAACACCAGTAGTGGCAACAACCACAGTCATGGGGGATGCCACCACCTAGGCAACAATACCCTTACCGGCAACCAGACCCATATGGCTATTACGTGTAGCAGCTAGTTTCTCCAAGTGACTCTATGGATCATGCAACCCCACAACATCACTACCAAGTTCAGGATTATTTTAGGACTCCTTCTTCTTTGAGAGACACACCATATGCATACTATCCTCCAAATCCATCCACCACTCTTACGTCGATAGTTCCACTACCACCCGCTCTAACAATGCAAGGGGAACTCCCCACTCAACCGCAACAACGTAATGCTATGAGAGTTGTAAACCTTTGGCCTGCTGTTGGTTCTGATAACCAAAAGAAGAGAAGACCTTTCTTCAGAATCAAAAGCCCAAACAAACTCTCACAATCACAAGCGGTTGAGTCTGTGACCACTCCTCCAACAAATAAGGCTTCGGATCTTCCTTCAAACCAACAATAGAGCTCAATGCATACGGTTATGTTAACACATACCGTTATTGACTGGATCAAGGTAGGTCACCTTCCTAGGAAACCCTTTGATGCTGGAAGTCCCTTAATCTACCTCCAAGTCACTGGGAACGAACCTCATAAGGCTCTTCTTGACTCAGGTTTCGAAGTCAACTTAATCTGACGAGAAATGTATCAAGCCTGGAACATGCTTTCACTTAAGAAGAGAAATATTTAACTAGAGCTGGTTGACTAGTCCATCACCATTCCCTTGGGATTGATGAAGGACATCGTTACCACTATGTGTGGTTGGTCATACCCAGCTGATTTCCTGGTGATAGAAGTCAACAGCAACAAAGGGGACTTCCCAATTATTATGGGAAGGGCATGGATAAGTACAATAGATGCATGCCTAGGAATATGTGATCTTTCCTTGGAAATATCTAAGGTAAATATTTATGGAAATATTGAGAAGAATAAAGTTCCATACATCACATATAGTGACTCAGAGGGTGATGACATGGAGGAATGCTCAGCATCTCCTACATGCAACTGGTGTGCACAAGAAAATCAAATACAAAGGTGCCTGTATGTAGCAACCACACAAAAAAAGAACACCCAGTGGTTGGCAGATGATCAAGAGAGTAGCCCATGAACATGCATGGAACAAATTGGGGGAACAACCTGCAACCACAACGAAAGAATAGATACATTGAAATATGAACATCGCCAACTTCCACCCCTTAACCTTAAAACATCAATTGGGAGAAGTTGGACACTTCTTAGAAATTCAAATAAGCATTCATTATTTCAGATCTCTCCCTTTCCAATCAGTCATGGGGGAGATGGCCACCTATGCTGATCATTCAGGGCCCTCAGTTCTTTTAAGTTTTTGTTTTACACGTTTTTGTCTTGCACATTTTTGTTTTGCATATTTTTGTTTTATAAATTTCTTTAACTTTTCTTGTTTTGCACATCATTATACTTTTTCATTTTGTGTGTGTGTGTGTGTGTTATCCATCTTGTAAGTTTGTCATTTAATAAGTGTTCTTCATGATGGAATGAATTGTTTTCCTATTGATTGCTAATGTTTGGTTTTTACCTTTAAGTTACGATGTTGATACTAAGGTATGGTTCTTTTGATATAGCAAGCAATGAGTCCACTTCATCCATACATCCACAAATTTCTATGGTCTCTCTTAGCTTGGAAATGTACAGTCCCTTTCTAAATAAGAACTATCAATGAATCGGTGACTGGGCATTTCTCAAACTAAGGAAGAACTCAAGGATTGAAAATGGTGTGGCTTCAAGGGACCTTGATGTATTTGTGTTGGCCATTCTCTTGGGTGCTTAGATATGTTCTTCTTAAGTTTTCTTACCATTTGGATGTTACTCAATTATCGGGAAGTTGAGTAAATAAAAATAATGAAGTCTTTGCATGGTGTGGTTCTCAC
>MNCI01017655.1:358413-390735 GCA_015680685.1 Gnetum montanum
GTGGGTTTGTTAGGGCATTAAGGGCATGAGCCTACTTTGGGGAGGACCCACTGGCATTCCTATTTGGTGCACCAGTTAAATTCTTTCCCTTAACATTTTTGCAATCCACTCTATTTTGTTCATTTCCATCTTGACATCTATTTCATCGACGTTATAGTTGTTTTTTTCCTCCATCTTTCTTGTTCTTTATTCTTTCTTCATTCTATCACTACCGGAGGTTGCTATTAGTCATGTGGGTCTGGACCCAAATTTTTTCCATTTTTCCCTAACCCCTACACCTTCGGTAGCCACTATGATATCTCCAGATCTGTATCAGCCATACCACAACTCAGCAAATGGACCTTTCACCAAAGCAAGGTATCCACTGCATTGTGATTCATTTACCCTTGCTAATATAAAGACTATGTTGTGTGTACAGATGGAAATCATATAATAACGGATTGGATCTAGAGGGAACACATGGAATGGATCGGTGTTGAAGTAGCTATGCAAGGAACGAGATGGATGACATGCTTATAGATAGACAATGAAAGGCGCAACCTTGGCATTGACAGCAATAGACTTCTTCTTTCTTCTATCTTCTCTCTCAGCTACCAAATAAGGCCTGATGTCAAATATATAAGGTGTTCACTCTTGTTGTCATGAACACTAGTTTTTTCATGTTCTGTAATGATGATCCATTCACATGTCATCCCATTCACCATTAGTTCCATTCAAGTCAATAATCCCATACCTTCCCAATATTTTGTAAGGAACTCAAGGACGAGTTTTTATTCAATCATGGGGGTATGATGGGATGTGATATCGCATGGGCCACGATATTGCATATGTGATATCGTGTTCGCTGCGATATCGCATCCCCCATGATATCGCGTATGCAATATTGCATCTTCCCTTGTGATATCGCGTACGTGATATTGCAGTGCGCCACCAAATCTATAAATAAGAGGCGGCTCTCCCTTATTTCACAGTTTAGGCCTAGACCGTAGTGAAACTCTGGCAGTTTTACCTCCCTAGAGATAGAATAATTTTCATGCTCGCAGTAGGAGCTCCAAAGTGAACAGATCTTTATTCGAGCAAATATTGTACCTGAACACAAGTTTGTGTACAGAAATAAAGACGAACTTCTTGGATAAACCTTGTAGTGCATGGAATAAGCTAGATAAGAATTTGCTTATTATTATTTATTGTTTATCATTTAAATGCTTTATTAGTTAATTAAATCTCTCTCAACCCTTCTCCCATAGTTAAGTGCATTCAGTACGACTGCTTCGAGCACGTGCGTTATGCTTGGTGATCCTAGTAACGAATAGCGTTTGGTAACCAATGTTGCATTGGTTCAGGGTGTGAATGGTAAGTGGGAACGGATGCTGATTCTATGTTAATTAAGGCTTAGTTAGTTAGTTAATTAGTCTCTTCACCCTTCACCTCATTAGCATAGGAGATAAAAACTGAAAAGACATAAAAATCATATACCTCAGACTTACTTAACCATAAATCGTGAAAAATACAAGTAAGTTTGGGAAGATAATGAATGATTAACCTTAAGTGTTCCATGAGGCGTGTAGGCACTTAGTCTGCGGAGTTCGATCGGATCGCGTGTGTAACACTCGTATTCGTATGGTTAAGTGTAGGGGGTACCTTGCCACTCATCAATATATATATATATATATAGCTCAAGTAGTATAAAAATCAACCAAAAGGTTTAGGTTTCTAATAATCATATCTAATCTAATAGATCAATAAGTCAAGGGTTCAAGCCTTATTAAAGCATAGTTATCTAAATCGTATCACATAGCTAAGATAAGTAGGAATAACAAATAAATACTTTAGCTACAAACATATCTAGTAGGAGATAAAAAGATTAAGTCTTCTTAGAGTAGAAATCACACATAGCTAAACTATGTATTCATAGAACTTTATAGCTCAACATTGTCCATCAAAATTGAACCCATGACTTAGAGTTTTCAAATTAAGTGTCTTACCACTACGCTAATGCCTCATTCTTAGCATCTATTTTCTTGAGAAGAGAAGAACAAGAATTAACCAAATATCTTTCATAATGGAAAAGTTGCAATAATTAGGAAGAATATAATATGTAATTGATTGAATGTAATTTTTTTTACTTGCTTGTAATACCAATACTTTTTATGGTTAATAAGATTAATTTTAATAAAAAATGTCCACAAGAACTAAATGGTATGGAAATAAATTCCATATGTTTAATGAGACTTAAAAGACTAATAATTTACTATATAACTCTTTGAAAAACCAATAAAAGATTAAATAGCTTCATAAAATATGAAATGTTAGAATATTCTCTAGATTGGACATCAAAATTTGGAGTTCACTTATGAATAGTTAGCATTGCATGTTTAGGTATAAATGACCTAAAATTTAGAATATGCTTCACCACTTGATATTTATGACATGCTACACCATTGAAACATTACTTAGTTTCACAAGTTCAAGAAAATGAGATATATACCTAACATGAATGACTTAAATATTATGCTTTTACATAACATCATTTAACTATGAAGAAAAACTTTTATTATGAGGTAGGTAACCAAAAATATGATTGAACATATATCATGATATAAGATAAGCAAATAATGATACCTGTACATCATTAGGAAGAATAAAATCAAGAATCTTATTAGCAATGTCACTAGAAGATGTTACAAATTTTTTCTTGCTAGCAATTTAAGAACTGACATAAATTTTTGCATTAGTAGAAAAAGTATGAATTTCAGTATTGGTAGAAGAAGTTAGAAATAATTTAGAATTTCACATAGGAGAAAGATAATTTGGAGAAATCTTTCTTGTATCAAAAACTATTATAAAGATATATTAAATAATATATCAAATCAATTTAAGAATAAGTAAAGCTATATATTAAACATATATCAAATCCTCATCCAAGTACTATGATGTGTCAGGTTGGTGGTAAAACTCTTGATTTGGAGACTTCAAGTTATCTCATCAAAATACTATGAGGTGTTATCCTAGAGGTAGGACTCTTGATTTTGAAGCTCCATGTTATGGGTTTAATTCTAGTAGGTAATGTTGAGTTATATAGTTCTAATTTGATTATATATCTTAGGGTGTACCTATGTTTCAATTATTTTAGGTTACTAAGATATCTAGTTAACTTGATACATTATTAGTATTATAGAGAAATATAATCATGTTAAATTAGTATGTTCCATGAAATTGAACCTTTGACTTGCATATCACAAGTTGCATGCTTTAGCCATGTGAGCAATACTAAACTATTTGTAATATAAATTTAATATATTATCAAAAAGGTAAATGTTAAGATTTTGAAATATAGGGTGTTGCATCCAATCACACCATTCCATTGCTTTGCAAATATATTCAATGGTGCACCAAAAAAAAAAAAATACATTACTATGCATTAAGCTCTAATGTTAATGATTCTTTAAAACCTTGCTTAATGTGAGATGTTTATTTCATATGAATGACATATGGGGATGAAGCTTTGCATCTAATGAACTTGTGATGGGTGAGTATGAAGAAGGCTACAATCTCCTTTGATGTGGGAGTAATTAGATGACCTCTGGTGCTACCCATGGTAGTGATGACTGCTTATTATCAATAATGCATCATGGTCATGGTCTCCTTTGACATGGTAGTTATTACATCCATTTTGAAGACATTCACTATGGCAATATGATTATGATTTATATATTGTGTGTGTAGTTTTGGTGGGGTATTAGGGATGACTTAGTTTGTTATGATTTTGCTTTATATGCTAGGATGTTTTGGCTTTTATGTTATAATTAAGATGTCTTTACATGCTTAACTAACATGATTATGTACACTAGCCTTGTGTGATTTGTTAGAAAGGTGATATGGTTGTCAAGGATGTTAGATTAGGGTACAAGAGCAACGATTTGATAGGTATTTATGCTTTATATTATGTCTTGCTTGGATGTGATTTTAACATGTAGATGTGTAGAGCATTTGATATGGATCTTGTAGGTTTAAATGGATTTTAATTTGGAGTCCCAATGTGTTTTTGATGTACAAAGTATTAGTAAGGAGGGGGGAAATGTTGGTTTAAAAAAAAAGTTAAAAGTAAAATTTGTTTCATAAATGCACATGATGTGCGAATGGAAAGTTAAGGTCTTTTATAAAAAGTACACATGGTTGATACGTGTTTTATAAACCATTATGTTTTTTTATTATCTACCATTGCCTTTTCTTTCTTTGCATACCCTAAGAATCTAGGTTTTTTATTTTCATAGAAACAGAAATAAAGTATAAGTCTATTCTTCCCTGTTTCTTTGGGTTTTTTTTTTCCATTTTCAACTTTTTCTAAATTTTAAGCTTCATGGATGGGTTTTTCTTTGCTATGAGTTTGAATTCGGAATTATTGCAATTACATTGATGACCAAGCCATGATTTTTTTCAAAGAAAAAAGCTTCACCACATGATAGATGGGCTCAGAAATAGAACTAGAGAGACTCTTGGGGCTTATGCCTAAGGGAGATTATTAGAGATGTAGGCTCATTTGATCCAAAGGCTCATTGATCAAGTGGAAAAGTAAGAAGGAGAACAAAAAAAAAAATATGAAGGAGTATAATAGAGATCCCTCCATTCACGAAAAGAGGCACATTTTTGCAATCTTGAAAAGGAAGCACTACTAGACAAAGTGATACAAAGAAAAACCTTATTGATCTAAATATCTGTCATAGAGATATTTTCTAAGATGGAAAAAATGTAGGACTTCTTAGATAAGAAGTTCCAAACTACTCTAAAGTTTTTGGAGGAGAAAATGGAGTAGGGGAAGTAAGATAAAGATAGAAGGAGAAGAAAGAATATAAGAAAGGACCACTATTAGCATACAGGTAAGGCTACAACAGTTAATGAGGTTGTACATTATGAGATAGAGGAAGAAGGATGTAACATCTTTCAACATGAACATCCCAAGGGATGTTACTATGTATTGCCATATTTGCAAGAATATGGGTTCAATGCGTTAAACCCAAATTTGCAAAAAGGCAACCACCTAGGAGATTTCCTTATCCATAGGATAATTATAAGTAATAGTTTTACTGACAATAGTATTATCCAAGTGGAGCACCACATTAACCTCAATACCATTATTTTCAATGGAAAAATCCATAGTCGTGGAGGGTACCACTACCAAGGTAGCAATATCCTTAATGTCAACTAGACTTGCATGGGTATGATGTCTAATAACCTATATCCCCTAATGACTCTACAAATAATGCCTTTTTTTCACATCACTATTACCCTTTTAAATATCACAGAGTAACCACTCTATGAGTTGAGTCTCCTTTCACTTATCCTCCTCATTACTCACCACAATACTCTACACCTTTTAATTCCACTCCTTCACCACATGCACCATCTATGCAATGTGAAATTCCATTGTAGCCTCAGGAACACAATGTCACGAGGGTCATGAACTTATTTTCAAATTATAATTTGAGTAGCTCTAAGTGTAAACCTTGTAAAAGGGCTTTATATAGATCCAACAATTAATCAAAATCCCTACAGGCATTTGCGGCTGCTAATCCTTCACACACTACTTTAGAAATCATGAATGAGTCATCTTCAAACCAAAGGTCCCAAAATGTGAATACTATCATGTTAACCCATGCAATTACAAATTGGATTAATATAGGACATCTTTCCAGGAAAATATTTAATCATAGAAGTTCTCTAATTTAATTATAGATCGTAGGAAATGATCAATGTAAAGCTATACTAAGGTCCTGAGGTAAACATAATTTTCCAAGAGATGTATAAAACTTGGAACTTGCCTCCATTCAAGAAATTTAATATCAGGTTAAAGCTCCCCGATTAATCTATCATTGTTTCCTTCAGATTAGTGGAGGATATTGTGATCACCATTTGCAGATGGTATTATCCAATGGATTTCCTAGTAATCCATATGAACAACTATAAGGAGAACTTTCCAATTATCATGGGAAGAACTTAGCTAAGCATAATTGATGCCAAGTCAAGGATCAGAGATCTCTCTTTAAAAATTTGAGAAGAAGAGGGTGCCATGCATCACATACAATGACATAGGATGCCATTTTAGGTAGAAAATATGAATCGTAAAGAGCACATCAATCACAACATGCAAGAAGCATGCCAAAATGTCAAATGTTCAAAGATGCTTGTATGCAGTAGTCACAAAATAAGAGGGTAACTAGTGGCTAACAATAGATGATAGCTCTAGTTCAATAATGTGCATAAAACTAGTTGAGCTTCTCACAAGTGCTTATATCGATAAGATAGATGAAATGGAGAAAATTCAGAACCAACTCTTCTACATAGAAGTGGAAATGGATCGGGGAGAGTTGGAAATCCCTAATAATTTTAAACAAGAACCCCTTGAATTCAAATCTTTATTAGTAACTCTGGTGTATGTCTTTCTTAATAATGACAAGCTGATAATCATCAATGCTAATCTAAGGAACATAAAGGAAAACTATGAAAAGTGATAAAAAAATCACCAACAACCCTTGCTTGGTCATATGATGAATTGATTGGAATAGATATGTGCATACACTAGCACTAGATCTATATGGACTACACCATCAAACCAAAGAAGCAGTTGCAAAAGAGGTTGAATTCTAAACTAAGTTAGATTATAAAAAATAAAATTAAAAAATTTCTTAAGGTAGGATTCATCTATTCTATGGAAAATAGTGAGTGGGTAAGCCTGCTCATTATTGTGGCAAAGAAAGAAGGATAATAAAGGATATGTATAGATTTTAGGCTATTAAACATGGCCACATTCAAAGATAATTTTCCATTGTCATTTGTGGACCAAATATTGGATACAATTGTAGGGAAAAATTACTATAATTTTATGGATGGGTATAGTGGCTATAACAAAATTCAAATTGCACTAGAAGACTAGAAGACTAGCCCAAGAAAACTTTTATAAGTTCTTGGGGAACTTTTGTAGATAAAAAGATGTTCTTTGGCCTCTATAATGTTCCTGCAACTTTCCAATGCCTAGTCCTAAGCATCTGTTAGTAGCAAATTAGTAGTCATATGGAGATAATCATGGATGACTTCTCCACCTATGGTACCAATTTCTAAGAAGCATTGGACCATATTAAGGGCATATTAAAATAATGTATGGAGATGAACTTGTAGCTCAACTTGTAGAAGAGTCACTTAATGGTGTAAGATGGCATTGTCTTAGGGCATAGGATTTTAAGGAAAGGAATTGGCGTGGATCTTGAAAAATTAAGTGCCATTCAAGGAATAACCAAACAACCTGAAACTATCAAAGATATGAGATCATTCCTTGGTCATATTGGTTATTATAGGTTTTTCATTAAAAATTTCTTCAAAATCACCAAGTTGCTTGTAGAGCTTACTAAGAAGGATGCAGTCTTTAAATGGACTAAGAAATGCAAACAAACATTCTAATAGTTGAAGAAGAAGCTCATAGAAATTCCAATTCTATGCATCTTAGATTGGTTCAAACCACTTCACATCATGATAGACACATCTAACTTTGCCTTAGAAGTAGTACTTACATAAATGGATGATTAAAAACATCCATATTATATCCATTGTACAAGTAAGAGAATTGTGGATGCACAACTCAACTACACCACCACTAAAAAGGAACTCATGGTGGTGATGTATGCCTTACAAAAGTTCAGGTACTATGTACTTTAATACTAATTTTTTTTGCATACTGAACATAGTATAATTTGTTTCTTGATGAATAAACTAGTGGTAAGTCCCCATGTTATACAGTGGTTGTTAATCTTACAAGAATTTGATCTCACCATGGTAGATAAAAAAGGGATTGGGAATGTTGTTTTAGATCATTTTTTTGGTTATGATGGGATAAAAATGATGAGCAACAACTTTTATTTGATCAATTTCTAGATGAACTTCTCTTTGCTAAGTCCACCAAAGTTCATGCACTAAGGGTCACAAATTGGTATGATGAGTTCCTCTTATATCTACCCACACAGGAGACTCCTACTAAATGGGATCATAGGAAGAAACAATAGTTTCTTCATTAGGTTAGACATTACATGGAGATCAAAGGCAACCTCTACAATGGTGCATGCTTGATGCATATAAACTGAGAGTCCTCTAAACTGTTCATGAGGATTCTTATGGGGGCCACTACATAGGAAGGATGAAAGCTATAAAGATTCTTATGGCAGGATACTTTGTGCCAATAATCTTTAGGAATGTTTATCATTTCTCCCATTCATGTGAGAGGTATTAGTGAGATGGAAGAATGACCATCTGAATGGAAGGACCCCAATAATGGATTCAACCATTGGAGTCTTTTGACCTTTGGAGAATTGACTTCATGGGATCCATCACTCCCATGTACAATGGGAAAGAATACATTATTGTTGCTATTGATAACTTTCCCAAGTAGGCTGAAGTTGTAGCTATATCTGATTGTACATCTACCACTATAGCTAAATATTTCTAATAATAGGTGGTAAATAGGTTTGGTGTGCCTAGAGTACTAGTTTCAGACAATGAAACACGTTTCACAAGTTAATGTAATGCTTAGGGGTGCAACGTAAACTCACAACACCCTATCACCCCTAAGCCAATGGTTAAGCAAAGATCACCAATAGAGAAATCACATGAACTCTAACATGAACTATTAGTAGATGTAGGAAATATTGGAGCACTAAACTTAATGATGCCCTTTGAACATAATGCTCAACATGGAAACTTCCTATAAGCTAAACTCCCTATGAGTTAGTTTATGGAAAGTTACTTAAACTTCTAATTCAAACAGAACTTCTTACACTCATAACTGCCTATGAACTTGACATAGATACTGACCTAGCATAAACAGAATAACTCATGGCATTCAATGTGCTAGATGAAAACTGAAGAGTAGCACTAATGATGAATGTAGTGCACAAGGCACCCAATAAACAACATCATGACACATGGATCACAAAAGTTACATTCAAACTAGGAGATAAGGTTTTCTATTGGAATCCCATGCATGTGCTACAATGAACTAAGTTCTAGACATTATGGGAAGAATCTTATATCATCCATTTAACTTTCCCTTTTGGGACTATGATAATTTATCATCCAACAAGCTCTCAAAAGCACATGCTAGTCAACATCCAATAACCTAAATCATTCATAAGCTCCCAAGTAACCAACCACAACACTAACACCTCTGATCAAGAACAAGCATGTTCAATTTTCCAAATCTCCTCCTTTCAACTTAGTCATGGGGAAGATACTCATCTACCATAAAATCTTGATGAGGTTAAATTATTTTTCTTCTTTTTTTGGTAACATTCTTTATATGTTTTCTACTTTCTTAGTATTTTATTAATTAATTTATATATTTTCCTTTTCTTTATTATTTCATTATTATGTTATTATATTTATTTAGTATTATTTCTAATCTTAGATTTTATTCCATTGCTACTTTGAATTTTTGGAAACTATTAAATGCAACTATCAAAGCTATGATTGATTAACAAAAGGTCAATTTTGTCCTTAGATTATTTTCTATGCTAACAATATATCAATTTTCTAGTGGTATCAACAGGTGATCTTGTTACCTAATGAATTGGGAAAGGACTAAGTAAAAATGGAAAAGAGTGTGACCTCAAGGGGATTTGTTGCATTCTTTTTTTAACTTCCTTCTTAAGTTCTATGATTCCTCATTGGTATATCATCACTCCTACTATTAACCATAAAAGGAAGCATGTATTTGCATGGTGTGATTCTTCCTTAAAAAAAAAAGAACATATAATGGAAATTTAAAGTACATCCCTTAGACAATTTCATGGGCTACAAGAACTTGTTATGAGGTTGGAAAGCCATATTACCCATGTTAAAAGACATCTATTTCACTAAGGTCCTACATACTTTTTTTTCTTCTTCTTCTTTTGAAGTGATGGTTGTCCTTTGTGGTTGTCATAGGCTTTTGATGGTAGAAGAGAAAGAATATATTAATGGAAGATCACTATAATTAGAATGGACTTGATCGAGACTTGGAATAGATTGGTATTGGATCATCTTAATCATACTTTCATCAAGGACCTTGTGTGGCCAAGATGTGGATTATTCATCCATCATTCTTAATCTGCAATTCACTCACTCTACTTTCTATCATTTCACTGCCACATGCCATGGTGAATTGATAGTTTTGTTTTCTAGTGTGCATAATCCTAAGATAATTCCTCACATAGGTATGAAATTTAACTTAAAACAACCATTTATCATCTTAGGTGCCTACTTTGGGGAAGAATAACTTGCATATCTTTTGGTTTATCTTAAGTTTAACTCCCTAACCATAGGACTCATTGCAAAATCACTCATCTTAATAGCTTGAAACATCTAGTTTTTGTTCTATTTTGGCACCAGAAACATTCTTCAATAACTCACACCACACAATAAAATTACTCCAATTTCATAAGTCATATCCTCAACTATGTTGCGTATATGATTCTCTAGCATTCTAGCTCCCATTATAGAAGCTTGCTTAGAGAAGGTCTGAACCAAGGAGATTCAGAGCTCCATCTTGCAGAAGTTGAAATTTGGACCATTCTTGGATCTTGAACTAGAATAGGTTAGAACACAACTTTAAGGATCTCCACTATGATCCATTCTCTCTAATAGTGGGATATGATACATGAGAGAAACCTACCTCTTCTAGAATAATTGACAAGAAGATGCCATTGTAAAGATAAAGTACAACACCATCTCCTACTTGGTTGAGGTTATTGCCAAAGACCTTGGATTCCCTAACATTGGGGGAAAGTTGGTGAGATATCTACTTAAGTAGACTTAGAGGCCAAAAAAGAGTGGATTTAGTGGTGCAATGGAGTGGACCATAAGGAGGATGATGCCCTCACCAAGGTAGAGCAAGCATATTTTAAAATTATGACCTATCACCTTAATACAATGGTGAGGCCAAGTAAGGTTACAACCTTCTCCACTAGGCTGTGTGCAACTCTAAGTAAGAAATTTCTAGTAAACCTTCCACAACTCATCTTCCTTTTAATCGAACAATATTTCAAGGAGAATGAGAAGGGTAGAAAGACACTCCTCTTTTCATGCCTCATTAGAAAACTTTACAAGAGGGGAGGTATAGCTTGTTACTCAAATGATGTGGTTTGTAGAGCCCCTCTTGCATTCTAGTAGGAGGTGATGAAAGATAAAGGTCCAACCAAGCTTTAAGAAGAGAAGCAACCATCACCACCACCACCACCTCCAGCATTAGAGACAACACCTAAACTATTGGTACCTACAAAATGACTAAGGAAACTTAGAGAGTAGTAGCTAGCAAGCCTCTAGAGGTGGTGGGGAATCTTTACTTTACTATCCAACCATGAGCCATCTAAATAAGATCACAAGGATTATCAACTAGCTAGATAGTGAAATGACACTACTATTCTTATACCAAAGGAACAATGCATCTATCCACTCCAATACTAGTGCCATAGAAGTTATTATGTCCATCCTAGGATAAGAATTCCTTGAAATTTTTGGGAATGTAGTTGCCTTCTCTATTAGGTTGGAGAAAGTTCAAGTAGTAATGGTCTTGTTCATGCCACACAAGGACCAAGAGAGAGTAGTAGAGGTGGTGGTAGATCACATTGGTGAAGCTCTAAGTGCTCTTGCTACATCTGTTCTTGATGTTATTGCCATGACAGATGTACTGGCATCAACAAGAGCAAGGAGTAGAAGGATAAGCGCTACCAAACATGAAGAAGTATTGGTATGACCGATGGAAGCCAAGAAACTAACTAAAGAGATATTTAATCTCTTGAAAGATGTATTAGCCACCCAGTTACAACTATTGGAGATGAGCAGTAAGTTATTGGTTGCTAATGCAAAACTTGAGAAGGCCATTGCTAGTAATCAATGGTTGGTTATCAAAGTTGTAGAACTTAGAGTCTATTTCTCTAATCTTACCATTCCTAGGCCAAAACTCACAAGAGATGAAGCTTTACAACAACTTTAGCAAAAATACCAAGAGGCCAAGAATGCTAAGGAGATGACGATATTTGAGGCATAATTGTCAGAAGAAATTGTTAATAACAATGGTTGTAATCTATCTCAAGTTTGTAAAGAAGACCTAGTGCTAACCTATGATTACCATCACTTGTGGAATGCTAAGCAACAAACAAATTCAAATGGTGGAGTATATTCACTAGCATTGGGAACATCTTGCTAAGGTAAACTTGGATGTGAGGAGGTTGGTTGTAGAAAATAAAAATATCTTAATGGAGGAGGTTTGTACCCTTTACCAAAAGACTGTAATTGAAATCATCACCTAGAAAAATGAAGCTTGGAAGTATGAACAAGTTAAAAATTACTACAACGACCGAATAGGAATGCTTAATGAGGTGAATGAAAAGGAGATCAAGTTAGCCAAGGAGAAGGTAAGTGAGGCCATCTAGTAACTCTAGTAGAGAGTTGATGTGTGGCAAACCATCTCTGATGGACTCTACATGTATAACCAAGCCAAGATTTTCCTGAAGGAGTTATAAATTGAATATATTATTGAATATGTGAAGCTTGAAAACTTGGCAATGATGACCATGGGAAGATCCAAGAAAGAACTGGAAAATAAGGTGTCCACCTGTTACCTCCTATATGAGGTAGAGTTCAAGCTCCACAAGGAAACTAAATAGAACTTGAAAGTAGCTAACACAAAGCTTCAAGTATTGAAGAGAAAATTTATTGATCAAAGATCTATTACTGAGAACCTGGCTAGGAGAATAAGTGACTACTAAGAGCTACAAAACCTTGTCCATACATTTAATATTGAATATAAATAATTCATAGCCTAGTTTGTCAACATGAAGGAGATGTTTTCAACATTTTCATGCCCATGAGATATTCTAACATCAAGACATCTAGGTGAAGTAGCTTAAACTGCTTATGACCTATGTGGCACAAAAGAGAAGATGAAGGCACTCCTAGATGTCTTTCAGTTTTTAGTAGTAGCAACAGGATAGACAAAGCCTCTAGTAGAAATAGGATGTGATGAAGGATCCTCCACACCACAGGAGCCTTCACGTCTGGGCACGCTATGTAGAATTTATCTTGTCTTCATTCATTCAATTGAAACCTACAAATTTTTGTTTGAGTGTCCCACTTCATTGTAAATTGCACAAGTTTTGTAATCTATACAACATAGCATTCAAGAGTCAGTTAGTCAATTAGTTTCATACTTTTCCAAATTTTACAAGAAACTTGATCCCATTTTTGTTTACTAAAGGATGAGTTTTTAGTCAATCATGGAGCTATGATGAAGGATTAATAAGGTGACTATGTCAACGTATGCTCATTGATGTAGTCCTATCGATGCATCTTAGGATGCATTGGTGGATATGCATCAATGCTAATCTAGCCATTGCCTATAGAAGTGTGTATACCTACTACATTTATGCTATCGTTTGGTTAATACTTAGTCATACTCTTGCAGTTTCTTTCCATAAAGCTTAGTAAATTTTTTACTTTGATTGCCCATAGTATGGATCAAATTGATTGTATGACATTTTATTCAAGTGCAATGTGTACTTGGATATAATTGCATGAACGATAATAAAATCAAGATTTCTTCCATCTATTGTAGCACTTGGATTAGTTTAACTTTATTTTCTTGTATTTTACTTTGAATGAAATTTACTTTCTTGTTCTTAAACATTGAATCTTCTAATTTGTAAGTAATGTGAGTACAACCACTTTGAGCATAATATATTAACACTTGGTAATAGCAGCAGTGGATGCTTGATATGCACAACAATAAACACTTGATAATCCAATAGCCTTAGTATACATTTAGGATGTTGATGAGTGGCGAGGTACCCCTACACTCAACCATACGAATACGAGCATTTCACGCACGATCTGGTCAAACTCTACAGATGGACTAGTTGTGGTATCTAGACAGTTATTCTTAGGTCACAGTTTGCTGTCTTCCCACCTAGACTGGTATTAGCTTTGTCACGTATGGTTTAGTCCAGAGTGAGGTTTATGATGTGTTCCTATGCTAATGCTACTCCTGGGTATAATGAAAGGTAATATTAACTAAGCTAAGAGAGGAAGGGTGAGAGAATCTAAACTAGCCTAAGTGCAATGATCATTTGTTCCTTAATCATCCGTACACATCTTGGACCTCGTGCACGACTACCACTAGGATTACCAAGCGTAGATCCTAGGTACGCTATTGGGTTACCAAGTAGTTACACTTAAATGCTCGTGATCAAGTCATACTCATTCCGCATTTAACAGGAGTTTAGGGTGAGAAGAGATTAACTAAGAAAGTAGTAAATAAAAATTAAATAACTAATTAATTAAACTAAGTGAATGCTACAATGATGAAGTAATCTTAATCTTTCTTAATGGTCATGTGCGTGTCCAAGTACGTCACACTCGAATAAGGATGCCGTACAATTACAATCACCATACTGTGGGCATACACTGGGAAATAATTCTAACTCTAAGAAGGAAAAACTACAAGAGTTTGGGTAAGGAACTAAGAACTAACTCCTAGAATAAGGAAAGCCACCTCTTATTTATAGAAATTGAGGCAGGCTACGATATCGTGTATGTGATATCACAGGGTGGACACGATATTGCGGCTGATGCAAGATCGCTGATGCAATATTGCGGCTCTGATATCGGGGGTCCGATAATTGGGCCTGACAGACCATATCTTGTATCAGGGCTCTGATAACTGGGCCTAACAGACCATGACTCATCAGATGCATACAAAAAGTTGGAATGGATGCTCCACATTTAGGATAGTTTAGTTAATTTAAATAATCTAATATTCTTTTATTTAATCATTTTATGGATAAAGAAAATAAAAATAAAAATATCTTATACCTCAATCATACTTAACCATACAAATGAATTAACATAACTAATGATTGAGAAGATAACAACTAGTCACCATATCTGTTACCATCTAAAGATATAAGTCATTTAGGTAAACGTAGTTCATCGAATTTGACCAAATCACATGTACATGCTAGTGGTTCATATGGTTGGATGTAGGAAATGCTTGCTACTCATCAGTTGGGATTTTCTTTTGGTGTACTTTCTATTTGTGAAATTAGTTTTTGGTTTTAGCATCTATCATCTTGGAAGTTACAATAATGGTCATTTTTACAAAATTATATGTAGTTTAAGGAGTATGGTTGTGGTGCAAATTTTTGTTATATCATGTTGTGGAATTATCTTCATGGAGTAAGTATGGCTATTAGGTATGGATATATGTGGTTATGTTATGTGTGCTTCGAATATGTTGTGCTTGTGACATATAAAGGCTTAGGCTAGCCTAGATTTGTACATGTTTTCACAATGATGCTTGTAGTAGTCATTAGTAGCTGGTGCTAGCATAAGAGTGTGGACTGGTTGGTGATGAGGCACTCTAGAGGTAGCTATGGATTAGCCTCCATTATGATGCATTAGTAAGGATCTTGTCTCAAGCCTCAACTTAAGAGTGGGAGAGCATATGTGTGTTTGTCCTCATAGCTAGCATGTGGCATTAGTGTGTATATTGGTATAGCCAATCCTCTAGAAGGCTGCTAGTTGTGGATCATAAGTCAATGAACCCTAACATTGGTTAGGTAAATAAAACACTAATTAAAGGCATGTAGGCAATGACTGATTATGAGTACTTATGGCAGCATTTTACATGTTATATTGAGTGTGGATATGCTAATAAACATATGGGTAAAGTTTATATGATCATATTGGTTTGTGAGTCATGGTGATGATAATATATCATATGATCGATCTATGATGGTATGGTTCATGTGTTGCTTAATGGTATGGTATGGGTATGACTACATGGGCATGATAGTGGAGATGCATGTGGTGTAGTGTAATGGATATAAGATTTATTATGTTTGACAGTGATTATATCTATGACTATGTGATAGCCATCTATTCACCTTGGTAGGGATTATGCTAGTACTATGTGTGATATCGTATGTACATGTGTGTTTAGAGCATATGTAAGACTAATTGTTGATGCAGGTTGTTTTATAACCCATTCCTCTCCTCTAATTTAGCAGTTGTTAAACATCTAGTAGGGGAAGTGTAAAGGTTTCCTACTTAGTTTTATACTGACTTTATTTTGTTGTAGGTGGAGGTTGCAAGGGTGTAGGGGAACATTGAGAAAGTTAAGGAGAGTGATGTCTATGGGGAAGGATTAATGTTTAACACTAGGCATAGTTTTCTATGGACTGTTTATAGTTGCATGATCATCACTGTACTCTTATGTATATGATGATGTTTATGTTTTGCATCCTATGAGAGCAATAGAAATTTTTGGTTCATGTAGAGACATGTAGTTTTATAAATTGAAATGTTTGCTTAGTCTTTGGTTTGGCATAAATTTTTGTGTAGTTTTACCTTTCATAATATATATATATATATATATTGAGTGATTTATTCTTAATGTATTTTCATGCATCATTAGCTTCTAGTTTATTATGCTTTCATTATGTTATTACTTGTAATCCTAGGCATCACTTTGTCCTAGCCAGGAGTGGTAGGGTGGGGTGTTACAACATCAGTCATGTTACCTTCATTGTTGTCCATGGAAGTGATGGTTTCCCATTATCAATAATGCATCATGGTCATGGGCATGTCTATCTTTGATATCTTGATTTATGTAATAGTAGATTCTTTCATTTTTTTTAGCATTATTTCTACAAAAGGTGATGGTAGGATGCATGTTTCTTAATTTGTAAGACCTAGGTTTGAGTTAAGGCAAAGCCATTTTGAAAAGGTTAGACTTTCATTCATCTATCTATCCTCCAAAAATCCTTCCTTGGCAAGATGAGTATTGAGCCTTTGGATGATGATCCTTTATTATTTCTACAGACCATCATGAGACTTTGTTTAAGGGTGTTAATGATGATATAGAAATAGTAGCACCAATGACAGTGGAAATGTGAGTGATTTTGCTATATTAAATCTCAACTCTATAGTTGATCAAATTTGTTTATGGTCTAGTATTAAATTAACAAATGATGTTAAGTAAAAGTTTGAAAGCATCATTATTAATAGCACTTCTTGTGTAGTCGTAGAACTATTTGAGAAAGTAAATGGCAAGATACAAAAGAGGATGTTGATTTCATCGTTAGTGAGAAAAGGAATTTTGCCAAGGCAGAGGACATTGCTTGCATCATTAACTTATTGTTGGATGGAGAACCTTTTCTACATAGTACGCCCATAGGTTTTGGAGACAGCTGATGGCTTCTTCGAAGATGACCCTAAGTGTAAAATTCATAAGGTGGAATCAAGCTTTGTGACGTTGTTGAGCCTTGGTATTTGGTAGCTAGAGCCATTTGTGAATACATGTTTTGTTAGTCTTTGGACTAGCTCCTTTAGAGTTAGAAGAATGACCCTCTTCTTAACATGCCAACCTTTTCCATGGATACCATCAACCACAACATTAGGTGTGCACACACACTATTTGATAAAATGGAGGCATGAAGGTCTTCTCAAAGTCTTGGCAAGGGAGCAAGGGATTAGGAGTCCGACACTTTTGTAGAGGATAAAACCCTAGTGCTTTGACATGTTGATTGTTTGCCATGGATCTCAAACAAGTTAAGGACTAACATTAAGTGCCATTGACAAATAGACTAGGGAGAGGTCATGAACGGTTCTTCCATGAAGCATCTAACATGGTCCCCGATTCCTCCCCAAGTTGATCTTATCATTGATGTGGTTCTTCTTTGATCCTTTCCTTCACTCCTACCTCCTTGTCACAATTCCTTTGTGCTCCCCACTTTGCACTTGTCCCATTCACTAACATCCTTGTTGTCCTCACAAGACAATTTCACATTTGAACACTCCCCTACCATTAACTCGTTGCCACTAACAATTATACATACAGTAGCTTTACATGCACATGCTTTGTCTGCCAACCTTGCACACTTAGCATGTTAGCCTCTCATACTTGCAATACTAATGCTTACTCCCCCAACCATATCCTTGATGATCCTAAGCCTCCATTGCCTCCATAATTTCTACCTCAACACCCTTCACCACCCTACCCTCTTCATCCCCTCTTGGCCATTGAGCTCCAACTTTGTGGCTATGTGGCTCATACACTCAAAAATCTCTCACACACTCATTCCTTGAAGATCATGCACCCAAATGCCAAAGGGTCAATGAGCACCATAAACAATTTTGAGTTTTTAACATAACAGCTAGGCCTTTCGGCTCCTACTACCCTTTGTGTGCTACCAACTCATTCGTAGTCCTTACCTTTTTAGAGGATCGACCTAGCACTGTCCTTTGCCATAATGATGTACTTGCTTACAACTCCTTTCAAGAGAGGTAGCCTATGAACTTATGAGAAGGGGACATGCTAAACTAGGTTACCTTCAACTAGGTTGCCCTGCCCCTAGACAATGAGGACAACACCACCCCTATTGCTCCTTAACCACCTTGCTACCTACCACCTTGTTTCTGTAGAGTTCCTAACTCATTAAACTAATCACCTTGCCACCTACCACCTCATTTCTCTACTATTCATGGCTTGGTAAACTACCCATCAATTGGCCAACCACATCAATGGTAGTTTATTCTATTTCTAGTACATCAAACATGCTGATTGGCTTGCCACATAAATAGCATTTTGTCTTTCAGGGACACAACTTTGCTGTTTTGCTTAGGATCTCCAAATTTAATTTTGTAAACTTTTATTATGTTTAATATACATGCTTTTGAGTCTTTTCTCTTTGTTTAAAAAATTCCTTTTAAAAAAAAGGAAAAAGAAAGAGGAGATCTTAGGAAGCACCATAACTGCAACTAAGCACTCACCGTGTGACTGAAGCCTACGGCTAAAAGAGCCCTTGCTGCTGTAACGGAAAGATTTTGCAATTGAATGGATAAAAATTACTAGAAGCGAAATTGAATACTTGTTTTTGGATAGAAGTTAGAATGCAGAAAAGGAAAATTTGAGGAAGCGAAATTTTTGTATTACAAGTCTAAGATATGAAGCTCCACTTATTGCCTTATACTACTGCCATGATGTGGAAGCTGATTTGCTTGCAGGTCTCACAGTGACATTTCGTCATGGTAATCATAATGGTCATATCCTGATATGTCCAGACACTTCAGTTCCCTTTCAAAGATTTCAGCTATATGATTGCCCATCAAAATTCCGAACTGTTTAAAATTTTCATTGCGTGCGTAATCCAGAGCCATGAGTCTCTTAGACGGGGGAACCCAATCCGAAGACAAGTACTTGATTAGCAAATCCTGCAATAATTTTTCTTGGATCACAAGAATGCATTTTGAGATAAAATACAAAACCTGCTCGATATATAAAATTCTTTAAAAAAAACAATGCCAATAACGGCAACCCTGGCAATGTAGTAAATCTGTGATGCTTGACGAGAGAATGCATTTTGAAATAACATTTTCCAATCTTGGGATTTCAAGCATGAGTGAAGGAGTTTCACTGGAAACTTGGCGAGCTTTTGAAAAGCCAAAAGTTTCACTTTTTCATCCACATCACGAGTTTTGAGCAACACTGCATAAAATAGGTCTGAAATGCCGTCGCTTGACGTCAGAAATTAAAATGCTTGCTGTTCAAAATGTTAAACAAAGCATGTTTGTCAAGTTAGCAAAGTGCAATGATGAAATTCAAAATTTCTTAAAATTGTACCTTGCTCATTAACTTCAGGAGGCTCTATTTTCAGTAAGAGTCCAAACGCAAATCGTCTCACTCGGACGCTTGAATCCCGAAGAACACTGGTTATGATATTACCACTAGCCTCTGCAGGCCATACATGCTCGTATTCTTTCTGGTTTAACATGCGGGATCTTAGTTTCTCTAACACTGTAAATCATTTAGTTCTTTATTACCTTCTCCTCATATGATAGAGCCAAAATCAAGTACTGCACGTTCTTACATGCTAAACACTCAAGCCTGATGACCGCTGAGTCAGTGTAAGCATCAACTATTTTTGCTGAGCAGGAAGCTATCATCACGGATGGTGATGGACTAAAGATTGTCTCAAATATTTGCAATGCAGCATTCAATGCTGCAAAAGGATATGGCAAAAAATGATGCTTTCGAAATTAATTTCTTCGAGTTTGTGAAATGTGCGCCAAACATAAACAAAGCAAGGGTAGAAGACTTATCCTTTTCAATTTTGACAACGATATGGAGTTGTTTCCAAATGTTTAAGAAATTCGTTAAAGAGGTTTTAACATATTTTGTCAAGAATGAACGCAATTATCCCTTTCAAAGGAAAACTTACTAGCTCTGTCCACACTATTTCCTTGAATGTCTGGAAAAAGTGTGATACAATCCAGAAATGACTTTGCAAAGCAGGGCTTTCCAAAGATTTTCGAAATGTATTTCCATGGCGATTCTTGAAGAACAGTTGAACCTTTTGAAACATAGGAAGCTGTCATTTTGTGAAGCAGAGCAGCTAAGCAAGCATCCCATTCATCCTGGAGATAAAACGGCACATACAACTATTCTTACGACATACACATTTCCTGATTGTATCTGAACTATACTCGTAGAACAAGTCTTGCAAATTGAAAGATAAAATTGCTAACCTGATTATATATTTGCAAATCTTCGAATAGCTTTGAAGCACCATCGCAGAAACAACCATCTTCGTTCAAGATGTCCATTAGCTTTTCACTCTGAACAATCTCCAATACGAGTCGAAATCCTTGTTGTGGTTGAATTGAAGCTGTTTAAGTCAAGCTCTTCCTTAAATGCGATTGGAAGCTTTGAAGAAATCCTAATCTGATTTAAAACATACTACTATTTTGAAAAGTGTTGCCATGCTAGATGGATACAGGAGCCAAAAGAAGGATCTGGAAGAGCTCCACACGCATCGGGAAAGAAAACGTGTAAGGTGAACAAAAGTTTTACGAATGGTAGTCTTCCGTACAGATCCGCAGTGAAAAGCTGATACCCTGGCTGATTAACCACCATAGTACACAGCAAACCTGTAAATTATCAAAATCAAATGGAACGTTATTCTTATTGTACATCATTGAAACTGAAATTTTAGTACTTGCGCGGACCAGTTTCAAGAATCGAAACACAATTCAACTCAAAAGCAATTGCTTACAAATAAATTGTGCAAATTATTGACGTTTTGCTGCTTCAACTCAAAAGCAACTGCTTTCCGTAAAGATAAATTGTGCACATTATTGACGTTTTGCCTTATAATGGAGAAATGACAGAACTGGTACCTTTAATCAGTTGCCGGTAGGAGAAAATCCATGCGGTAAGAGTCTGTGTGTCTTGGTAAGCTCTTTCGAGAAGCAACTCTAGAAATGCTTGCAGAAAATCGTCCAACGAAGGATCGAGGCTACGGAAGATTAAGACAGGGAAATGCTCAATGAAGATCATCCAGAGTGACAAACATACAAATCACAGCAAGAACAATCGTGTGGCTGAACTATCGCTGCATAAAGCATTTTTCTATAAAATAAAGCCCTGGTTTGAATCCGCACAAAACACAAGCACATGAAAATCGAAAAAGGTAATTTCAGACACCATTCTTCCATTCGAAGCAACGTAAATCGATTCGAGATGTCCTGTATTATTTCCGATGTTTGCTTCGACACTGGAAACTGAAATCTGCAGATACAACATTCGGAAAATTATCTATGAGCGAAATAGCATAATAGTCGCTGTAATCCAAAACATTAGAAGATCAACATCGTAATATAGTGAAAATTAAACGAAGCAGAAACGTTCACGGAGAATGGAAAAGCTGTGCAAGCAATTCATCAAGAAAGCTCTGGCGCGACATTCCCACGCTGGCTGGCGCTGTTTACAGAGGTCTATGTTTTTCAAATATACGGTTGCCCCTGCAAGGTTGCAGAAATCCCGGTTCCTCGACTGCTATGTTTAGTCATTATTATAATATACTTTGCATATTAACAGCGACGAGGAGAAAAGATAAAATGTAGAACCTTAAACTCTCAGCTATATAGTGCCAATGAGTTGTGCTGACCAACTGATTGTTGAGTGCAATATGCTTTAAAACCGGATCTTTAGGGGCAGGGGTGCAAAGAAGCTAACCTGGGTTTACAAGGCCACCCATAATTAAATTGAGCTTCCACAAAAGAGAAACAGCCATAACATACTAAAATATAAAACCAAGTCCCATATCTAAATTAAATAGGAATTATATAAGTTGAAGATTCAAACAATGAGGTGTTAGCCTAGTAGTAGTAAGACTCTTGATTTGGAAACTCTAAGTCATGGGTTAGATTTTGGTGGGCAATGCTTAGTTATAAAGTTCTATGTAGACTATATATCTTAGAGTATACTTATGTTTCAATTATTTTGGGTTCCAACAACCCCTATATAAGGTGAAGATTCGGTCATTTGAAGTTAGTAGGTTTATTCTTTACTACTAAGTACATGGCATACAAATGAAGCATTTTAAAAATAAAAAACATTTTTGGCAAGCCACCACCAATGACGCTTTAATGCCAAGGGCTTCTTCCATTTCATTATCATTGATGAAAATCTAAGAACATCTTCCATAATTGAGTGGCTTCATAGAAATATCAATCAAAGTAAGAAGTTTGGGTTAAGAAATGGCTTTATATATTGGTTCTATAATAAACCATAGTCAATTGTGTATAACCATGGGTTGTTAGGTTAATGGAGTTGTCTAAACCCCCTCTCATCTCCTTTGACTTTAGTCAAAGAATATCTTGCCTACTAGCTTGTGTGTTGCCCAAGTTCTATGCCCACTACCCACTCTAATTCTATCCTCATTGTTGGTTAAGATCAATGCAAAGACAAAGAATGGCAAACGTATGAATTCCATGCACATTAAGATGAAAAAAATATACGAGGAATAAAATGCAATTAAAGGTAGGAGAAGTCGAAAACAACAAAGATGAAGAATGAAAAATAAAATGAAAAAAAAGGAAGAGAAATTCCCTCAATAGAAACGATGGGAAAAAAATGAAATGCAAACAATGCAAATGAAAACAGAAATAGGAAAATAAAATGACAAATGGAAAAGAATTCTATACATAAAAATGATAAAGAAAAGTGGTAAAAAAGGCAAATGAATTTACAACATAGAAATACTAACAAGCTTTGTTAAAAAGTTTTGTAACAAATTTGTTATTAACAATTTGAAAAGCAAATGGTCCAACCATTGCCTAGGTAGCCCCTTTTGAAAAGTCAAAGGAGATGGAAGGGGATTTAGACACCTTCTTAGATTGATGGTTAATTATAATTGACCATATAGATATAGTTCACAATTATGGATTGTTGTGATTAATTAAAAAACAATAGTTATAGTTACTTAATTATTGTAATTAGTTATGAAGAGACACGAGTTCGTAGTTTTACATTTATGTCATTTTACCAAGTTTTTGGAAGAGCAAATATATTATAACATTCCTTGGAGTTTTGTCTTGGTATTTAGTTTTCCTTTTTTGTCATACAATCACGCTTACTCTTGGAGGTCCTAAACTTGCGGTTGCAACATTCCTACCAGTTCTTACCAAAATTCTTATACTTTAGGACATTGCAAACAATGATCCTACCTCTTCGTATGTATTCCACATTGCAAGCATCTATCATCATCAATTATGCTTTTGTGTTCTAAAGAGCACCCTCATTGGCTGAAGACCATGTAAATCTTTATAAAAGAACCTCAACCAAATTTGCTTTCAAATTCTTTGAATCCAACACCATTCTCCCTCAATTTCACCTTTTAAAAAAAAAGAAAAAAGAAAAAAAGAAAAACAATTCAAAAAGAGTAGAACAAAATTTCTAAAAAATGAAAGGCAACTTTGAAATAAAATACACAACTACAAAAAAATAAAAAAAATAAAAATAAAAAAAATAAAAATAAAAATAAAGAACAACACATCAAGATTGCCTTTTTTATACCAAATTTGAGTTTTTGAATGGCAAATTCACCCTACTTAGCATCAAATTATATTTGTCAATAATGTAAAATATATATGCAAACTCTTCATTTATGTTCCTTCCTTTCCTTTTTTTTTTGCCAATTTATTGGAACGAAACATAGAATCAGAAAAAATAACCAAGTGGAATGACATAGCAAGAATAGCAAAAATGGAAGAGAAATCAACCTAAAAAAAATCTAAATTATTTTTAAATTGTACACATAACCTTGCTTTTTTTGAATGCTTATCTAACCATCAAATCCAAAATCCAAAAATATGAGTCTATTGATTAAATGGATATATATACTTGATCTAGCAAGGTTGCTAAGGGTTCCTCTATTGCTAGGGTAGTTGGAACCCTTGAAAATTTTATAGCAATTTGAAGCAAGACTTAAAGCATTAATTCAAAGAATGAACCAATTGGATAGATGGTTCCTTAAAGGAGTCTTAATCGTGTAATGTTAGATAATATATTATCTATAACACTATGCGCTAATTGGATTGTTTACCAATGTTTCTAACATAATAATAATGAATCTTAACTAAATTTCTTGAAATTCTTCTTTGAAACCCCTAGATTTAAAACCTTAAATTAAAATTATCAAAAAACCAAAAAAACCTTAAATTAAAACTATGAAGAAACTTATCAACTTTACATTTTTATATCAAATTTTCAATTTTATAAGGCAAATTCACTATTTTTAGTACTAATTTCATTTTCATTTTGTTTCATTGAATCCATTGACTAAATTCATTACCAATGGCTATTTGCAATTCAATATCATAGCACTAAGGTTCTTAGGAGGAGGAATACATGATGGTATTCACTATATATGCTTAGTTACAACATGTATTGAAGCATACAAGTGCTTTCACCACCTGTATTCTTTCTAAATAATAAGGCAAAACCCTGCACAAGCAAGTGGTGAAAGCTTAAAGCTTAAATTTAAATCTTAATCTTTAATATTTGATTTTGAAGTCATTTTGGACCATCATTAAACTATCCTTTTTCCTAAGTGACTTTATAAATTCCCATGGATAGGTGGATGTAGGCATAGAAAACATCTTTTAATAAAACTATAGAGATTTTTGAAGAGCTAAAATATCTATAGGTGATGAGCCTTAAAGTGTCACATTGACAGGCCCCTGTCGATGGGGCCCCATTTATGTGGTGTTGCCCCATCGACGAGGTTGTGTCGATGTAGCATTTGTTATGTTGACAAGGCCTTGTTGATGTAGCTCTAGAGTAAAAACTATAAATATGAGCTCCTAGTCGGGTCTATGGGCATCCAATTCATAGTAGTAGTCAAACTCTTGTAGTTTTTACATTTGAAAGTTAGAATATTTTCCCGACTGCTCGCAACAGGAGTCATTGAGTGTACAAAGCTTTATTAGGGCATTGTTGTACCTCAGCATGATAGTATGTATGGTAATAAAGACGAGCTTCTTGATAAACCTTGCAGCATTCTAGATAGTTTAGATATTTATTCATGCATTTAATGCTTTTAGTTAATTATTTAATGTTTTTCAATAATTAAGCTAATTAAGCGAGATAAGCTAGATAGATTAAATACAAAAGTACAACCACTTTGAGCATAACACTTGTTTGCATGGTAATCCTAGTAGCATTATTGCTTGGTATGCCCAATAGCATAGTGCTTGGTAACCCAACAGTGGATACGTGGGTTTAGGACATGTATAGAAAGTGGGATCAAATGCTTATGTTAGAATTAGCTAGAGACTAGTTAATTAGTTAGTGATGAGTGGCGAGGTACCCCTACACTCAACCGTACGAATACAAGTGTTACACGCACGATTCGGTCGAACTTCGCAGATGGACTAGTTGTGGCATCCAGACAGTTAGCCTTAGGTTACAGTTCGCTGTCTTCCCACCTAGACTAGTATTAGCTTTTTCATGTATGGTTTAGTCCAGAGTGAGGTGTATGATGGGTTTCTAATCTAATGCTACTCCTGAAGGCAATGGAAAGTAAGATTGACTAATCTAGGAGAGAGAGAGTGAGAGAGAATCTAAGCTAGCCTAAGTGCAATGAGCATCCATTCCTTGATTATCCGTACACACCTTGGAATTTGTGCAAGACTACCACTGGGATTACTAAGCGCAGATCCTAGGTATGCTACTGGGTTACCAAGTAGTCATACTTAAGTGCTTGTAATCAAGTCGTACTCATTCTGCATTTTAACATGAGTTTAAGGGTGAGAGAGATTAACTAGGAAAGCAGTAAATAAAAATTAATTAAATGATTAAACTAAGTGAATGCTGCAATGATGAAGTAATCTTGATCTTTATTTTCGATCATGTGCATGTCCAAGTACTTCACACTCAAATAAAGGATACCATACAATTACAATCACCACACTGCAGGCATACATGGAGAGGAAAAGGGTTGAAAGAGGGAAAATGAAAACTAAAATCAAAACTAAGTCTAAAAACTAATTGATCTAATTCTTCTGTCTACCTCTTATTTATAGATGAGGAGACAAGCTGCGATATCGTAGTCGCCCAAATGATGACTCATCATACCCCCACAACTGAATGAAAACTCGTCCTTAAGTTATAGTGATTACACAGTGGATAGGTATGGGATTATTGGATGGTGAAAATGGGGTTATGCCGTAGTGTGGAATGAGAACAAAACAAAGACACAACACAAAAAAATGTGCTACAACTACAAAATTTATGGAACTCATGTAGTTCCTAGTGGCGGTGGCTCCTCCATTGGTGCTTTCCCTTTGTCTTGTGCTCCAGGCTTTGAGACTTGATGGTGTTGAAGTATGGCCTAGAGCTTCTCATCTTCGGTCTGAGGATCTTGTGCCATCCATGCTAATGTTCTGATGTTTGACGGAGTCGACACTTCCCATAGACAGGGTAGTTGCAGAAACATTTGATTAGCCTTGACATACCAAGCTGCAAACACCCGTCGTTCCTCTTTGTAGGCTTTGACTTTATCTTTGTATTCTTGAAAATTTGCTAGCTGTCAAGTCAAATTTGCTGTGACACCTTTTTGGCCTTGGTACCTTGCTTTCACCACCTCAAGTTCAGAATTTGCAATCTCTAGTTTTTCCAATAACTTCTTACGTTCTGCAAATTCTGCTTCATATTTAACATAGGTGGTTGCTACCTACTGCTTGAGCTCTGTTCTCAGGCATCCTATTGTTAACATGGTAAGGTTGGCATACCTCAGATTTTCCAACTCCATGTATTTTGTGAGGTCTTGAATCTGCAGGTCCTGGTTCTTAACTTCTTCTTGGTGGGCAAAGACATATGTGTCCAATATGGCCAGTCAGTTAGTGTGTTGAGCATTGATAGCATTGATATGGGCCTTGGCCATATGGATCTCCTTCTCAAGGATCTGTTTGTACATCCCCACCTGATATCGGAAGTGCTTCTTCAGCTTTTCATGCCGTTTAGCCTCATTTTGCCACGCGCTTATTTCAATGGCTATCTTTTGCTAGATTGCGCATACCTTCTCCATTAAGAGGGTTCGGTTCTCCCTAGCTAAAAAAATTATGTCTTGGTTGACCCGGATGAATTGTTCTCACAACTGATGAAAATGTTCTTCGAGAATGTTCTTTTGCTTCTCCGCAGCAGTCAACTGAAGGTTGTTGGCAACAAGTTGTTTATTTTCCTCCTGTAAGGTGTTGAGAGCTTTGAGATGCACATGAGTTTGCGTCTGTGCTGCAGAGGCATCCTAAATAGCCTTATCTTTTTCCTCAGCCACCTTTTTATTCTTTGTGATTAGCTTGGTTAGTTGCTTAGTTCTAAAATTATCTAGCTGATCTGCGGGAACAAATTGCAAAGGGTCCCGTTGTGCTGCTTGTAAGGCCATGAGCTACTCTTGTAATTTCTACATTTCTGCTTTAGCATGCTCAACCCTCACTTCTGTTAAGACCAGCTTCCCCTTCGTGGAAATGAGGTCTGACTGAATTGCCATAACATCCTGAGGGATGTCAAACAGGGACGTCATTACTTACCATGTTTGGAGCAATCGATCAAGCACATCCTCATGTTCCACAGGAGTCATTGAGGTTCCAGCCAAATTTTGAGCATCTCGTGCTCCTGTGAGATCTGCCAGTGGCACAACAGGTACATTGAATGATTCTTTAATGTGGTCTGCGACCATGTCTACGGTTCCCGCGACATCTTGGTGTTGCATAACCACTACAGTGGCCCCTTCACCAGTTTCTAATTGCACTTGGAAAGATGCCACGTTTCCCGAGATCTGTTGTGACCTAATACTTTTCCCTACTCTTGTATGAATAGACACTTCACCCCTTGTGCTATCCAAAGAAATAGTGGGCTGAATGGCATCATCAATGACATGGAAGAGATTTACATCATCACGACTCCCCCAACTGACCGTCTCAGCGATGGCCCTGAGATGGCTCATCGACGGTCTGTAGTCTTGCAGTGGCGGTTGATCCTAACCTATGCTAGGCCCTACTTCATGTTGTTGGCTGGGTCCTGCAAGTTGAGTTGCAGTTGGTCCAACCGTTTGTTCTTCTTCTTCTTCTGGTCCTAGTGTTTCGCTAGTGATTTTCCTTGGAGCTGGCGACTTTAACAATTCAGCATATGAAGTAGTCTGGGCTTTTTGGAGGACATCATTAGTGTACCCCCTGATACCAGCACATCGGCAAAGCTTTCTGATAAGACAAGGGAAAGGCAAGGCAAGCTTCCCTATCTTCTGTTCCTTGAACCACCTCAGGATCTCCGTTAAATATAGATGGGGTAGGTTAGCATTAACCTTTTTCATCGGCATTGCACATCTTCTAGCTGCATACGTTGATATTCTTTTTAAGCCCTTCATGGGGAAGAGGTGATAAGTTCCAATTTTGAAGTAGATCCTCTATTCCGTCGTCAACTCACCAAATGTTTTATCTCTGCCATAAGCCCTTTCCAACCAATCCTTTCACACATCGGGGTTTGAACGGGTGGATAACTAAGAAACTTTTGGCCCTGTATTTGAAAGGTTTAATACTTCTGAAATGGCCTACATAGAGAAATTGATTGTCACACCACAGATATTGATGGTGGTTCCTTGTTCCCTATTGTGCCAGAATTGGTACATCTCCCCTAGGTACCAGGCACCACTTTCAGAGAGGGTAGGCCATAAGGGAGATCCTTTGAGGTGATCCCTAACGACCTTAGGAGCGAACTCTACAAAAGATTCAAAGTTCAATTCCAAAATCACTGTAGCAAATGTGGACTTTTTGTGGATGGCCTGAACACAATCTTGGGGCAATGTGAGATGTTGTCCCTATTCAAGCACTGAAGTAGCTCCTCCTTCTACCTGCTCGGACTGTATGGTAGGAGGGTCCTCTTGATGAATACTAAATGATTGTTTCTCCTGTTTTACATGTTGTCCGACAGGGACTTGTCTTCCACCTCTCCTAGGTTGTTTGCTTCCACCTTGAGTAGGACCTTCCCATTGTCCACGTTTCGGGGCCATCTGCAATCACACGGGGCCAAGCATTAGTAAGGTTGTTTTTGAAATTAAGTTACACCTTACTGCTTATCTTAATTAATTAATTTGTTTATCTTCATGTGATATTTCCCAAAAGATTGTAATAATGAGTCTGTTTTACTTAGGTGGTTTCCAATTTTAATCTCCCGGTGTACCTAAAGGATTAAATGATTTTTTTGGCACATTTTATTCTTAATTTACAACTAATTACCCTTAATAATGCCCTTTGGGTGATGATAAATTTCAAGAAATTTAGGTGCTATTCGGCAACTGTCCATCCCCCACGACTAAGCTGAACACTCTGGGTTCAAGNTACGCGATATCACAACCTATGGATGTTTAGGCTCAAGGGAAAATACCGAATTTTTGAAGATTTTCTTGAAATCAATGGTGTAACTTAGGAAATTGGGCTATTGTTAAGGGGTTCTAAGGTAATTAGATGGTCTTGAAGGCACGAATAATGATTTGTGGATTTTATCAATAAGGACCTTGGGTGGTAGAGAAAAAGGGTATGTGATGGTACATAGGAACATTATTATTCAGAGGGGTAGCAGTAGGGAAAGAAAATTATTAAAAATATACTGAGGGTAAGAAATAGTGTGTGTGAGCTATGTCATAAGCAAAGATTACAAAAAATTACACAAGTGGGTCCTCCCCAAAGCAGGTTCTAACCTATAATACCCTTGTGTAACCACACTTAAAGTGTCCATGGGTACTAGAAGGGTTAAATGTAATCCCCACTGATTTCACAAAGCACACACATGTAATTATCACTAGATGAGGTAAGAATTCTATGTTACACACGACACGAGCTACAATTACACGAACAGTGAGATGAGACAAAGTATAGAAGGGATCGTAAAGATTGGGACATGAGGTAACTGACCTAGGGCACAGTGAATCCTACATGTAAAACATGATTAATGTGTCATTAACCCATCATTCCAAGATTAGGACCAAGTCCATTTCTCTAATCAGTGACATCGCATTGTTTCATCCCATGATGAACAACTATGAGAGTATCATAGCAACAAGGCGTACGATCACCTGGCATTGTTTTTAAGGGAGGAGTGATTTTTTTTTTGTGGCACTTTTCTTTTCTTTTTCTTTTCTCTTTTTTTTTGAATACTGAATCCAGAGAAGCTGCCAACCTTTAGGCATGGGTGCATGTCTTTCCATTGGGATCCCCTACAACAACATTGGATTTTTAAGTGCCCTTTTGATTACTCTTACTCCCATTTTTCATTAGATCTACAAGAATCTTAGTACAACCACATTGCATGATATCTCCCACAGACGTCACCAAAGAGAATCCGCAAGTTCCCTTGATGTCACACCCTAATCATACCCTCTTGGTCCATCCTTCTTCATTCTGGGTACAATGAACAAAAAATTAATTTTAAGTTTTAAAAATGTCAAGAATATCACTGTACCCTCAAACAGAACCTCTTATTTGTAGAATGGATGAGTGGGTGTAATGGGCTAATTGTCCAAATAATTGATCGTCCGAGACTTGATAGCGTAGAACACACCCCAACCAACGATCCACATGAGTGTTTTATTCATAGACGAGATTACTTATAAAAAGACAAAAATACCAAAAAGACAAAAAGATAAAACAAGAAATTAAAAAATGAAAAACTGGAAAACCAAAAGTTGTAAAATTAAAGAAAATAAAAAATGGTTATTAATCCTGCTTGTTATTAGAATGGGGGATATCCCCCATAACTAATCGGTTGAGGATGGTAAGGATTAATAAATGGAAGTTGAGGATCCTTGCATGTTGGAAATATTGGAACTTGGCCATACTTACCTCATCGAGGTTCACACACTTGATTATAATAAGCATAGTAGGACAATTTGTAAGATGTGGTTCTTGGGTAAAGAGTTGACCCACTATGATGTTTGTGACCAGAAGATGGTATGCAAGGATCAGGTTGTCGCTCTCCATTCCTGTGTTCATTGGGCTGTATGATTGTTGGAGTGTGAGTTGGTGGCCCTGATGGAGTTACATGAGGCGTTGGGTTCGAAGATAATGGTGCACCATAGGGTTGGACTTGTGCTGAGTGGGAGGATGCAGTGGCCTTAGAATTATGTTGTCCCTTCCTAGGGTCATTTCTAAAGAAGGGGTGCCTTCAATGTTGTTGAGGTCTTTCACTGCCATTGGCAATATTAGCACAAGTAACGTTCGGTGGTTGTTGCTGTGGTGCAGACACCTTAGGAATAGTTGGTGGAGATGTAGAAGGAGGAAAAGGATGATAATGTTGAAAATTAGGAGGGGCAGTGTAAGGTACACAAGGCGGTTGTTGTGTTGAAGGCATGGGCTGATAGTATTGAGGAGAATGATAATGCGGTGAGATAGAGTATGTTGGCCCAGTTGGGAAAATAGGATGTTGAACAAGATAAGTGTTTGGGTTCAGATGATACGAAGGGTGTCTCCAGTTTAGGGGTGGTCTCCCCCATGACTGGGATTGTTTCCACTGTGATTAAACACAGTATCTCTGTACGAACTATGGATGTAACGTGTTTCCCCAATGCTCATGTAAATGTAACAATATTGGGCATTGACCCTTGGGGTGATCGTACAGGCATTTGTTGCATTCATACATAGGATTGGCAGTTGAGCTCTTATTTCCTTCATCCCTTCTTTCCAATTGTCTAATGTTTTGTCCTACTTCTCGGGTTGTCAAAACTCTATCTCCAATAATATCGATATATTCTCCACACTTTTTATGCATCCATTCCAACATATTATTGATCTTTGCCTCGACTTCTTCTAATGATTGTTGTATTGGAAAAGATGATTCTTTCTCTTTGTGATAGGTTGATTTCTCCTTTTTATGATCATGGACCTTTGTTAAGTTGAGATTTTGGCCCCGTTGAT
>MNCI01017655.1:397832-413697 GCA_015680685.1 Gnetum montanum
TAAGCCGAAAATACCAAAAAAATCACATACCTCAGACTTGCTTAACCATACACCGTGACACATACAAGCAAGCCTGGGAAGACAACGAACGATTAACCCCAAGTGTTTCTTGTGGCGTTAAGGCATTTAGTCTGCGGAGTTCGATCGGATCGTGCGTGTACGCTCGTATTCGTATGGTGGAGTGTAGGGGTACCTCGCCACTCATCAACAATTAAATAAACAAACAAATAAATAAATAACAAAGTGAATGCTACAATGATGAAGTAATCTCGATCTTTATTTCCGGTCATGTGCGTGTCCAAGTACGTCACACTCGAATAAAGAATGTTGTACAATTACATTCACCACACTACTGGTAGACGCTGGAAAATAATCTATCTCTAGAGGGATCAAATTGCCAGAGTTTCACTACAATCTAAAACTAACTATCAAAGAAGGGAGAGCCACTTCTTATTTATAGACATTGTGGTGGATTGTGATATCGCGTATGCGATATTGTAGGGAAGATGCGATATTGCGATGGATGCGATATCACAGCCCATGTGATATCCCGTCCCGTCATACCCCCACGACTGAATAAAAACTCGTCCTCGAGTTACAAGGAGAACAAGCTCCATTGATTACATAGTGGATAGGCATGGGATTATTAACTGGAAAAACAAAAAATAAAATGATGCCACAGTGTGGGAAGACACAACACAGAAAAATACTACAACTACAAAAAATGGAACTCATGTAGTTCTTGGTGGTGGTGGCTCCTCCATGGGTGCTTTCCCTTTGTCATGTGCTCCAGGCTTGGAAGCTTGATGGCATTGAAGTATGGCCTGGAGCTTCTCCTCTTCAGTCCGAGGATCTTGTGCTGTCCATATGAGTGTTCCGATGTTTGATGGAGTCGGCACCTCCCACGGACAGGGTAGTTGCGGGAACATCTGGTTGGCTTTGACATACCACACCATGAACACCCGTCGTTCCTCTTTATAGGCTCTGGCTTTATCCTTATATTCATGAAGATCTGTTAGCCATCGAGCCAAGTCAGTTGCAACGTCTTTCTATCCTTGGTAGCTTGCTTTTACCACCTCAAGTTCAGAATTTGCAACATCCAATTTTTCAACCAACTTCTGGCGTTCTGCAAATTCTGCTTCATATTTGAGATGGGTGGAAGCTACCTGCTGCTCGAGCTCTATTCTCGGGCACCCTATTGTTAACATGGCAAGGTTGGCATATTTGAGGTTTGCCAACTCCATGTATTCTATCAAGTCCTGGATCTACAGGTCCCGATTCTTAACTTCCGCTTAGTGGACGAAGGCGTAGGTGTCCAATATGGCCCTCCAATCAGTGTGTTGAGCACTGATAGTGTTGATTTGAGCCTTGGCCATATGGATCTCCTTCTCTAGGATTTTTTAATACATTCCCACTTGATCACGGAAATGCTTCTTTAGCTTTTTGTGTCGTTTAGCCTCATTCTACCATGTGTTTATTTCTATTGCTGATTTTTGTCGAATAGCGTGTACCTCCTCCATTGAGAGGGTTCTGTTTTCTCTAGCTAAATGGCTTACATCTCAATTGATCCGAATGAATTGTTCTCATAGTTGATGAAAGTGTTTATCAAGAACATTCTTTTGTTTCTCCACAAAGGTGAACCGAAGGTTATCTACAACCAACTGCTTATTTTCTTCTTCTAAGGCCTTAAGTGCCTTAAGATGTGCATGGGTTTGCACCTGTGATGTGGAGGCATCCCAAACAGCCATCTCCTTTTCTCCTACCACCTTCTTATTCTCTACAATCAATTTAGTTAGTTGCTCTATTCTAAAATTTTCTAGCTAGTCTGTAGGAACAAATTGTAGAGGATTTCGTTGTGCTACTTGTAAGGCTACAAGCTGCTCTTGTAGTTTTTGCACTTTGGCTTCAGCATGCTTGGCCCTCACTTTGGATATGACCAGCTTCCCCTTTGTGGAAATGAGGTCTGATTAAATTGCTGTTACATCCTAGGGGATGTCAAACAGAGACATCAAAACTTATCCTATTTGGAGTAATCTGTCCAGTGCATCCTCATGTTCTATAGGAGTCATTGAGGTTTTGGCCAAACTTTGAGCATCCCATGCTCCTGTAAGATCTGTCAGTAGCACAATAGGTATGTTGAAAGATTCCTTGATGTGATCTATGACCACATCTGTAGCTCCCACGACATTATGGTGTTGCATGACCACCATAGTGGCCCCTTCACCAGTCTCTAACTACACTTGAAAAGATGTCGCATTTCCTGAGATATGTTGCGACCATCTACTTTCCCCTCCTCTTGTTTGAATTGAGACTTCATCCCTTGTGCAATCAAGCAAAATTGTAGGTTGAATGGAATCATCGAAGACGCGGAAGAGGCTTGTGTCATCACGACTTCCCCAACTAACCATCTCAGCGATGGCCCAAAGATGGCTCATCGATGGTCTGTAGTCTTGCAGCGGCGGATCTTGACCTATGCTAGGCCCTGCTTCTTATTTTCAGCTGGGACCTGTGGCTGGAGGTTGATTGGGTCCTACAAGTTGGGTTGCAAGTGGTCCAATCATCTGTTCTTCTTCTTCATCTGGTCTCAGCTCTTCGCTAGTGCTCTTTCTTGGAGCTGGCACCTTTAGTAGTTCAACATAAGAAGCATTCTGGGATTTTTGGAGGATATCATTAGTGTAACCTTGAATACCAACCCGTCGACACAGTTTTCTAATAAGATAGGGGAAGGGCAGTGCCATCTTCCCTGACTTTCGTTCTTCAAATCGCCTTAGGATCTCTGTCAAATATAGATGGGGTAGGTTAGCATTAACCTTCCCCATCAACACTACACATCCTCTAGCTGCATATGTTGATATTCTTTTCAAACGTTTTGTGGGGAAGAGGTGATAGGTTACAATTTTGAAATAAACTCTCTCTTCCATCATCAATTCACCAAATTCTTTGTCTCTGCCATAAGCCTTCTCTAACCAATCCTTTCGCACATCAGGGTCTGAATGAGTGGATAACCGAGCAACATGGGGACCTGTATTCAGAAGGTTTAACACTTTCGAAATTACCTGCGCAGAGAAGTCAACTGTCATACCACAAATGTTAACTGTGGTGCCTTGCTCCCTATTTTGCTAGAACTGATACATTTCACCTAAGTACTAGGCACCACTTTCAGAGAGGACAAGCCATAAGGGAGACCCCTTGAGGTGATCCCTAACAGCCTTAGGAGTGACCTCTACAAAAGATTTGAAGTTTAGCTCCACAATCACCACAACGAATGTGGACTTCTCATGGATAGCCTGAACACATTCCGGGGGCAACGTGAGTTGTTGTCCTGGTTCAGGCATAGTAGTAGCTCCTTCTTCTACCTGCCCAGACCGTCTGGTAGGAGGTTCTTCTTGATGAATGTTGAATGATTGCACCTCCTGTTCTGTATGTTATCCAATAGGGCCTTGTCTTCCACCTCTCTGAGATCGTTTCGTTCCACCTTGAATAGGACCCTCCTGTTGTGCACGTTTTGGGGCCATTCTGCAATCACACAGATCAAGCGTTAGTAAGGTTGTTTTTAAAGTCAAGTTATACCTTACTGCTTGTCTTAATTAAAGATCTTATGTTATAACATGTGATCGTGCCCAAAAATTGTCATAAGGGGTCTTGTGACTTAGGTGGTTTTCATTTTAATCTCTTCGTGTACCTAAGGTCATATGATTTTTGGCACAATTATTCTATGTGTTAGTGTTAATTACCCTAATTGATGTCCTTTGGGTTATGGTAAATTTCAAAAAATTTAGGCACTTTTTAGCAAGTGTCTCTCCCCCACGACTAAATTGAACACTCTAGGTTCTAGCAGGTTCAAATAGAATTAAAATCAGAGCACCAGTGAGCGAGATATGAGTGAAAAAGCAAGGGTTACGTAATCGCAAGTCGTAGAGAAAAATTTCAAAAACTCCCCCCGCGTGAATGGCAAAATGATGTTAAGTGGTGCAGTAGGGGTTCTTATTTATAGGTAAATAGGACACGATATCGCATACGATGCATCGCGTATGCGATATCTCGGCCCTACTAATGTGAGACACATGAAAAATACCAAAATTTTAATGATTTTTTTGAAATTAATGTTTTATATTGAGGAAATTGGCAAGTATTAAGATATCCTAGGGTAATTTCATTGATTTGAGAGGCACTCTTAATGATAATGGTGTGAACTTGAGCAATAAAAATTTGGCGGTTATGAAAAAAGGGAATGTAATGGTACATTGGAACGTTAAAATTTAGAGGAATAATAGTAGGGAAAGAAAATTAATTGAAAAATTTAGCTGAGGGTAAGAAATTGTGTGTTTGAGCTAGGGAATCAGTAAAGATTATGAAAAATTGCACAAGTGGGTCCTCCCCAAAGCAGGTTTCAATCTATTATGCCCTTGTGTAACCACACTTAAAGTGTTTGTGGGCACTAGAAGGGTTAAATGTAATCTGCATTAACTTCCCAAAACACACACATGTAAATATCACTAGAATGAGATGAAAATTCTATGCTACCTGGAACACAAGCTACAATTACATGAACAGTGAGATGAGACGAAGTAGAGAAGGGATCGTAGAGATTGGGACATGAGGTAACTAACCCAGAGCAAAGTGAATCCTATGTGTAAAGCATGATTAATGTGTCATTAACCCATTGTTCCAAGATCAGGACCAAGTCCATCCTTCTAATCAGTGACATCGCATTGTTTCATCCCATGATGAGAAACTATGAGAGTACCATAACAACAAGGCGTACGATCACTTGGCATTTAGTACAAGGGAGGAGTGATTTTTGTTTTATGGCACTTTGTTTTTTTTCTTCTTCTTTCACTTTACTGAATCTAGAGAAGCCGCCAGCCTTCAGGCATGGGTGCATGTCTTTTCAGTGGGACCTCCTAGAATAACTTTTGATTTTCGACTGCCTTTTGATTACTCTTACTCCCATTTTTCATTAGATCTACAAGGATCTTAGTACAACCACATTGCATGATAACTCCCACAGACGTCACCAAAGAGAATCTGCAAGTCCCCTTGACGTCACACCCTAATCATTCCCTCTTGGTCCATCCTTCTTCATTCTGGGTACAATGAACACAAAATAAATTTTAAATTTTAAAAATGTCAAGAATACCATTGTACCCTCGAACAAAACCTCTTTATTTGTAGAATGGATGAGTGGGTGTAATGGGCTCACTGTTCCGGATAATTGCTCACTCATGACTTAATAACATAGAACACACCCCAACCAACGATCCACATGCGTGTTTTATTTATAGATGAGATTACTTAAAAAAATGTAAAAAAAAAAAACAAAAATACACAAAAAGTTGAAAAATGAAAAACTGGAAAACAAAAAGTTGAAAAATTAAAGAAAATGAAAAATATTTATTAATCCTGCTTGTTAGTAAAATGGGGGATATCCCCCATAACTAATTAGTTGAGTATGGAAAGTATTAATAAATGAAGGATGAGGATCCTTGCATGTTGGAAGTATTGGAGCTTGGTCATATTTATCCCCTCGGGGTTCACACACTTGATTATAATGAGCATAGTGGGGCCCTTTATACGATGTAGTTCTCAGATAACGAGTTGGCCCACTATGATGTTTGGGACCATTAGATGGTATGCAAGGATTGAGCTAATGTCTCCCATGGTTGTGTTCATTGGGCCGTATGGTTGTTGGAGCGTGAGTTGGTGGCCCTGATGAAGTTACATGAGGCGTTGGATTCGAAGGTAAGGGTGCACCATAGTGTGGGACTTGTGCTAGGTTGGAAGATGCAGTGGCCTCAGAATGATGTTGTCCCTTCTTACGGTCGTGTTTAAAGAAGGAATGCTTTTGATGTTGCTAAGGTTTTTCACTGCTGTTGATAGTAGTAACACAAGTGTTGTTCGTGGGTTGTTGCGGTGGCACAAACACCTTAGGAATAGTCGGTGGCATTGTGGAAGGAGGAAAAAGATGAGAATGTGGAAAGTTAGGAGGAATGCAAGGTGCATAAGGTGGTGGTTGTGTTGGAGGTATGGGTTGATAGTATTGTGGAGAATGGTATTGTGGTTAGATAGAGTATGGTGGCCCGAATAGAGAAACAGGATGTTGGACATGATAAGCATTTGGATTCGGAAAATATGAAGGGTGCCTCCAGTCTAAGGGTGGTCTCCCCCATGACTGGGGTGGTTGCCATTGTGGTCTAACATAGTATCTCTGTATGAAATCTGGATGTAACATGTTTTCCCAATGCTCTTGTAGATGTAACAACATTGGGCATTGGCCCTTGGGGTGATCGTATAGGCATATGTTGCATTCATATGTATGATTAGCAGTTGAGCGCTTATTCCCTTCATTCTTTTTTTCTAAATGTCTAATGTTTTGTCTTGCTTCTTGGGTTGTCAAAACTCTATCCCCAATGTTGTTGACACATTCTTCACACTTTTGATACATCCAGTCCAACATCTTATTGATCTTTGCCTCGGCTTCTTCTAATGATTATTGTATTGGCAAAGATGATGTTTCCACCTTGAGATTTGTTGATTTCTCCTTGTTATGATCATGGACCTTTGTTAAGTTGAAATTTTGGTCCCGTTGATGTTTTTCAACACTCTCCCATCTAGCCATTTCTCCTTCTTCTTTTGCTACCCACTTAATAAGCTCTTGGACTTGATGGGTTCATAGTTCATATAGTTGACCTTGGGCATATACTCCTAAGGTCTCTCTTGTTTCATTACGTAGACCATCAATGATATGGTACATTAGCCTTTCCTCGGAAAACCCATGGCCTGGACAGTTGTTTAACAATGTGTAATATATTTCTAAGGCCATGTCCAAGGGTTAATGTTTTGGTTGTTTCCATTGTTGGATTTGTTTCCTTAAGGCTGACACTCTTGCGTAGGTTTGATATTTTTTGTTAAAGACCTCTACCATTGTTGACCAACATTGTATCGAATTTGGTTTTAACGATCTATACCATACTTTTGCTTGGTCAACTAGTGTCATGGGAAAGAGATTAAGTTTTTGCCAACCATTATCAATGTTATTCCATGTGTAGGCATCGTAGAAGGCTTGTAAATGTTGATGCATATCCAAGTCATAGCCTCCTGAAAATGTAGGAAAGTTGTTTAAATCGAGCTTGGGTAGATGGCTCTCTTTACGATGCCTACGTGAGATTTGAACAGCCTCTTGTATTTGTGTTAGGCTTGTAGTGGCCAGTGAGATTTCATCATCATTAGGTAAGTTATGTCTTTGTATGTTGCGATGACGTTGTTTTCGTTCATGTTTATAAGAAACTCCCACTTCAGGTTGTATACTCCAATCTTCATCGTCATATAATTCGTTGGTTCTCCAATGAACTTCCTGACTAAGTGTGGCATTATTATTATCTTGTAGGAGAGACATTATTATGAAGTTGTGTGTGAATACAGATGTGACTTTTTATAATTACTTCTTTCTAAGAGATATATCGTTAAGTCCTATACAACGACCTTGTATGATATAACTAATCTACATAACTAGCACCGTCCCTGGCAATGGCGCTAATGATGAGTGACGAGGTACCCCTACACTTAACCATACGAATACGAGCGTAGCACACGCAATCCGATCGAACTCCGCAGACGGACTAGTTGTGGCACCTAGATCATTAACCTTAGGTCGCAGTTTGCTATCTTCCCACCTGGACTAGTTATTAGCTTTGTCACGTATGGTTTAGTCCAGAGTGAGGTGTATGATGTGTTCCTAATTCTAATGCTACTCCTGAAGGNTAATCAAGTCATACTCATTCCGCGTTCTAGGAGTTTAAGGGTGAGAGAGAAAATAGTAAATAATAATTAAATAAACAAACAAATAAATAAATAACAAAGTGAATGCTGCAATGATGAAGTAATCTCGATCTTTATTGCCGGTCATGTACGTGTCCAAGTACGTCACACTCGAATAAAGAATGCCGTACAATTACATTCACCACACTATTGGCAGACACTAGAAAATAATCTATCTTTGGAGGGATCAAACTGCCAGAGTTTCACTACAATCTAAAACTAATTGTTAAACAAGGGAGAGCTGCTTCTTATTTATAGACATTACGGTAGACTGCGATATCGCGTACGCGATATCGTAGGGAAGACGCGATATTGTGCATGCGATATTGCGTCCCATCACTCACTAAGTGTAGCATTATTGTAATCTTGTAGGAGAGCCATGGTTGTGAAGTTGTCTATGAATTTATATGTGACTTTTAATAATTATTTCTTTCTAAAAGATATATTGTTAATTCCTTTATAGCGACCTTGTATGATATAACTAATCTAGATAACTAGCACCATCCCCAACAACGGTGCCAATGATGAGTGGCGAGGTACCCCTACATTCAACCATACGAATATGAGCGTTACATGTGCAATCTGGTTGAACTCTGCAAACAGACTAGTTGTGGACTCTAGATAGTTAGCCTTAGGTTGCAGTTCGCTGTCTTCCCACCTGGACTAGTATTAGCTTTGTCACGTATGGTTTAGTCTAGAGTGAGGTGTATGATGGGTTTCTAATCTAATGCTACTCCTGAAGGCAATGGAAAGTAAGATTCACTAATCTAGGAGACAGAGAGTGAGAGAGAATCTAAGCTAGCCTAAGTGGAATGAGCATTTGTTTCTTGATTATCCGTACACACCTTGGACTTCATGCACAACTACCATTGGGATTACCAAACGCAGATCCTAGGTACGCTACTGGGTTACCAAGTAGTCACACTTAAGTGCTCGTAATCAAGTCGTACTCATTCCGTGTTTTAACATGAGTTTAAGGGAGAGAGAGATTAACTAGGAAAGCAGTAAATAACAATTAATTAAATGATTAAACTAAGTGAATGTTGCAATGATGAAGTAATTTGGATCTTTATTTTCGGTCATGTGCATGTCCATGTACGTCACACTCGAATAAAGGATGTTGTACAATTACAATCACCACACTGCGGGCATACACGGAGAGGAAAAGGGTTGAGAGAGAGAAAATGAAAACTAAAATCAAAAGTAACTCTAAAAACTAATTGATCTAATTCTTCTATCTACCTCTTATTTATAGATGAGGAGATAGGTTGCAATATTGCATATGCGATATCGCGGTCGCCCAAATGATGACTCATCAGTTAGATAAAATTATTCATTAAATTACTTTATCTCTCTCTTCAAGCACCAAAGAACATAAAACATAAAATGACAAAAATTGTATGCCTCAATTACATTTAACCATACCTTTGTACTTCACACGTGTAATTGGGAAGACAACAAATGACTTTAGGAAAAGATTTACTTCCCATAAGACTAGTGCACTAGAAACTAGAGAGTCTACAGAATTCAATTGAATTGTGCATAAATGCTTCGTGATTGGTATGGTTGAGCATAGGGGTACCTTCAACCACTCATCATTGTCATTGTTGCTGGGGACTTTGTTTGTTGAAATGTGCACTATCTAGGTTTAGTGGATATCATTTAATATCGTTGGATGAACCCCAAGGTCAATATCATTTCCAAATAATATAACTACAAAAGCACACTGATACTTTATTTGTTTGCAAAATGTCTTCTTCTCATAGGTGAAATGATATAAAACTACAAGTCCCACAAGAGTGAAAAGTGGTATATACTCATCCAGATGAGTTTGTGCCTAATTTTACCTTTATCCTACATTAGGATGAGCAACTGCGATAGCATGATATGGAAGACAATGTTATATTGCCCCTCGATTAATCTGTGCCTAGGATGCTAGTTCAAACACTTAAGAAGTTTGGCATCCATGATCTTAAAGAGTACATTGTGCAAGATTGTGACTTTTGGGACTACCATCCCACTGACACACAACATAGAAGAGATCGGGAGAGGCATCATGAGGATGCTAAGGGGAAATGGTTCACCAATCCCTTATTCCTACTAAATCAAGATGACAATGAGGACCCTCCCTCTGAGGGCTCTCAGCATGAAAGTTCTTTGCCCTTTGTTACGGGTGTAACCTTGAATCTACAATCTACAATCCACAATTCAGGTTCAAAGAAAGATGGTAATCAAGGCAAGGGATCAAACAAGCATCAAGATGATACGAAAAATAATGAACATGGCTGTGATACCAAGGGGGAGTTGGTAGATTTCATGGTGGGTTTTGCAGAGATTGATTTCTTTATAAACTAGAATCCTCCTGTCTTTGTACCTGCATGTCACCGAATCTAGCAGCGTGCATGCCATTGAAAAGTTACAACCTTTCTAGCATAGATCTATGGTGCCTAAATTGTTTGACCTAGTCCTCAATGCTTTGAAAAAACAAAAAAGAAAGAACAATCTTATAGAGACATTTTAGTCTCAGAGAGAAAATGGAAGAATGTGGCACAGAAACAAATGGTGAGGTGGAGCAAGAGATTTCAGGATGGCCATTGTTGCAGGAATAAGATGCAGATAATAATAATAATAATAATCAGGAAGACACCATCATGGTGATTATGAAAGTGTGTGCTTTGGAAGAGGTCAGGAAACAACTATCAATAGCATCGCCGCTCATCACAGTGACTCTATTAAGGTATTCCATGAGATTGGTGTTTGTCATGTTTGTGGGTCACGTGGATGAAATTTCACTAGCTGGTGCTTCAATGGCTACTACCTTTGCAAATGCTACAGGCTTCAATGTTTTGGTACACTTTTCTGAAATTTTTATGAAATTCCCATGCTGCAGTATTCATCACAAAATTCCTCTCAGAACATAAATTGCTTTGATCCTCATTTATATATTTTTTTGTATTTAATTAACAAGCCGACCTCATTTTGTTAGGAGTTGGAACAAGGCTAGAATGATCATGATGATATTTGTATTTAATTAACACAATTTTAGACCCAGTAAAAGAATTCAGCAAAGTTGGGTTGGAAATACATGGAGAACAATGATGTAAGTACATGGAATGATCATTATCCTACCATTGTCCCAATGAAAGGAGTTATTTGAGCACAAGGAATGTTGTCCTAAATATTAGCGTGACCGTTAGTACTTAATGTTCTTCATTAGCCTTTAAGATGATATCCTAGAACAACACCTTGATAAAATTGCAACATGGTAACTTATGTCAGTTCCCGCCAGCGAGTCTTTGTGTATTACATCTGAATTTGAATTTTCTATGTGTGGATTTTTTCGTTATAGTGCATTTAGCATATTTTAGGAGTTTAGGCGTATTTATTTTCCAAATATTGGTGAAGAATTGCTTAGCCAATAGTATTTTAGGTCAACTGTAAACTTGTTTGACTAGTAACTAACAAGTTGCAGGTTACAGCTGAGCATGAAACATGTTTCATAGTTGTCGGGGTAACACATCCTAAAAAAATGAATTTCTTAACTTGGTTAAAATTCAATGACCACACATCATTAAAAATGTTTTTTTTTTGAACCATGTTTGTAGAGGTCTGCATGGTAATTGCACAGGGAAAATGAAACCAATATTTGGATTTTGGACCATTCAATCCTTCTACTTTAAACCTTCCTCATTATTAAGATTATTTAAGAATATCTAGCTAAAATGCAGTAAAATTTTATTTAAAAATTTAAATTTTTGAATAAGTTTTATAGATAAAAATCTTTATATGTTTTTCATTTCAAAATGATTTTATTCCTTAGTAATTGCTGTTTGAACCTTCCTGTTGTGTTGTGTGTACACAGGAATGGGTTTAGCCCTGGAAATCTTTTGTGGGCAAGTGTATGGAGCAAAATAGTTGCGTTTACTTGGCATTCATATGCAGCAAGCAGTATTAATTTTGTCATGTGCTGGGATACCACTTTCCATGATATGGATATTTATTGAAAACATTCTTGCTGGCTTTGGTCAGGACCCAAAGATAGCTTTTGAAGCTAGAAAATATGCAACATGGATGACCGTTGGTTTATTTGCATATGCATTTCTTGTACCTTTAATGAAATTTCTTCAAGCACAAAGCATCATGATTCCCCTCTTGTTATGTTCTGTATTTGCCTTTATTGTGCATGTTCACTCTGCTGGCTATTAGTTTTTGGGGTTAGATTAGGAAACAAAGGGGCAGCCTTGGCAAATTTTGTATCTCATTGGGTCAATGTTATTCTCCTTCTTGTGGATATTAAAAAATCGTTTGATTGCAATAAGAAATGGGCACCCATATCAAAAGAGGCTTTGAAGGACATCTGAAGTTTTTTCAAGCTAGGCTTTGAAGGACATCTGAAGTTTTTTCAAGCTTGTCGTTCTTTCTACTGCAATGATGATGAGTCGCAGATTAGCCACATCGACAAGGCCTCATCGACTAGGCCCTATTGCCCCATCGATGCATTGTTTCATGTGTTGATGTGGCCTCGTCAACACATTATTTCATGCATTGACGTGGCCTCATCGATGCAAGGTCTATTCTTGCTTATAAATACATGCCAACCCACTGTGTTTAGGCATCATTCTATCATAGTTGTGGTAAAGCTTTTGCAATTTTTCCATTCCAAAGTTGGAATATTTTCCTAAGTGCTCGTAGCAAAAGTCATTGAGTGTACAGATCTTTATTTGAGCATTGTTATATTTGAGCATGATAGTGTGTGTGACAATAAAGATAAGCTTTTTGATAAACCTTGTAGCATTGTGGATAGCTTAAATATTTTATTTATGCATTTAATGCTTTCAATCATTTATTTAATGTTTCTCAGTAATTAAGCTAAATAAGTAATTAAGCAAGATAAGCTAAATAGTGATTAAGTAAACACATAAGTACAACCACTTCTAGCATGCTTATGACATTTGGTAATCCTAGTAGTGCTTAATGCTTGGTAACCCAGCAACATTGTATGTGTTCAGGATGTGTATGACAAGTGGGACCAGATACTTATGTTAGGAGTAGTTACAAAATAGCTAATCAATTAGATTAAAGTAGACATTAAATTATTTTTTTCTTTATCCTATTTATTTCAAGTATCAAAACCATAAAACATAGAATGATAAAAATTGTGTACCTCAATTACACTTAAATTATACCTTTGAGCTTTGCAAGTGTAGTTAGGAAGACAACGAACATTCTCAACACCCAGTTCACTTTTTAGAGAACTAGTGCATTGGAAAACTATAGAGTCCATAGAATTTGATGGCATGGTGCATGAATGCTTTGTGATTCGTATGGTTGGGTGTAGGTGTACCTTCACTAATTAAATGTTATGGTGCAATTTTTTTTGATAAGGTTGAGATGTTAGGGAAAAAAAAATAGGTGTAAGATCATGGATTCCTCTTTTTCTAGAAACTAAAAGTGAAGGTATTTTTTTCTGACTTCATTCAAGGGTAAACCAGTCTATTGGATAGAATTCTAGTAGACCTATTCTTTTATAGAATTATGGAAATGGAAATGGAAATGGTTAATTATGTACCTATGAAACTGCAAAGAGTCTATAGGATAAATTTTTTAAGTACAAGGCTTTGATATGGTCATGGTGGGTTTTGGACACCTCCTCAAGGAAATAACCCAAAATTGACACCTCTAGCTCAAAAAAATGTAGTAAAGTTGTTTCCTAAATACTATATCTAAGACTAAGAGCATTAAAAAAGGACAGTTTAGAAAGATATGCTTTTCATCTTCCACTACTGCATATATACAAAATTTGCAGATGCATTGTTCTCTTTAAAGATTAATCTATCTCCGTGTTTCAATTAATAGTGAGATCCTACACTAGCATGTGTGATTGCTACCTTACTTTGTCTAGAAATAGTAATTGATAAATAATCAGGTATTTTTGTTAAGGATCCTCCTTAAATCTAGTACAAATAAAATTATTTTTTTGCCACATGGTTGTTCCCATATGCTTGAATGCCTTTGGTCTTATCCTTGCTTTCAGATCCTTAAAGCTTAAATTTAAATCTTAATCTTTAATATTCAATTTTGAAGTCATTTTGGACAATCATTGAACTATCCTTTTTCCTAAGTGACTTTATAAATTCCCATGGATAGGTGGATGTAGGCATAGCAAACATCTTTTAATAAAACTATAGAGATTTTTGAAGAGCTGAAATATCTATAGGTGATGAGCATTAAAGTGTCGTGTTGACAGGCCCTTGCCGATGTGGCCCCATTTACTTGGTGTTGCCCCATCGATGGGGCTATGTTGATGTAGTATTTGCTATGTTGACAAGGCCTCATCGATGTAGCCCTAGAGAAAAAACTATAAATACGAGCTCCCAATCGTGTTTATGGGCATCCAATTCATAGTAGTAGTCAAACTCTTGTAGTTTTTACATTTGAAAGTTAGAATATTTTCCTGATTGCCTGCAGCAGGAGTCATTAAGTGTATAGATCTTTATTAGAGCATTGTTGTACTTGAGCATGATAGTATGTATGGCAATAAAGATGAGCTTCTTGATAAACCTTGTAGCATTCTAGATAGTTTAGATATTTATTCATGCATTTAATGCTTTTAGTTAATTATTTAATGTTTTTCAATAATTAAGCTAATTACGTGAGATAAGCTAGATAGATTAAATACAAAAGTACAACCACTTCGAGCATAACACTTGTTTGCATGGTAATTCTAGCAGCATTATCACTTGGTATGCCCAGTAGCATAGTGCTTGGTAACCTAGCAGTGGATACGTGGATTTAGGACATGTATAGAAAGTGGGGCCGAATGCTTATGTTAGGATTAGCTAGAGACTAGTTAGTTAGTTAGATAAAATTATTCATTAAATTACTTTATCTCTCTCTTCAAGCACCAAAGAACATAAAATCTAAAATGACAAAAATCATATGCCTTAATTACATTTAACCATACCTTTGTACTTCATAAGTGTAATTGGGAAGACAACAAATGACTTTAGGACAAGATTCACTTCCTAGAAGACTAGTGCACTAGAAACTAGAGAGTCTACAGAATTTGACTGAATCATGCATGATGAGACATCATTTGGGACAACCACGATATCGTGTAGGCGATATTGCATGCCCAGACGCGATATCACGTCCTTTACTACGATATCGCGTACGCAATATCACAGCCCGTCGCTAGTCCTATAAATAAGAGGTGGCGCTCCCTTGTTTCACAACTTAGATTTAGACCCTTAGCGAAACTCTGGTAATTTTACCCCTCTAGAGATAGAATTATTTTCCAGTGTATGCTCGCAGTGTTGTGATTGTAATTGTACAACATCCTTTATTTGAGTGTGACGTACTTGGACACGCACATGACTGATAATAAAGATTAGGATGACTTCATCATTGTAGCATTCACTTAGTCTAATTATTTAATTAATTACTATTTACTTATTTCCTAGTTAATCTCTCTCACCCATATCTCATGTTAAAATGCAGAATGAGTACGACTTGATTACGAGCATTTAAGTGTGACTACTTGGTAACCCAGTAGCGTACCTAGGATCTGTGCTTGGTAATCCCAATGGTAGTCATGCATGAAGTTCAAGGTATGTATAGATAATCAAGGAACGGATGCTCATCGCACTTAGGATGGATTAGATTCTCTTACCCTCTCTATCCTAGATTAGTTAATATTACTTTCCATTGCCTTTAGGAGTAGCATTAGAGTAGAAATCCATCATACACCTCACTCTGGACTAAACCATACGTGATAAAGATAATACTAGTCCAGGTGGGAAGACAATGAACTACGACCTAAGGCTAATTGTTTAGATGCCACAACTAGTCCGTTTGCAGAGTTCGACCGGATTGCGCATGTAACACTCATATTCATATGGTTAAGTGTAGGGGTACCTTGCCACTCATCATTGGCGCCATTGCCGAGGACGATGCTAGTTATCTAGATTAGTTATATCATACAAGGTTGCTGTATAAGGACTTAATGATATATCTTTTAGAAAAAAAATAATTATTAAAAGTCACA
>MNCI01017655.1:414096-426029 GCA_015680685.1 Gnetum montanum
AACAAGAGAGACCTTAGGGATGTATGCCCAAGGTCAACTATATGAAATATGAACCCATCAAGTCCAAGAGCTTATTAAGCGGGTAGCAAAAGAAGAAGGAGAAATGGCTAGATGGGAGAGTGTTGAAAAACATCAACAGGACTAAAATCTCAACTCAAAAAAGGTCCATGATCATAAAAAGCAGAAATCAACCAATCTCAAGGTGGAAGAACCATCTTTGCCAGTACAAAAATCATTAGAAGAAGCTCAGGCAAAGATCAATAAGGTGTTGGAATGGACATATCAAAAGTGTGGAGAATTTATCAACGTTATTGGAGATAAAGGTCTGACAACCCAAGAAGCAAGACAAAACATTAGAAAATCAGAAAAAAGGGATAAGGAAAATAAGAGCTCAACTGCCAATCATACGTATGAATGTAACATATGCCTGTATGATCACCCCAAGGGCCAATGCCCAATATTGTTACATTTACATGAGCATTGGGGAAACATGTTACATCCTAAGTTCGTATAGAGATACTGTGTTCGATCACAGTGGAAACAATCCCAGTCGTGGGGGAGACCACCACTAAACTAGAGATACCCTTCATATCATCCGAACCTAAACGCTTATCTTGTTCAACATCCTGTTTCTCCAATTGGGCCAACGCACTTTATCTCAACATAGTACCATTCTCCTCAATACTCTCTACCCATACCTCTCCTAACTTTGAACATGCTCATCCTTTCCCTCCTTCCATGCCGCCACCAATTGTTCCTAAGGTGTCTACACCACCACAACAACCCATGAACGTTACTTGTTCTAATACTACCAATAGCAGTGCTAATACTTGTGATGTTGGTATATCTTTTGTGTTAATGTTTTAGATCTTGTGCATCAACATGGACTAGTTAATGATGAAACCATACATGAAAACATTAATGAACTAAAGGGGGCTATCAACAAGTCCAAGCCTTCAATGGAGAGGAAGGTAATCATAGTCAAGAGAAAGGAAGCTTCAGGTACTCAAGAAGTGAAGAGGCATGAATAGTTGATTCATTGGAAGGATTAGTCTACTAATGATGCTGTATGGATCCATGAGATCAAACTTGATAACTAGGGATAACTTCCATCCCTACTCCCTTATTCACATGAGTTTAGATTCTCAAGGGTAGGAGAGTTGGTGTAGGGACACCTCTTCTAATTTCCTTTTCCTTTTCTACAAATGGTTTTTGTATGTTGGAAAGACATCTAGAAGATCTAAGAGATGTCTTGGCTGAGAGCTGAGTCTTCATAAGAGGCAACTAGTAGGGACTGGAGGCATCTCTCCTAGAATTGAGACATCTTAGATGAGATGTTTCTCATAGATTAGAGATGTCTCTGCCAGAAGAGAGATGTCTCCCATGTAGCAAATTCATATCTTAAAATCTAGAGATGTCTCTCCTAAATTTTGGATTTCATGAAAAGATGTTTTTACAAGCTTGAAGAAAACTTGCACGATCGAACAAGCTTCTAAATTATTAGTTCCAAATTGGAAAATAACTAGAAAAAAATAAACAAGTTTAGAAATAGCTAGGAATCTTCAAGTTGAGCTTGAGGAAAGGTTTCTAGGTTTTTTGTCTTCCATTTTCAATAAATATTGTTGTTGTTTCATGTTTTTGACATGAGATGAAATAGAGATAAGATTGATAATTACCATGAGAGCACATGTGTAAGAGTGCATGACTATGTATGTAGCTCTAAGATCAATGATGTGTGTTTGACTTATGTATGTCTCTCTCATGCTTATGTAAGTTTGATCTCATTTGGTTATGCCTTACATCAAGGACAATTATTGTGTGGTTGTAGAGCCTTACACTTTGAAATGTTGTTGAGTATTTGTGAGTGATTAATGGATGTTTTTAGATTATGAAATCCTATTGTAATCTTCTTACATTAATTAAAGATAGCTATTTTTCTTGTTTTTTAGCATATTAAATTATTTTCATAATATCTAGATTTAGTGGGATTTGAAGGTTAAATTAATAGGAGAGAACCTACTCCAAGAAATTGTTAAGTAGGCTAGACAAATAGATCATAAGATAAAATTTTCCTTGTCTAACAATAATACTATTAACTTAAAGATTAAAACTAATGTCAACAAGAAGGTTATAGTTGGTGAATATTCTTGACATAAAATCAATAACAAGAGATGAGGTGAATATCTTTCACTAATGGTATCACTTTCTTTCTTTGAAACAAATATTGGTATGAAGCCACAACTATTTATCTCAAATTATTTTGCTATTTTAAGTTCAAACATGGATGTTAAAAAGTAATGTAAGTTTTTTAGAACTAGACCTTCTTCCCCACTAACAATTAATTGCCATTGCTTATTGATGGGATGCGATATCTCATGGGCCGCGATATCGTGTACGGGATATCGTGTCTTCCCCTACGATATTGTGTATGCGATATCGCAGTCTGCCGCAATGTCTATAAATAAGAAGTGGCTCTCCCTCATTTCATCATTATAGTTAGACAGTAGCAAAGCTCTGGTAGTTTGATCCCTCCAAAGATAGATTATTTTCCAGTGTCTGCCCGTAGTGTGGTGAATGTAACTGTACGACATCCTTTATTCGAGTGTGATGTACTTGGACACGCACATGACCGACAATAAAGATCAAGATTACTTCATCATTGCAGCATTCACTTTGTTTATTTATTTAATTGTTATTTACTACTTTCCTAATTAGTCTCTCTCACCCTTATCTCCTAGCAATGCGGAATGAGTACGACTTGATTGCGAGCATTTAAGTGTAACTACTTGGTAGCCTAGTGGCGTACCCTTTGTCTGCACTTGGTAATCCTAGTGGTAGTCGTGCATGAAGTTCAAGATGTGTACAGATGATCAAGGAATGGATGCTCATCGCACTTAGGCTAGATTAGATTCTTTTACCCTTTCTCTCCTAACTTAGCTTAGTTAATATTACTTTCCATTGCCTTTAGGAGTAGCATTAGATTAGAACACATCATACATATCACTCTGGACTAAACCATACGTGACAAATATAATACTAGTCCAGGTGGGAAGACAGTGAACTGCAACCTAAGGATAACTGTCTAGCTATCACAACTAGTCCGTCTATGGAGTTCGACCAAATCATGCGTGAGAATGCTCGTATTCATATGGTTGAGTGTAGGGGTACCTCACCACTCATCACTTATTTTTTGCAAAGTTTTAATTAAACGGTTATACACTTGAATAGATCATCCTAAAATCAAAAAGTTTATATATATATATATATATGAGATGATGTTTACTCAGTGTAAAAATTATGATGTACTTTAAATTTTATTTTATTAATATTCATGTTTTTTTCCACCTTCAGCAACCCCCTCTACCCCACCCTACGCACCCCCCACCCCCAATGTGCAACCCTTCAAAATAAGAATTAATGCTTTGTTTGGGCCTTTGAGCTCTAGTTCCTATGAAAAAATATTTTCTAATAATTATCCTCTAATTACATATTAAGTATTCTATTTACGTTGAAATATCTTCTAAATGAAACCAAGATTTAACTTTAGATACATGTAGAAAACACAAAGAAGATCCATCTAATCAAAACCATTCTTCATAGAGTTTCATTATGCATTTGAAGTATTCAAAAGTTGGAAACATCATTTGGAATTTATCTATAAATAGGGATGTCTTATCTTTGACACCTTTATTTAACTTTGATTTACTATGAATAAAAAGTTACATTTTCATCTCTAATAAAAAATTAGACCATGGAAAGGAGGGTATGGGGGAAAGGCAAGTTAATTTTCGAACCCAAAATAATTTAACTATAGGTACTGCTAAGATACATTAGAATAATTATAAATAAATATAATGATGCCGCAATTATAACTCAAACTAGTAATCTCTTATCTGAAAAAATAGCTAGCTAGCCACTTGAACCACGTATCCATGGCTAAAAGTATTTTTAGAAATAGGCATTGATGAAATAGAGTGTTGAAGCAAGTTATCTAAGCTTTAGTGAATAATGAAAGATTTTTTTTGTTTTTATTTATTATATACATGCTATATATGTAACATCCCTAACTTGGATTTTCCTTAAATAACCTTTGTAGTTAGCATACAATGACTAAGCATTTTGTGATTTGAACCATTAATTAGTATGTTATTCATCACTTAACTAGATCTTAGTGTTATGTTATGGCTTTTGATTTAATTTTTATGTTTTTTAATTATATGTGAATATTTTAGGATTAACTGGTATGCTTTTATTATGTTGCACTATGTTAAAGTTTAACATAGTATCATTTGGAAGTGCTTTGCATGATTTTGTAATATGTTATACTCTTCGATAAAGCAATTTTGTAATCAATAGTCTTTTCTTTAGATAACTTTCTTTTGTAACTTTGTATTATTGGAACTTTTGGTTGTAATAGTTTGTTCCTTTATTATGAACAACTATATTTGTACTCCTTCTTACATACTATTCTTATGACTTACACTGACTTGATATTGGCCATACCTTTAACATGATGAAAGGTTACGACTCACCATAATTAACACAACACTTTTTTACAATTCATAACACATCATTGTAACTAACTTAACATTTTTTACGATTCGTAATAGTAATCAATCTTATGAATTTCAACATACTATTATGATTTGACTGACTTGACTTCCAGTAGCGACATACGAATCAAGATAATAGGTGAATTACTATGTAACAATCCTCCTTAATTCATAATTTTTCTGTCTTGATTTCTTCATGCTCTATGTGAACAATGTAAAGTGAAAGAAAGATGATAGAGATGTTGGATGGAGCCTTCTTCAAACACAAATCAAATTCCTTTCATAATCATCATAGTCTCCTCCTCACTTTAGATTGTGGGGTAAGGATACCAAGAAAAGATACTCTCAGAATATATCAAAAGATTTACTGGTAAGAGCTTTTGTAAATCCATCATATTTTTGAGATTTGGTAGATATATAATTAACATCAATATATTTCTATCTCATTAAGTGAATGCTTATTTTAATGTTTTTACTCTTCTTATGATAGACTAGATTTTGAAAAACTTTGATTGCTGCTTGATTATCACAGTGAGTCATGATTGGTTTAAAATATCAATACTGATCTCTATAAGGAGATGTTCCATCCATATTATATCTTGAATCATCTCTTGTAATTCTTGGTATTTAGCTTCCATGAATGATAGAGACACAACTCTTTGTTTACTACTTTTTTAACATACAGGATTTTCATATACCTAAATTAGGAAGTTGGTAGAGGAATGTTTATCAATCATATCACCACCCCAATTTTCATTTGTGTATACTTTCATGAATTTTGATGAGTTTGGTTTAAATACTAGACCATGAGTCAATGTTAATGTATTTTAAGACCAAAAAGGCAGCTTGCATATGTTGATAATTTGATCTTTGCATTGCCATGACCATTTGATTTACTACATATTGAATATTTGATCTTGTATTTGTAAGTTACATAAGGACTCTAATAACTTATCAATATTTAAGTAGGATAAATACTTTCTCCTTCAATACTAACTTTGAATTTGGAAATCATTGGAATATTAAATTCTTTACATTTCAACATATTGTATTATTTCCAATAGGTGAGTTGTATACTTCATTTGGGATAGGGTTATTTACTTTGACTTCTATCATGATTCCATTCCTAGGTAATAATGCATCAAACCAAGATCTAAGATATTAAATCATAAGGATAATTGATGCTTGAACTTATCTACAATTTGTACTTCCATTGGTGCTATCAATATATCATCAACATGAAAGGCTAGAAGCATTTGAATCTTCCCTTCCTTCTTAAATATATAGATTTTATTGTCTTTCTATGATTTGATTAATCCATAATTGGTTAAGGATTAATCAAGCTTTTGGTATCATAGATAGCCTTTCTTAATTTGCATATGAGATTTTCATCTTTTAAAAATCCTTTAGGTTGCACCATATAAATTTCTTCTTATAGATCTTCATACAAGAAGGTAGATTTAACATCAATTTGATGAATTTTCTATTTTAGCTTACCAAATGATGAAATAGGTTTATTGTAGGCCTCGACATCAGGTACATAATGTTAGGGCCTTGGTTTGACATTGCATGTTCGATGTCGGGGTGTATACCCCAAGTCTACAAATACCATCCTTGGGCTTCAATTTTTGATAGTTAGTCTTTGGTCATTCTTAGTTAGAGTAGCAAAGCTCTTGCAATTTATTTTCCTTAGAGGTAGAATATTTTCTAAGTCACTATAGAAGGAGTCTAAAGTGTGTACGGTTCTAAAGTGTAGCAGTGTGATGGGAATAAAACGAACTCTTTTGACAATCCTTGTAGCACTGAGAATAGCTTAATATTTTCTTTAATGCATTTTACTTTCTCACTCTTTATTTTAACGCATTTGAATTAAGCAATTTATTTCCAGTAGTTAATAAATGCAATCATGGCCACTTCAAGCATTCATATAGTACTTGGTAACCTAGCAACGCTTAATGTTTGGTAGCCTAGCAGTGCTATATGTGTTCAAGATGTGTCCAAGAAAGTGAAATGGTTACTTGTGTTAGGCTATGTAGGCAACAGACATTAGTTTTCAATCTAGTCTACCCTTATTCTTGTTGTAGGCAATTACATCCATAAAATATAAAATGATAAAAATACATATACCTCAAATACACTTAAACTATACCCTTGAGCCTCACAAGCCTAGTTGGGAAGACAATGAACATTCTCAATGTCGTTTCACTTCCTAGAGAAACTAGTGTATGAGATAACTATAGGTCCATGAAATTTGATTGGATTACATAATGCCTTAGTGATTCATATGGTTGGGTGTAGGGGTACCTCACTCCTCATCATTGGCACTATTTCTAGGGAATTTTTTGTTGTTTGGTGCACTATCTAGGACCTAGTGAAAGTATTTAAATCATTGGAACAAACCTTAGAGTGATGTATTATTTCACAATTACTACAACCAATTCTCAAAGCACACTATGATTTTTATTTTGCTAACTGAAAATGTATTTTTCTCATAGGAGCACTTCTCCACCCAAAGCTGATAATGTTCATTTGATAAAGCCTCAATAGTACCAAATCATATATACTTACCTTGATGAGTATGTGCCAAACTTCACCTTCATCCTACACTAGGATGAATAGTTGTGGTGGCGTGACATGGAGGGAAACATTGTGTTGCCGCTCAATTTTGTTACTCCTACAATGCTCTATCAAACGCTTGCATGATGTGGTCTTAATGACCACCATGGGGAGTATAATGTGGAAGATGTCAATGCCAGGGATTATCATCCCATCCCACCAAAGCATAATGCCTGCAGGATTGGCAACTGGAATAGTGCTATGAGTTTTCAAAGGGAAAAAGGATTAACAATCCTCCATTCTTGTTGTACCAACAAGCTAGTAGAGAACCCTTCTTTGGGGGTTTTCTATACAATGATGCTCCTCACTTTGACTTTGGCGATGGAGATCAAAACTAGGATCTACACTCCATAGTTCATAATCTTGATTCTGGTAATAAGGGATCTAATGACAAAAAAGGATTTGGAGGGGCAAGTTAAGACAGGGATGCAAACAAGAAGCAAGATTGTGATAATGGTTGCAATCACCAAAGAGGCAGTAGTAGGGACCATGATGGTGCTGGTTCTCCTTCCTCTTCCCATTCGTCTTCTTCTTCTTCTTTTTCTTTTGGCTTCGATTGTGACCATAGAAGGTGAGATCATGATGGAGGTGATTGAAATGAGTGCAATGATCGATGGGACCACAATAATCAAGGGGATTATCGAGATAGGCAAGATCAAGGACGCAGATGTTCAAAAGAGGTACATCACCATGAATGAAGGGGTAGTATAGGCCATCGTAGGCACCATAACCAAGGCCTCAATGAGCCTCTATTTGCTACTCAAAGTATGCTTAACATTGTAGAGGTAGTTAGAATCTCAACAAGGCATGTGAAAGACAATCACATCAAATGGTTAGAGATGAATAATATTCCTTGATTTGAAGGAGGATATAACTATGATCTGCAGAATCATCTTTAAGCTTTCCAACATGCATGTTCCTTGCAAAACATAGAGAACAAGTGGCAAAAATTGAAGTTGTTTCTAAGGATACTCATCAAAGAAGGAGAGAACTGGTATTGGTCCTCAGAATCAAAATCTATCAGACGATGGAGTATCATGCTTGAGTTATTTAATGGTAAGTATCAAACGTATTGGTAGCCTAATCTATATGGTTATCAAGTGTAGCAACCCATGTCTTCACATGACTCTTCTAGTCACATTTCTAATGTCCTACCATACTACCAGCCTTCTAATTATTACTAAGCTCATTCACCACATGAAAGAAGGGATGCCATCTCTCATCCTTATCTTCCTCTTATCCCTACACACACTCCTCCTCCAGAAGCACAACTACCACTTACTCCTCCTATGCAGGGTGAACTACCCACTCAACTACAATAATGCAATGTTATGAGGGTTAATTTGCAATCTAATCATCAATTAGAAGGGTCGAATGCCTGATCTTAGAAAAGGCCCTTCTTTCGACCCTGTAGTGCACCTAAGCCTTTACCTACACTTGCAGTTGACAACCCTGCTCCTACCTCTTCCTCCATATCAAATTTCTTTGGGCCTCCTTCAAACCAAACTCTGCCAAGAATTCATATCATAATGCTTACACTGTGTCTGATTAGATCCATGCATGAAACCTTCCTAGGAAATTAGTCAATCCTAGAAGTCTTCTAATTTATTTGTAGATTGTTGGGAATGAACTATGAAAGGCTATTCTTGATTCAAGTTTTGGTGTTAATTTGATTTCTCATCAGATGTACACTACTTGGAACCTACCTCCTCTTAAGAAGAGCGACATCAGATTGGAATTGGTAGACTAGTTCATCACTGTTCCATTAGGACTAGTAGAAGACATTGTGACCATTGTTTATGGGTGGGCTTATCTTGCCAATTTCCTAGTAATCAAAGTGGAGAACTAAAAATGGGATTTTCCAATCATAATGGGAAGGGCATGGTTGAGCATCATCGATGCAAGAATGGGCATCAGAGATCTTTCCCTCAAAATCTCTAAAGAAAGCACATTTGGAAAGATCAAGAAGAAGAGAGTTTCATGCATTGCGTACAACGATAGTAGGTGCAATTGTGTGTAGAAACTTTGGTCCATAAAGCAAGAATCTATCTCTACATGTAAGTGTTGTACATAACAACCATAAAATAGGAGGTCATCTAGTGGTTGACTATTGATTTAGAAAGTAGCACACTTTGCATGGAACCAACTGAGAGCCTAACATGTGCGTATGTCATAGGCATGGATGAACTCGAGTAAGTTCATCACCAACTCTTTGATGATACAAATAATGATACTCACTAGGGAGAGTTGGAAATTCTTGACAAATTTAAACAAGAGCCCCTTTAGTTAACAACATTATCAGTTGGAATGAAATATGTATTTTTGAAGAATGGGAAGCTAGTTATAATTAATGAAAGACTTACTCTAGAATAGAAAGAGATGCTGTTGAAGGTAGTTGAAAGATGGTCAAAATATTTTGCTTGGTCCTATTCTAAACTCATAGGGATTGATCCCAAAATATGCCAACATCCCATTTACATCGACCCGACCATGAAGCCAAAATAGCAACCATAGAGGTGGTTGAACCCCAAATTGAAGCAAATCATCAAAGAGGAAATTCAGCAACTCCTCAAGGTAGAGTTCATTTATCCCACTGCGGATAGTGAGTGGGCTAGCTCACTTGTAATTGTGCCAAAGAAAGGTGGCAAGTGGTGGGTTTGCATTGGTTTTATGCTATTGAATATTGCAACATTCAAGAATCATTTTCCATTGCCATTTGCTGACCTGGTGCTAGACACAATATCAGGGCATTGCTACTATAGCTTCCTAGATGGTTATATTGGCTATAACCAAATTCAAATTGCACTAGAGGACCAAGGAAAGAAAAAGTTCATGAGTCCCTAGGGGACTTTTGCATATTGTAAGATGCCATTTGATCTATGCAATGCTCCTGCCATATTTCAACACCTAGTCCTGAGCATCTTTCAATAATAGATTGGTAGTGGTATGGAAGTCTTCATGGATGACTTCTCCACCTATGGAGACACATTTGAGCAAGCCCTAGACCACCTTGAGCAAGTGCTAAAATGGTGTGTTGAAATCAACTTGTGGCTCAATTGGTAGAAAATTCACCTCATGGTCTAGGAGGACATTGTACTAGGGCACAAAATCTTACAAGTAAGAATTGAGGTGGACCCTAAAAAATAAGGATAATCCAAGGAATAACTCATTATCCAGAAATAGTTAAAGAGTTTTGGTCATTCCTTAGACATACTAGCTACTATTGACACTTCATAGAGAATTCTTCTAAGATTGCAAAGTTGTTGGTGGAGCTAACAAAGAAGGATGCTTCTTTTGTCTAGACCTTAGTATGTGAAAAAGCATTCCAGAAACTAAAAAAAAAGCTTGTGGAAACTCCAATACTATAAGCACTTGATTGGTCCAGACCATTTCACATTATGATAGATGATCAAATTATGCCTTAGGAGTAATGCTGATGTAGTTAGTTGACAAGAAATGACCATACTACATCCATTGCACTAGTTGAAGTATTGTGGGTGCAGAACTGAACTACACCACCATAGAGAAAGAATTGATGATAGTGGTGCTTGCACTAGAGAAGTTTAGGCATTATTGTTGGCGACCATTTGGGACGCGACCGCCAATGAGTGTCCTCAAACAGGATTTAGGTGTTTGCTAATCTCTGGCAACACCAAGGCCCAGATACCTCCAAATAGACTTAGTAGTTAATGTGAGTATGTGTGTGTGATGTTGCAGTCTGTGGTTGTGAAAAATGAAATGATTGTGTTGTGTGTAAAACTACAAATGACTTATCTTAAAGAGATTCAGTGAACTTTGCCAAGTACTGTGAGTTGTTTAAAGTTCTTATTCTATTCAATTGCCTAGTCTATGCGGTCCTTATAATACCTACTTGTAACAAATAAAGTTTTGCAAAAACATTTGAGCACAACTCTACGAATCTACTTCTAATTTTCCCCAGAGAAAGAAATAGTTTCACAAGAAAACTAGAAATAGAACAAGATTCAATGGAAATAGAGAGAAAAGAAAGCAGATTTGTGTTATGACCTCAAATGTTTAAACAAGGAAGAAATGATACGAGTAAACACTTCGTAATAAAGCTATCCCAAATTCAATAACTATGAATTGTTCAAACCTTCAAGGCTCAAATAAGCAATTTCTTCAAGATAATCCTAATATGCTATCAAAAAATTGCTGCATAAACTATCACGTACGAGACTCCATTTTGGCTAGATAATGGATGCCAACAATTGCATTCAACAGAACCTTCAAAAGACATGAAAATTTTTGATTGAAATACCACGGAGATTCACTTTAAAGATAAAATAAAGCTATTATGGTCCTATCAAAATACCAAAGATTTTTTGAACCCTCTTGACTATTGAATCGTTCAACGGCTTGACTATATGCAGAGGCTCTCTTACAACAATCTCAATAGCAGTTCTTATACATTGCACAATAACAAAATTTACTACTAAAACGCTCTTAAGGATTTTAAACACAAGCACTTCTATGGAAAAATTTTAATAGAAATCTTCTATTATGCAACAAGAACAATAAGAGCAATCTAAAAATCCCAAAATTACTTGCCAAGCATGATACTATCTAAACCACTAGCTAAACAATTTAAACAAAATAATAAGCATAACTCACAGGACTATGAAAAAGACGCTAAAATGTTGTCTTTAGCAAGTCATCTTACAAGCAATCTTTCACAATGTCTTTTTACAAATGCTCTTCCAAGACCCAAAGTGTGTCTCCAAGTGAGTGCCACCGCCTCCCCCG
>MNCI01017655.1:436155-532481 GCA_015680685.1 Gnetum montanum
TTTCAAATCCTTGAAACCTTTTTATAGGTTTCAAAAGGTAGTTAGATTCTAAAATATCTTAGCTAACTTCTCTCCCAAGTAAGGAAGTTATAACTTGCCCAACAGGTTAGGAGATCTTACTTGCCTAACAAGCTAGGAAATCTTACTTGCCCAACAAGTTAGGAAATCTTACTTGCCCAACAAGTTAGGAGATCTTACTTGCCCAACAAGCTAGGAAGTTTGGAAGTTAGGAGAAAATCATGCTAATATTGGCATGTGTCTTTACACATTTTACAAATATTTCTTTCATAAATCTCAATTAAAAATTAAAGCCAAGGTCTTCATACTATAGGAGCTTTATTCAATTGTTATTATTTTTTTTAAGTTTCCAGTTGTTGAATATCATTAACCACCGATACTCTAGTAATTTCATAAACAGGTGGTAATAAGAAGATAATTTAGCATATACCTTAGTGTAAACGTGGGTGAAGGTAGCTATATAGTCTTTGGAGTTAATAAGGCCGATCTTTACAAAATAAATCATCTGCATTTGCATGTCCCTACACCTTATTATTATTTATTTATTTGTTTTTTGAACCCACGTACTAGTAAATTGCTGCACGGATAATAAGTAATAGTTGCAAGAATGACAAGAGTAATCAGCTGGTCGGTCGTTCTTCAACTGCTAGTTTGTTTCTTTCCTTCTTTCCTTTTGCACAAAATCCGTAAAAATGGACACATGTTCTAACCCATTCTCGGTGCTGACTCCTGCAATCGTGGTTTGTTGGACACAACCATGCTGCCAAAGTTAACATACAACATCGACCTTGACCTCTTCTTATTTTCTGTAGTCCGTCTCATGTTGATGTCTTGAATCTGAATTTCTTGCTTGCCGTTGTGAATTTGATGCAATTTTGTTCATGCTCCCAAAGTAGAAGCGTGGATGTGTTGCTATCGCCATTGGCTATATTGTTTCATGCCTTCTCTCGCAAAAATCATCTTTCTTTTGGTAAATTTGAAAATAATAACCAGGAGAAGCCTAGGAACCATCCTTGGGATATGCTGTGAAATGTCTTGTGCAACAAGTGGCCCTTCTTCTGCGTCACCCTTGATCTGGCGAAAATGATGTTCCCCAAGGGTGACCCTAGAATTACATCTTTGTATGATAAGCTGCTCGTGGATCCCCAACTGCTATCGCTTGGTCAACAGCTCTGCGACAACTACCTCGAGACCAAGAGCCTCCTCCTCTAGGCCTGGATGGATATTTGTTCAATCGTTCACTCATGGAATGAATTTGTTTGGAATGAAAAATGATGGATTTCGCTTACAGTTTGAAGAATTAGGAAATGAATTAGGAAATGCATGTTCCCCATTTGGACATTTATGAAATTTGTGTCTCCCTAGTTTAGGCTTGCTACTCTCCTCCCCTAGAAAGAGGCAAGATTTTAGGATTCTCTGATTTTGTTGAATGAAATTTTGTCCCTTTTTCTTCTCGTCAGGTTGCCAGGCACAGAGAGGTGTTGGAAGGTGATCTGTATCTGAAGCAGTGGCTAAGACTTCATGATTCATACATCACGAATCTAAATGTGCATGAAGGGTATTGCAGTCGGAATGCTAGAACATTGGTTAATCATATCTAGTTCTCATCATCTTCCAAGTAAGGAGTGGCTTATGCTTTTCTCTATGTTAAGTCTCAGTATCATCCTGTTAGAAATAAACCATAATAGAGCCTAATATTTTTGTATTTTCCTCTTGTGAAAATAGGTTTAGGAAAAAGAGAAAACTGCCTCTTTGTTGTTCATTGCCACTGTGTTTTTTTTTGAGTTTTTAAATGCTGCAAAATTGATGAAGAAAAAAGAGAAGCTGCACGTAAGCCCACGAATCTTGTCGGAGTAAAAACATGCATCTATCTTGTTAACTTCAACATTTTCATTTCATCAATCCTTAGTGCTGTTTCCACCCCACCCACTGAAATTGAGATACTTGGTTTGTCTACTCGTATTCAATGCATTTCTGAAAGAGAGCAGTGCATTCTCTTATTTCCATTAATCCTCATTCCAATTGTGATACCGACGGTGACTAGAAAGTCAGCAACGCACAAGTATAACGCATAGCTCTTGTTACCAACAATGCATTTACATGCAAGGCCATCATTTCTCCCCAAAATGAAAGCATACGAGATTTTGAAACTCTCTTACCCTTTTATTCTGGCCTCGTAAATAATCACAGCAGAGAAGTGCATTCCTTGAGAAGATTTTTTAATTAAACCTTTTCCTAAAAAAAAAATTTATTATGCCAACCTATTCCATGAAATGGCCAAATGTGCCAACAATTACATGCTTAGATATAAGGTGTTTATGCACACTGATTATAGTGCCATCAGCTTCCTAATGAATAAGCCGACGATGAGCCCTTGTGTCATACGATGGTTGGTGATCTTGTAGGAATTTGATCTCATGATGGTAGATTGAAAGGGCATTGAGAATGTGGTCACTAATCACTTGTCTCAGTTACGATGGGGTGACAAAGAGGAAGAAAGCCCATTATTTGATACATTTCCTAATGAACTCCTCTTTACTGGGGCTATAATTGAACAAATTCCCAATGAGCCAAAATGGTATGATAACATTCTAACCTATCTTCTCACTCAAGAGATGTTGGACCACTGGAAGAAATAGTAGTTTCTTCACTAGGTAAAGCACTTCATGGAGATCAATGGACACCTCTATAAGGTGTGCGCTAATGGCTTGGTTCATTGGTATGTCCTTGATGCTAATCAACTACGCGTGCTTCAAGATGCTCATGAAGGTCCTTGTGGAGGACACTATGTTGGGAGACACATGGTCATTAAAATCTTGATGGTAGAGTATAATTGGCCAACACTCTTCAGGGATGCCCATCATTATGTCTGCTCTTATGAATGGTGCCAACAAGATGGTGGAATGACTGCTCAAATAGAGAGACCTCAATAATGGATTTAACCACTAGAACAATTTAACATCTAGGTCATTGATTTCATGGGTCCCATAATGTCCATGTCAAATGGAAAGGCATACATCATAGTCGCTATTGACTATTGTATGAAATGGGCAGAAGTAGTAGTCGTCATCGACTATACATCCTCTACTATTGTTTGGTTTGTACAAAAAAATATTGTAAACAAGTTTGGTATGCCATGTGCATTCATTTTTGTCAATGGAACTCATTTTACAGGCACTACTTTTCAAAAGCTCGTGCAACACTTGGGGGTTGAACATAAACTCACAACACCTTACCATCCCCAAGCTAATGGTCAAGCTGAGGTTACCAATAGAAAAATCACAAGAATACTAACAAGAACTATTAGCATGTATAGGAAGGACTAGAGTATAAAACTCAATAATGCCCTTTGGGCCTACTGCTCAACTTGGAAACTTCCTATAGGCTACTCTTCCTATGAGCTTGTGTACGGCAAACTACCAACACTTCCTATTCAATCTAAACTCCGTACACTTTCAATGGCATGTAACCTTGACCTTGACTTAAGTCTAGCCCAAAAAGAAAGACTAATGAATCTCAACCTACTAGAAAAAAATTGATTAGTAACCTTATCATCTAATGAGTTGCACAAGGGCTATAACAAAAAGCATCATGACCTGAAAATTAGAAAAGTAAAATTTCAACTACAAGACAAGGTTCTTTACTATGTACCTCAATGAATTAAGTTCCAAAAATTGTGGGAAGGACCTTACATCATTTATGAAACTTTTCCTTCAGGGGTCATGATGATCTATAAACCTATGAGCCCAAACAAGAAATAGTTGGTCAACATCCAACAAATTAAATCTTTCCATGAGCATACACTAGCTAATACAACAAGCACCTCATCAGATGGACAACTATGATCCATATTTCATATCTCCTCATCCTTTCAACTTATTCATGGGGGAGATGGCCAACCATGCTAATCATTTAAGCGGCTCTTTAGTTTTTCAAATTTTTTGTTTTACACATTCTTTATTTTACATCTTTTTTGTTTTTGTGTTATTAATATTTTCTAATTTTTGTTTCACACCATTGTTAGTACATTTGCTATTTTTTAAATATTCTACACTTTCTTTTATATTTTCTTTTATTTTTATGTGATTTTCTAACCTTTTTTTTAATAAGTGTGAGGTACATTGGTAATGCATTACTTGATGGTGGTATGTACTATTATTTTTATTTGATTGTTGGTGTTTGGTTTCTAGCTTTGAATTACATTACAGATAATTAGGACATGGTTTCTTTTTATGTAACATGGAGTGAGTCCACAACATCGACCCATCCACACACTCTATGGTTTTTCTTGTTTTGGAAATGTGTAGTTCCTTTTTTATTAATAAAACATTAATAAATTTGTGACTTTGGTAGTTTTCGAAATTGGGAAGGATTCAAAGATTTGAATAGGGTGTGGCTTCAAGGGGATTCGGTATTCTTTTTTCTTTTCTATTTGCTTGGGTGCATGTGTGTTTCCATGAATTTCTTACCATTTCATGCTAATCAATAAAGGAAGTTGAATAAGTCCTTGCATGGTGTGGTTCTCATCAGAAAAAAAAAAGAAAAAAATAATGAGACTTCAAAGCACACTCCTTCCATAAAATAAATGCATACATCCTTGCATGGTGTGGTTCTCATCAAGAAAAGAAAAAAAAAAGGGAAAAGATAAAAAATAGATGAGGATTCAAAGCACACCCCTTGGAAAAAATAAATGCATGTGTCTTTGCATGGTGTGGTTCCCATTTCAAAAAAAAAAAAAAAACAAGAAAAAACAATGGAAATTCAAAACACACCCTTTAGATAGAATAAATGGATTATAAGCACTAGTTATGGGACTAGTATCTTCTAATTAAGGCCCTTCCTCACTTCCTACTTCTTCTCTAATAAGGAACAATGGTTGTTCTATGGGAGCACTCTTGTATCTTAGGGGATGGATTAGTCTTAGAATGTTGATGCGAAGTCATTGAATGTGGTTGGTTTTGGTTTAGACTAAGGATGGATTCTATCAAGTCATTTAACTACAAAATCCACAAGGGACTTCATGTGACCCTAATTAGGAACTCCATTCTACCCCCTTTCTCATCCATCTATGCTTTCCATGTCTCACCTTACTACCAATTTCATATGTTGGTTCGATGTCTTGGTTTGATGTGTCAAAATTCTTAGTTAGTTTTTTTTTGGGTTTTTGTACTTAACCTTATATAACCATTAATCATCCATGGAGCCCATGGACTCTTTAGTTTGAAGTTATGCAAGGGCATAAAAGGCCTATGCCTACTTTGGGGAGAACCCACTTGCATATCTTTTGGTTGGGTTAGTTACATTCTTTATCCTTAGACATTTTTATAATCAAATTATTTTTGTTTACCTCATCAATGACATTTAATTATACACATCTCACAATAGTTTTCAATGAATTCTTCTTTTCATTGTTGTGAATTCTTATACCTTCTTCAAATATTTCCTTGTATTAAAAGTTTTCAAATTTAATGAACTTCTTAATTTAATTAACCCTATTTGTCAGCCTTCCTGCTAACACTACTCAAGGAACCAATCAACCACAATCACAACCTAGCTAAGTGTAACCATTGACAAAATAAGGCATTTAATAGTTATGTGTTACACATTGCATACTAATTCATGATTTTTTTATGATTGTAGTGGGAAGCATGGATTGGAAACGAGACTATCGTCACCAAGGATGATGTAACAGTACCACACAATGAGAATCGTCTATGCTTGTTGGATCTCTTCTCTCTCTCTCTCTCTCTCTCTCACATTCTTCTACTACCAAAAGGTGTTGGATGTCAATATTTTCCAGGGTGTTCACTCCTCTTCTCATGAACACCCAATTTTATAAAAAATGTAATTCTGTATACTTGGGCACTAAAAGTCTATATGTTTGTTTCATCTAAGTTAGTTTGTGTGAGAGTCAATAATCCCATACCTATCCAATATGTTATGTTGTAAAGAACATGTTCCTCCTCTTCTTCACTTGAGGATAAATTTTCATTCAGTCATGGGGGTATGATGAAACACGTTTATTTTTGGCCCCAACATTGGGGCCTTGGTCTGACGTCGCATGTCTAACGTCAGGGTGTATACCCCAAGTCTATAAATGCTACCCCTAGGCTCTAATTTTTGATAGTTAGTTTTTGGTCATTCTTAGTCAGAGTAGTAAAGCTCTTGCAGTTTATTTTCCTCAAAGTAAGAATATTTTCTAAGTGCCCACAGAAGGAGTCTAAAGTGTGTATGGTTCTTTGTTCAAGCACTAATGTACCTAAGTGTAGTAGTGTGACAAGAATAAAACAAACTCTTTTAATAATCCTTGTAGCACTGAGAATAGCTTAATATTTTCTTTAATGCATTTTACTTTCTTTCTCTTTATTTTTATGCATTTGAATTAAGCAATTTATTTTTAGTAGTTAATGAACATAAGCATGACCACTTCAAGCATTCATATAGTACTTGGTAACCCAGCAATGCTTAATGTTTGGTAGCCCAGGAGTGCTATATGTGTTGAGGATGTGTCCAGGAAAGTGGGACAGTTACTTATGTTAGGCTATCTAGGCAATAGACATTAGTTTTCAATCTACTCTACCCTTATTCTTGTTGTAGGTGATTACATCCATAAAATATAAAATGACAAAAATACATATACCTCAAATACACTTAAACTATACCCTTGAGCCTCACAAGTGTAGTTGGGAAGACAATGAACATTCTCAACATTGTTTCACTTCCTAGAGAAACTAGTGTACAAGATAACTATAGGTTCATAGAATTTGATTGGATCATATGTAACACCTTAGTGATTCGTATGGTTGGGCATAGGGGTACCTCGCTACTCATCACCAGACAAGAAGATGATTATCTTGAAGGTCACCATGCATGCAGTAGGAAAAACTATTTCCTCATAATAAATTCCTTTAATTTAACAAAATCCTTTGGTAACTTGTCGAGCTTTATACTTCTCTAGGATTTCATCATCCTTCAATTTGGTCATAAAGACCTAGCGATTCTTAATAGGTATTCTTTTTTTTGGACAAGGAACATGTTGACCTTTTGGTATGTAAAAACCTTAAGGAAAATGGAAAAGAAGGATGTTTGTGTGGATGGATGCTATGTTTGTAGGACTAGAACATGAAATAAAGAAGAACTCAAGAGATAACATCTACAAAGACATAAAAGAAGAGTTAAGGAATGAAGAGCTACAACAAGATAAGACTACAAGAGCTTAAGTGGGAGCAAGGATGAAAATGAAGACTATAACAACATGAAAAAGTTTCCAAGACCAGAGATGAGTCAAATTAATTAAAGAAAGCATCAAGAAGTAAAGCCCAAAAGTAGAAGACATCTTGGCCAAGGTGTAGAAGAACTAGAGAAGACATTTTGCTAAAATTGTAGATGTCTCTTGTCCAGAGAAGACATCTACATGTAGATGTCTCCTTTGGTGGAGATACGTCTTCCTTGAATTGGGCTCTATATAGTGAGATGTCATTATTTCAAAGAATATATCTTCCCTAGCCATTAGATAACTATAGCACAAATTTTGAGGTGATTTCAGAAACATCAAGACTATAAGAAGGCTTCATTCTCTTGGAAAATGTGCAAGTGTGTTGTGCATGAATAATCACTATCAAAGTAATCATTGCATGCTCTACTTGTGTACCTAATTTTTCATATCATTTGGTTGTGTATTGTACTTCATTATCTTATCATCTATGTTGTTGTATTAAGTGCTATTGAACTATGCCTCAAAGTAAAGGATTTGTAAATTAGTTACATTCTTTCTTTGAGATTTTATTTCTCTTTTTGTTGCCTTGCTAGGGTTGGTGTGCTTCTTGCAAGAAGACATTATCCTTGAGCTTGTTGGGATCTTGTGGGATTGAGTGTTGGTGTAGTTCCATAACACTTTAGAGTGGAGCTCAAGTTGTAAAGGTTGTGGGATCTTAGAAATAACATTCTAAATTCATCATGACCTTGAGGGTTTGAGTGGATTCATGGTGATGAATCTCTCCAGAGCAAAGCTTAGAGCTTGTATAGGGAGTAGTACCCTTCAAACCACATTTTGAGTGAAACAAAGTCTATAGATGAGCAAGTGATCTACCATTTGAGTGTGTAGTACCCAAGTTGGGGAATCACATAAAATTGGTTTGTGTTTTTGTTGAAGAATTTTTGATTTGGGGAACTTATTCATCCCTTCCTTCTAAGTTCTACAATCCTTAGAACCAATTCCCATACTTCCCTCTTTTCCATCATTTTAAATTCAGGCTCCATTTCCTTTTTTGAGTGATCCATTGTAAAGGCTTAAGCAACTGTCTTTGAAGCTTCTTTATTAGGTATTATAATGTTATTAATAATATCATTATGATACAATTCATTATACTGACCTCATATAAGTCTTAGCTTAGTAAAATCTAGATTTTCCTAGTCTCTATCACTCTTAATCATTTGTTTCCATGCTCAAGATCTCATAGGTACTTCATTATTATTATCTTTATTATCTTGAGGATTAAGATTTCTGAAAGTTAAATTGACTTGTTCATCCTCATCATGATGCTAATGTGAGCTAGCTATAGGGGTACAATCATCATCATAATCATTATTGTTATTGTAATCAATATTCATAGGACTCTTGTGAACTAGTTTGTCTTGTAATAATTCATCTTCATTAAACATCACATTTCTTATAATTACCAATCATTCTTCCTCTAGATTCCAAATTTGATGATCTTTTGTATGGAGTCCATATTCTACAAATTATTTTTCCTTTTCTATTGGACTTGATTTGGTTTGTGTTAAGATGTGATAATATGCTCTATAGCCAACAATTCGTAAATATATAAAGTTTTCTAGACTGGATTTAGACACTTTGTAAATAGAGAGTAGGGCTTCTATTAATAATGTGAATTGTAGCATCATACTCCTTCCAAAAGACATCATCTAATTTGGATTGGGCTAGCATGTATCATACCATCTTAGCAATTGTCCAATTTTTACACTCAACTATATCATTCTGTTATGAAAAGTAGGTGTTAATGTACAGATTTTGGTCACACAGTAATGCCCTTCAAAAACTTATTTTAAGAGACTGTTGGCTAGGGCATATTTTATATGGGTATAGAAACTTAAGAATAGTCTTAATTAATGAGGGTAATATGGTGTTTAACTTTTAACATTCTAGCTTTGTTATTATAAATACATAAAAGTGAACATTTCATAGATATGAGAAAATTGAAAATAAACTAGGATGTAATGTAAATAGAATTGCATGGTAAGAAACTTCAATACTGGATGAAAAATAAAATATATTAAAGCAATACACAACAAAATGATAATGTAAATAAAAGAGAAGTATCAATTCTCATCAAAGTTTTATAATAGCCAATGACACTTCTTAGGAACAACCTTGAAAACCACATTCACTAAGAATAGAGAAAAAGACAAATCTAGTAAGGACCACTTACCTTTGAATAGAGCCTTGCATGTTATCAGCAAGATGAACTACTGCTTGTACAATCCTACCTTCATGGACTTCTAACTGGTAAACTTGCTTAAGGATTGCTGGACTATCGGTAAGCTAGAGAAAAAGTATTTATTGAGATACAACTCATAGTCTTCTTCTTGTCTCGCTTTGCCCTTCTCATCACCTCTTTTAGTCTTCTTATCTTGGTTGTCCTCCTTGTCTTTAGATTTGGACTTGGATCCCTTCTTTCTTTCTTGGAAGTTTGTTTGCCCTTACTTTTGAATCCACCTAGATTCTTCTTAGCCTTGAGTGCCAAATCATAAGCCTCATCAAGAGTTTATGGCTCATAAAAAGAAAATTTCTATTGGTACACCATTTTGAGACCTCCTAAAAAGATTAAAGCCTATTCGTACTTTTCCTAGTTTACCTTAGCTTGATGGAATAGATCACAAAATTTCAGGTAGAATTCTTTGACATCTTTGTCACCTTGCCTTAGGAATTTTAACTTCATAATGGTTTCTTTTCTTTGGCAAGACTGTTTAACTGTTCTCTTTAACCTTATTTTTATTAGTTTCCAATCACTGATAGGTTGATTATTTTTTATTTCATAACATTAGGTACCCATTTTCCATAAAGTAGAAGTCATACCTTTTAATTTGGATTCAATAATAAATACCCTCAAGTTATTTGATACCTCTTCCAATTGAAAATGCTTCTAAAGTACCTTTAACTAACTTGCAAAAGCATTGGTGTCATCTACACCATTAAAAGTCTTTAACTTCACCTAAGAAATTATGACAACATTTTTGAATGCTTTAGAAAGTCTTACTTCATCTCCCTCATCAAGCTTTCTTAGATAAGTGTTTAATACCATTGGATTTCTTAGATTTCTCATTTGAAAAATAAGATTCCCTTCCATTGGAATCCTTGGCTAATGGTTTTCTACAATCCCATAGTTGGATTATCCTTCTTCTTCATTTTCTCCCTCTCCACCTTATTGTGAAACTTCTTCATTTGAATGCACATGCTCTTCACCTTTGCATATTTGGATATGGATAGGACTAATATTCCTATCTACCTTTGCATTGATTTCATCTAACTAAGCAATCATCATCTAGAAGGTAGACTTAATGCTTTCCATGTCTTGATTTAGGACTTACACTTGTTTCTTCTTGGGTGCTATTTGAATTTGAAAAAATCCTCAACCAATATCTATGCAATAATTAACATAAATCTAAGTTCTAAAGCTTAACATAATTTAAGCTTTGATACCAATAATGCTGGAGCAAGTTCACTCCACAAATAAATCACCTTCAAATACTAAATCTAGATATTATGCAAAGACACAAATTTTGGCTAGAAAATAACTATCTTTACTTAATTTATTAGAAGATTAGAATAGGATTGTAAAAATCCATGAACATCCAAAACTTGGTACACTTAACCAATATTGTAGAGCATAAGGCTCTGTGGCCATATAATGGTTATTCTTAATGTGAGACACAACTAATAGAGAATCTCTTCCATAATCTAGGATTAAGATCTAAACTCATAAGTAAGACAAAAGAGAATAAAACACATAGAACAACAAACAAAAATTTGATCTTGGAGCTACAATCCCCAATTGCACTCACTTAATGTGCTCAATCACACTCTTTTGCTAAGCTCTCCACTCTTAGGAGCTTTCTTCTCACTCATATTATCATAACAATGGTGAATACCACAATATTTATGTCAAACTAGAAGATAAGAAACCTAGAAACCTTTTCTCAACTTCATTTGAGTCTCTTAAGATGTTTTCCAAGTCTTCTCATCTTCTCTTTGTCTATTTTCATCCTTTTTCATCATGTTTTTTCTATTTCTCAAATTGGAACAAGTGTTTTCAAAGGTTTTCCCAGCTGTACAGTTTGTCTCTGACCTTTAGAAGACATCTCTTATGAAATTCTACTTCTCCGGCAAGATGTCTATTATTTCTCCAAGATGTCTTCTCCAAGAATAAGACAACTTATAGATAAGGAAGATGTCTTGTGCAAAATGTCTTTTGTCAAGGGGAGACATCTTTCTCAAGACATATTTTTCGAAGATAAGATGTCTTACTTGAGATGACTGCCAAAATAGCAAGATGTATCCTTTTCTTTATAGATGTCTCCTATTAATTCTATGCCTCTATCAAGATGTCTTCTAACCCTTGAATATTTCTTCTAAAATTTTGAAACTTGCAAACACATACATGTAGGAAGGAACAAAGGGGATAAGAAGAGATGTCCCTACAACATCTCTCCTAACAAAACTTTTTACATAGTTGATCCTTGATGGTAGAGGAAATATTTCTAATTTCATCAACTAAATAAGTAATATCTTATTATACATGCTTTTCTTATGATGGTTTTTTATTGATAATCTAATCATATTATGTGTATTATTGATCTAATCCTAGTTTTTAATGATCAAATTGTAATTTACTATTTTTGGTAACATTTGCTATGCATCTTGATCATATTTCTCTTATGATGCATCATAGTAGTAGTGATAATAAATTTCTCATGCATCACCACTTATGTTGTAACAGAACTAGGGGTCATGATGGAAGTCATAACAAAACTTTTTCACGTGTAGTGGTGGCAACATTTGATAGAAATGCTATCTTTGCTTGATGAAAGTTGTAGATATTTTAGGCATGTATGAGCATGTTTGACATGTTGAAATTGAGAAAAAAATAGATAAGATACTAATATTGGTTGGTTAGTCATTTAGACTAAGTTAACCTTCATCCTAGGGGAATTACAATCAATATAAGTAGGGTTTATTGACAACATGATTTGTAATAAGGAAAATAGTGCAAAAATGACTAGTCAGTCATCTAGGTTAACATCAGAGTTGGCTTATCAATCTAGTGGCATTGCAATTAGTAATAGATCTTATCTAGGATGGTTGAGAGAAGCTAGGACCTAGGATAACTAGAGGATTGATGCTAGCCATAACATAACCCAATAGTTTGTCTAGATATGCATGAGAGTTTAACCCAATAGTTATTCTTTTTTTCCATGAGGATTGGCCTAATTAGATGTGGAAATATACCAAATAGTCATTGATGCATATTTAAGTTAGTATTAACATTATAGTTACTCAAAACATTTGATGTTGGAAGCTTCACAAGAATAACATAGAAACCTAGAAGCAAATCATGGATTAATCGTAGGAATTAATAGTAATTTTAATGATATTAATTAGTAGTTATGTTAATTGGTAATTTTTATTGGTTCTAATAGTATGCTTTACAATGTGGGTATCATCTTCTAGTCATGTTTCTTTGGATGAAATCTTGCATGTATTTCATGTAGATTTAGTAGGAAGCTCTACAGCTGGTCTAGGTTCAACATTAGATGAAAGATTATTTCTTTTGTATTTCATGTTATATTTTAGCCATTTAATGATTTGTATGTTGGCCTTAAATGTGGAATTTTTGGTTGAAATTTGATTCATGTTGCAAAGAGGCCTAATTAGGCATAAATATTCTACTATGGAATTTCAAGTAGCTTTTAAGTTATTAAGTTTTAAAATGTTTACATTCTTATATGATTTTATAAGTGCTTAAGTTATTTAAGGAACTATTAATAGATTAAATTGATTTTTTCATGTCTTCTTTAAGTGATTTGATAATTTATCTATAATTAAATTTAAGATGTGACAAGCCCATTCATTATTATTTCAAATGAAGAATATAAGTTGAGGATCTATATAGATTTGAGGTTGTTGAATATGGATATATTTAAGGAGCATTTTTCTCTACCAAATGTCAATCAAGGCATAAATACTATAGTTTTCTAGATGGATATAATGGATATAAGCAAATTCGAATAGCTCTAAAAGACTGGAAAAATACAGCTTTCATGAGTCCCTAGGGGATCTTTGCATAGAGAAAGATACCATTAGATCTTTGGAATACCTCGATGACTTTTTAGAGAATTTTCCTTAGCATATTTTAGAAATAAACTAGAAAAAGTGTGGAGGTATTCATTTATAATTTTTCCACATATAAGTTAGATTTTGAACAAGTGTTGGATCACCTCTTAAACCAATGTTTTAAAACTAATCTTAATCTCAATTGATAGAATAATCATTTAGTGGTCCAATATGAAACATCACTAAGGAAACTCATGTGATAACTCATGACCTTCACCATTGGAATTGAGGTAAGATCTTGGTGTAAAATGTGCAATTTTCAATTCATGGTTTATAATTTCACATACTTATTGAGGCTGAAAAATGCCTCATAAGTTGTTGTTGCCTCCCTTCTCAAGTGAAAAAGGCTATATTAAGTATGTATCTAGGCTTGGGAAGATTGGAAATGCCTTAGGAGTTGCCAAATTTAGGTTTTTCATGACATTTATGTTGGCTATGGAAATTAATACATTGGAACAACCTACAACAAGTGTATTAATTTCATGGGTTTCAATGTTAACATCAAAGCTAGCATATTTATGCTACAACACAGCAAAAGCTAGTGTATTGTTTCTAGAAGAAGCCAAAACCAACATATTTTCCATAAAACTTATGAAATTTGTAAGATACAATGGGCATGAAGGACGTACAACACCTACAAATTAAATCAATTTATCAATAATTATGGCAAAGGATTGGTAGCATGAAATCAGTAACCACATAGCCTATATAAGCAAAATTCAAACATATTGAAGGGACTTTTGGCATTTTGAGCATTCTTGAGCATTGGAGCTGAACATTAAGATCACTAGCATAGTGCACATTTCCAAGAGTCTAGCAACCATTCCACCATTTTCTAAACACCAACATAGCAGATCTATACCTATGAACTAGTAAGGAGTGTGGGAAATTGAGGCATGAAGGCAACTAGTTCAAGCAACTGACTATAAGACACAATCTTCTGGTTTCACTAGACTTCAAGCATCATCTGTGTAGCTCCTTATGCATCTAAGCACATAACTGGTACATATTTGAAACTCATTCTCTAAAAATTTTTGTTATTTTAATACAATTTGGGTAGTTCATTTTTGGATTACAAGTTTATAGTTTTGCACTTCAAGTTTATTTTGTGTATGCTCTTTAGTATTAGATCTACAATTTCTTAAATTTGTTTGAACTTGTATATGATTTCTAAGTTCTTGAGTTTATTGACAAGACTATCTAAGGTGCATTGGATCCTCTCTTTGGAGGCCCTTGGGATCCAAGGTTAAATTGTTCCAATCAAGAGCTTTGGTTTTCCAACACTAAATTTTTTTGGTGCAATAGTTTTTGATGCTAGAAGGAGGACCATCATCCAAGTTCTTCATCTAATCTTGCTTTGTTCTCTTCAATTTTTTTTTACAAATTAAAATCTTCAAATTTGCATTGAAACTTGGGCAAGAAAACCAACACAACCATCCATTCTACTACAATTTGTACTCAACGTACTTATTACAGTAAGTTTTGGTGTTACCAAAAATTTTGTAGTAGTTGTTGGACTTTTCCAAAGCTAGTGTATTTTATGAAGGAACCTACATTCTATGTCCATTTAGATCTACCTTTGGAATTTCAAAAATCCAATGTACTTTTGCTAGTTACCACCCACTTTTTGTTCTGAAATTTTTCTATTGGATTTCTTGGAAAGGTCCAACACATCTTTCCAAGAACCACCAGTGTATCTTTTGATACCCATCACATCTTTCTCATAACCAAAGTATTTTTTCCCATAGGGAAAAATACCACCATATTCTTGGTAGATCAAAACCAACTTATTTGGTTTAAGCTAGTGTATCCTTTGTTGGGAATAACTTTAGCATATTGTTTCAAAGCCAACTCAATGTATCTTCTACTCTAAAACCAAAACCTAGCTTATTTTCTTAAAACTAGCATATCTTTTTCATAGTATAAATGCAACATGCTATTTTTGTGATTAGCATATTTCTACTAGAAAAACAGTGTATCTTTTGTAGGAACCTAACATATTTATTTCTAGGAAGGCCATCGTACTTCTGCTGTAAAGAAATAGCCAGTGTATTTCCCAATGTAGGTTGGGTGAAGTAAGAAGTGTGAAAGCTAAAAACCTACCTTTAAAATTTTCCAAAAAAAATTCTTCTAGTGACCAATTAGAGCACAAGCCTTTGTTTCTTGCACTTTAAGACTTGAAAAATATTGAAATTTTTTAAATTTAAATTTTAACTAGTGTAGTGCATACCATTGACATTGTCATCTCCATTGCACTTGCAGTTGTAGTTTTAACCTCTTTCACATTTGAAACCATTTATACCTTGGATATTACCATCTATTGGGATTATCAATTTAAAAATTAGATTGAATATCTAGTTAATGCATTTTAGCAAGTCAACTGTATTGCCGATTAACTTCACAAAATTGCCTTAAACCATGATGTTGTATGCATTATGATCTAAAGGATCTAACTATCATTGAGCGTAGGAAATCACTAAAAAAAAGGGCCAAAGACCAAATTTTTCCATCATAAATGAAGAATATTACAACTTCATATTTGCCAAAATCCTAGTTAGCATGCTCATCCCACACATAGAGTCCAAGTCCAAGCATGAGTTTGAGTTGATCCATAGGAATGGGAAGGAGTATATCCCCTCCCCTTATGATAAGATAAAATGAAATGACATCCATACATGCATAATTAACTAATTGATTGAGATGGATAAGCTAGGTGAGAAGGCTAACTTAGAGAGCCACCATGAGGAACATGATGAATTTGAGGTTGAACCTAAGCTTGAAAACTTCATAGGGAGTCTTTTCCAATAGTCAGATCCCCAAAAAACTGTGCCTAGTTTAGATTCTTCTACCTTGTCCATGGAGAAAGTGTCCCAACCCTCTTCTCCTCCTACCTATCTGAAACACCACAAAAATTTGGACCTAGCACTTTCAGACAAGAATTGAGCTAAGTCACAAACAGCATCAAACGGAGTCGAATCAAGCAAGTAAAAGTTCCCTGAGATCCATTGGATACTACATCAACATCTGACAACAAGAACTGCAAGTTTCAAACTCAAAACACTTTGTTTTGACTAACTATACTTCTTGCACACCCAACGTACAGCTCAGCGTGCAGCAACTTTTAGGCCTTAAAAATGAGCCAAACCATGCTAGAATTGAGCGTCTGGACCCCCCAAGACCTTCACCAAGGTCCCTAGTAGCTCTTAGACACCTGAAAATCAAATTTTGGGCTCCAAATGATGGGTTTTCATCCTCGAATGCCCAACATACAGCTCATTGTGCAGCAAATTTTGGGCCTAAAAAATGAGCCAAAACATGCCAGAATTGAGTGTCTGGACCTCCCAAGACCTTCGCCAAGGTTCCCAACAGCTCTCAGGCACTTGAAAATCAAGTTTTGGGCTCCAAATGATGGGTTTTCATTCCTGCATGCTAGCGTGCACGCCCAGTGTACAGCCTAGCGTACACCAGCAAAAATTTCCCAAAATAGGCACCAAAGAGAAATGTTTTCACCTGAAATCAACTCTCGGAGGTAGGGAAATTGCCGGACATCATCTCAGGCACTTGAAAATGAAATTTTGGGCTCCAAATGATGGGTTTTCATTGATGCACGCTAGCGTGCACGCTCGGCGTGTACGCCCAGCGTACACTAGTTGAAGCCTTCCAAAACCATGCCAGATCAAGTCCAAATGAGTTGAAAATCTACAGGAAGCATTCTCATGTCACCAGAGCCCAAATCCAAGGGCCAAGTTCAAGATTTTCTATTGTAACAGTAGTGTTCGTTTGTAAAATTCAACTCTTTTGTGTTGGTCAAGTATGTATGCTGTGTGCACATGCCTAGCGTGTACACGTTGGCATGCAGCACGTTGTACAGTTGTAATGTTCTTTGCACTCAGTCAACGTAGCCACATGTCATCCAACCTAAAATTTTCTCACCTCACAATCACTCATCTCCTTCCAGATCCGAATCTAACGCCCAAGGTCTTATAAAAATCCTGATTTTTCACTAGATCGAGGTTGGAAATTTTTACAAACAAATACAAGAAACTGGAATCTAGGAGACTTGAAAAAATCTAGGCATCAACCTCTATACACTGGGCATTAGACTTGGACACTGCATTTCCCTGTAACCCAAAACCTGCATCTCCCAGCACCTATCATCACCCACCAGGGCTAAACGTCTACCTTGTGATTAATCCACAATTGCGTTCTGACCGGTGCATGCTGTAATCATTTTTTCAATACAAAAAAATTTATATTTTTGCCCAGATTTATTGCAATTTTCTTTGTTTTTTTAGTTTACATTTACATTCTAGTTTACATCATTGTGTCTATTTACGTTACAATTTACATTTAATGTGCATTGTTTACATATAACCCAACACATTGCAAAGTGTGTACGTTGGGGAAGTCCTCGTTTGATCCGTGTGTGGACCATTCAAGGCACTCTGCCTTCATCCATTCCAGATTTTCCTCAAGCAAAGGTAGGGTCTTCTATATTTCTTCCGAAGATCTCTCGGTGTTTGTTTCATTCCAGCCTTGCACCGACGATTTCGGACGGTACAGAAAACGGTGCTAGAAGGAGGGCCTGCTTTCACTTAGATTTGCATAGATCTGCTTCCCTACATCCCAGATCTACGCCCCATTTCTGTAGATTTGCACCTCATGATTGCAGATCTACACTCAAACATTGCAGATCTGCATCTTGTTAGCTCAGATCTACGCACTATAACTGCAGATCTACACCCTGTTCTTCTAGATCTACACTCGATTATTTTAGATCTGCACACTGTAACTACAGATCTAGCCACTGTGATTGTAGATCTATGCCCCTTCACACTAGATCTGCACCCTGTGATTGCATATCTATGCTCAGATATTACAGATCTGCATCTTGTTCCTTTAGATCTGTACCCTGCAATTCCAGATCTACACCATAGCTAGCGCCTATACACTGGCCACCAGTCTACACGCTACAACCTCTGTCTGCACACTGTAACCCTAGTGTATACGTTGCCACCTATACACCGTTCCAACACTTAGAAATATTTTTCTCTCGTTTACATCATATACGCTAACAACACTTAGAAATTTTTTCTCCCGTTTACACCGTATACGCTGACAACACTTAGCCAAGTTTTCTCCTGTTTACGCTGTATACGCTGACAACACTTAGAAATATTTTCTCCTGTTTACGTTGTATACGCTGACAACACTTCGAAAAATTTTCAGTGTTCACACGCTGGACACTTTGAAAAATTTTCAGTGTTTGCACGTTGGACACTTAGAAAAATTTTCAATGTTCACACGCTGCACATGCTACGCACTTAGTCTGAAAAACACTCAACACTTGTTATCCAGCCCGTATGTTGCCCCATCACACGTCACTATGGAGTCATCTTAGAACTCTAACACATGCACCTTCGTAATTCTCACACAGGAACAGTACAACTTTATCTGTGTGAAGATTCAGGCCAACCTTTCCCTTGACATCACAGAATAGGAGGCAAAACGAAACTTCGAGCGCATGCTGAAAGTGCCTTAATGCTTGGACTAAGCCTTCCAAATGATCCAAGTGCTTATGAAAGAGTTACATAAACTCAAGGCCTCTACTATGCAGATGGACTTTTATCAGGATGATCCTATTAGTTCAACCATCCCATAAATAACTCTTCCTTTAGGCATTCCTATCCCACAATTTATAAAATGCTATGGTGAGGGTGATCCCAATGCATAACTTACTACCTTCTATTCCAAGTGCCTGTTGCTGTAGCCTTAACCTCATGCAATCATGAGAATCTTCCCTAGGTCTCTTACAAGAAAAACACTAGACTGGTGTCACGTGTTTCCTAGAGGATCTATTGCCTCATTGAAAAACTTGATTTCACAATTTGTGAATCATTTCAAATATAACTTGAAATTAGATACCACCTTGGATAAACTAATGAAAATCAAATAGGAGGCTCTTGAACCTATCTAGAAGTTCATTCAATGATGGAATGCTCTACTCAATGAGATTCCTAAACCTATATCCAAAATTCACCTTATGGGCATCTTTAGTGGGTGATCAATGACTTCATCAAGTTTGAATTGTATTTTAGATAAACGGTCACTAAGTCAAGCTTTCTCATTGACTAAGAACATAGAGGATGCTATTGAGGCTAGCCATGGTATGCTTATGTAGCATACAAAAACCAACACATATGGAAGGACAAGGAGAGAGGGAAATAAAATCATGTAGCCATGGCCACTATGGCCAAATATAGTGAGACCACATAAGGACCTAAAACAAGTCAACCCAAGGCCCCTACCACAAACAACCAACCATCAACATTGGGGGCCTCTACCTCTAATCATACAAAACCTAACTTTGAGAGGAAGGATTGGTTGAAGTACACTAAGTTGCTTCTAAAACGGTTTGAACTCCTTGACTAGTTGCTTAAGAGTGGTTAGACCCAATACAAACAAATAAAAGAGAATTCCCATAAGAGGCATGATCAATTTTGTGAAATCACCAAGGATCCCACTCTGGCAACCAAGGATGACCTACTTGTACCAAGGTATATCAAACTTGACCAATTTCTTTACTATCATCAATTGCCAAGTCATGACATTGAATTCTATTTAGCCCTAAAGGATGACTTGCAAAGGATTATATATAATAGAATGCTAGTGCTCAATGCCTCGAATTTAGTTAGGTCATAAAACCAATCGATGTAGATGTACAAATACTTGTTGAATGAAAATTATAGCCCATATACAATAACAACATTCAATGTGAGAAACAATTCAAGACCTACCAAGGAGTTGTTTGTTGGATACCTCCTTGTGAAAAAAGGGGCCCTTCAACTTCATCCAGTTCAAGGACTCCTTTTTTTGTAATAATACCATCATCGACGCCTAAAAAGAAACCCTTCATGATTAGAGTATTCCCTCCCATCACAATAAAACCTACAACACAAACTGATCAAGGTCCACCCATGGTGGCCATTGCAATGGCTTCTTCACTCTCCAACAACAAGAAATCACCTAACAAATAATGCAAGAAGTTTGCATCAAAACCCAAGGCCCAAGATAACAAGAGGGTGAAGGCTTGGAAGGAGGTAGATCCATTGAAGCCCACACCCATTTTAGCCATTTCCATGAGCTCTAATGCTCAAAATGCCTCAATTAATGAACTAAGGGAAGATCCCAAATAGCAAGAGAAGGAGAAGGAGGTTGAACCACATATGTTGAAACATGAAGTTTACATCTTGGGGTGAATGGAGGAGGTCAAAGTTAACAGGAAGAAGAAACCAACAACCAATGAAAAAAACCTTCTCAATGCCATGGAATTGGTTAAATAGTCTTTGAAATAGAAGAATACTTCTCTTATCCTGTATGACTTATTAATGACTTCTTTCACTCACTACGAAGCATTAGTAAAAAGGCTAATCTAAATTCCCATTAGTGAAGACATACTCGCTAACAAAGAGTCCATCCATGAAGTGATGGTACCACCCTCACCTAGGGAAGAAATGAAATCAACTGTACTAGTATTTTGTCATAGTGAAGTTAAAACCAATCCCTAGGATGGTGAGACAACGAGGGCCCCTCTCTTCATAATAATAAGGGTTGGATAGTACAAGGTGCATAGGATGCACATAGACAATGGAGCAACAACTCACATTATATCTTACACCATTTTTGAATGGTTAGACCTAGTAGAACATATGAAAAACAATTCTACTTCCTCTCTAAAATCCTTTAATGGATCATGGGTTGCCATCAAATGCTATATTTCTTTGGACTTCGTAGTAGGGAAGTAATTTCCTACAATAGCCAACTTCTTGGTGGTGGAAGAGACACCAAGATTAACATGATCCTGGGAAGGCCTGGGTTAGATCAATTACAATCTATTTCCTCATTTATCCACCAAGAAATTCACCTACCCTATGAGGGAGGTGAGATAATTATTCATAGTGATAGTGAGGTTTCCTTGATGGTCAACAACATTGACATAGAGCAAGAGTTCGAAGTGGATTTTCAAGAGGAAACTCCTACTATTAAGAATGAAGTAGAGAAGCTTGATAAAGTAGATGAGGTCAAAATCAATAACAATCAAACCATGGATGCACCATGGGAAGAGCTTTTGTTCAACATAGTTAATGAGGGAAATGGAGAGTACAAGATCATGCAACGAAGACCATACACCTTACTAAAGATTAGGAAGTAGTTACATGATTGATGTATGTTCTCTAGTCACTTGCTACTATGCTGATAATCATGTAGCTTTTTCTCTTTAGTTTCTTAGTCTAGTTTAAACTTTGTTTACATGAATCATTTTGCTTTATTATATTTTGCCTTGTGTTAGCTTTATTTAACATGTAGTTTATGACTTCTTCTTATGTATAGTTTACCTTTCTCTTTATGCTTGACCTTTTAAAACACAAAATTATCATAAAAATTTTAAAACTTGAAAATCCCATAAAAAGTTTTAAAACATAAAAAAAAATTCTCCTATAGCTCGCTAAGGCCTAAAACTAGTGATGAGCGGTGGAGTAATCCAACACCCAACCATACAAGTCATAGGTGCTCACACATGACCAGATCGTAATCCATGGATGAGGCAATGTGATTATGTTAGTAATTGGTTAAAGTTCAATACCATTGTCTTCCCACATGAGCTAGTGAAATCTATGGATATGGTTTAACTCATAGTGAGGTATATGATAATTGATGTTGATAGGCCATTGCTACTTCTAGTGAACATGATAAAGGAAAAATAATTTCTACATATAATTCTAACTAAAATAGTAAACAAATTTATTCTATCCTAAGGTGATGAGTATTCAGTCTTGACCTTCTATACAAACTCTCAGCTTCATGTAACTACTATTGGAATTACCAAGTACTTTGCTACTAGGTAAACCAAGCGATAACACTACTAGGTGATCAAGCAGTTACACTTAAGTTCTCAAGATCACTCATACTCATTCTTCTTAATAATAGTAATGGTAAAGTGCATGAAAAATAAAAATTAATTAAGAAAATAGTAAACATTATTCAAAGTAAAACATTAAACTAGGAGAATGCTACAATAGTATGAAATAGCTCGATCTTTATTGTTAGTCACACTTCTGCCTAAGTACAAGATGCTTGAATAAAGACTTTGTACACTACGTCACACTACACTGGAGGCATTCAAACTTCTAAGTACTTAGAACTAAAATCATGAAAATAAACTACAAGAATTATGCTATTATTGAATGAAAAATTTTGCAGATCTATGCATCTAAGTGCTATATTTATAGGTTGGCATGCATCCCTTGATATTGCATATACGAAAATGTAGCTAGAGCTATGATATCATATATATGATATCATAGTCCTTGAAAAACCTGACTTTATCATAACCCCCATGATTGACTGAAAATTCATCCTCAAGTTTTAACAAAATGAGGATAGATTTCCTTACAAAATTGCGAGGTAGATTTACATGGCTAACTTAACTATATACATGACACTTGATGTTGTAGTGGTGTTTTTAAAAAATTGACACAAGACATGATAGAATAACTTTGACATAAAATAAAATTGGATGAAGCTCGATGTAGCCTATGTAGTGCCTAGTGGTGGTGGCTTCTTCATCGATTGCTTACTCTTGTCATTAGGCTTCTAAAATTTATATCAGTTGAGTAGTGCCTGAAGCTTCTCCTCCTTTGTTCTTGGATCATGTACCATCCATGCTTGTTGTGGAATGTGTGATGGAGTTGGTAGAAACCTTTAATTAGCCTTAACATACCATGTTGTAAACTACCTTTTCTCTTGTTCAAATGCTCTGGCCTTGGCTTGTAACTCATGATAATTAGACAATCTTTTGGCCATATTCATTGCAACATCATTTTTCCCTTAGTGGCTAGCCTTTATTACGTCTAATTCAAAGTTTGGCACCTGATTTTTTTGTAAGGCATCTTTCTAATTTGCAAAATTATTTTCATACAAGGAAAATATGGCTGCTACTTGTTGCTCAAGTTTATTTTTGGGCCTACTTACTGTTAACATGGCCGTGTTAGCATAACGAAGGTTAGCTAATGCCGTGTACTATTTTAGATCTTCTATTTGTAGGTCTTTATTTTTGACTTCTACCTTGTGGATGTGAGAATAACTATCTAAGATGGGCTACCAATCTAAATTCTGTGCTGATGTGACACTAATTTAGGCCTTAGCTATCTGGATCTCCTTCTCATTGATTTTCTTGTACATCCCTACTTAGTCACGAAAGTGTTCCTTGAGCCTCTCATGCTTCTTAGCTTCATTTGGCCATGCAGTAATCTCAATAGCTAACTTCTATCTAATTGTGCATACCTCCATCATTGAGAGGGTTTAATTTTCTCTTGCTAAGCAACTCATGTCTTGGTTAACCCTCATCAGTTGTTTTCTCAACTAATGTATGCTTTCTTCTAGGATATTGTTTTGCTTCTCAATGTTGATTAACTTGGTATTGTCTACAGCAAGTTATTTGTTTTCTTCTTGTTCTACTGTGAGTGCCTTAGGATGTGCATATGCTTATGCTTCTATTATTGAGGCATTATACATTACTTTATCCTTCTCATTTTTCATCTTCTTATTCTACTCTATCAGGTGGTTGATCTGCTCTATTTTGAATTGTTTAGCATAGTTTGACATAATGAATTTAATCAGGTCTCTGTATTCAACCTTCAGGGTCATGAGCTCTTCTTGTAATATAAGGATTTTAGCTTCTACATGCTTCACCCTAGTCTTTGCCATAACTACCTTACCCTTTATTACTATAAGTTCCAACTACATTGCAGTGACATCACTTGAAATGTTAAAAAGAGTGGTCATCACTTGTCCAATTTGCAGTAGTCAGTCTAGCACATCCTCATGATCTACAGAAGTCATTAAGCTTACAACTAACATTTGAGAATCTCTAGCTCTAGTTAGATCTACTAGTGGTTGAATAGGTATGGTGAAAGATTCTTTAGTGTGATTTGTTATCACTTCTATGGCTCCTACTACATCTTGGTGCTACATAATCACTACTGTGGCTTCTTCTCCTATTTCAAGCACCACTTGAAATGATGCAACATTCGCAGAAATCTGTTGTGATCATTGAGCCTCTCCTCTTGACTACAAAGATATTTGTCCACTTCTAGGTTTTGTGGAAACATTGGATTGAATGACACTATCGATCACTCTATAGAGGTTGGCCTCCTATCATGTTTTCCAATTCATAGTTTCTACAATCCATTATAGATGACTCATTGATGGTCTATAGTCCTATAGTGGTGGTGGTGGGACTTGCTATTACTACTATTCTTGTTATTGTTGCTGCTACTCTTATTGTTGGTGTTGCTAACCACTGGGACCCACTTGCTATTATTGTTCAGTTTGTGTGGTTTTCCCAGCTTTTGTCTCTTTCTCCACTTGATCTTTCTTTGGTGGTGTTGGCTTGAGCATGTCAACATATGAGGCATTCTAAGCTTTCCTAAGGACATCATTAGTGTACCCCAAGATTCCATCACATTTGCATGACTTTCAAATTAGGCAAGGGAATGGAAGTGTGAGTTGCCCTGCCTTATTTTCCTTGTTACCTTTTGATCTCCATAAAATAGAGTTGTGTGAGATTGGTGTTATATTTTCCTAGTAGGATTGCACTTCCTTTGGTTGCATAGGTGGATAACATGTTGAGTCTTTTTGCATAAAATAGATGATATATTCCAATTTTAAAATATATTCTTTCCTCTAGAGTTAGTTCATTGTACTCCTTATCTTCTTTACCATATGCTTTTCTCAGCCATTGTTTTTTGATTTTTGTGTTTGATCTAGTGGATAGATGTGCTAACCTTGCCCATTCATTGGGCATATTCAGAGCTTCTTCTATTACCTTCACTGAGTATGAAATGGAGACTCCCTCTATGTTGATCATAACATCTTCTTCTTTATTATGCTAGAATTGGTAGGTCTCCCCTAGATACCATTCACCACTATTTGATAAGATGGGCCATAGAAGTAACATTTAGAGTTGTGTCCTTACTACCTATGGAACAAATTGTATGAATGGACCAAAGTTCATTTCCACAATCATTATGATTAGGAGCAATTGCTTACTAACATTGCTCTTGATCAGCAATGTCAACAAGAAATTGCTGACATTGTTGTGATAGTGTGAGGCACTATCCTTATTCTTGTGGTCCTTCTACCTCTACTTGGACTGATTATCTTATAGTACCTGTTGGATACAGAAGGATTGAGCCTCCTACTCTGCATGCTCTATTTGGGGCTCTTGTTCCCTTGTTTGGCCTCTTCCACAACCTCTTGGTCTCTTGCTTGCTAGTTGTGGAAGTTCACCTTATGAACCTCTCTTTGGTATCATTTTCAATCAATCAAGGGTTTGGATTTACTAAAGTGTCATCATAAATTCCTAACACTTCTATACCTTACACATATCCTTAGTTACATTAAGTTCTCAGTTCATTATGACTGTAGAGTTAAGAAATGTTCAAAAAGTAACCCCTTTAGAACTTTTCTATGGCTGAAGATAATATGTATGGTTGATTAGGAGTCATGTTAAAGTTTTTTTGGCCTTTATATGAATGATTTTATTTAAAAAATTCTTCATACTCTTCTTTAAACTTACCCTTATAATACCTTCTAATGTTAGAGATTTTGAAAAATTGACTTAGATTTCCTCATGAATAAGATGAGCACTTAGGAATCAAATAGATTTGAAAATCACAAAAATCAGAGTGATAATGTGCAAGTTATGGATTGGGGAAGCTAGGAGGTTAGAGCTCAAATTGGAGAAGAAAACTAGAAAAATCTTCCTAGACTCAAATATGACAAATGATGAAAATTTGGCTAAGTGTTCACATAAACTTCAATATCAGAGGCCAAAAATTCACACTTTTTGATAATTTTTGAGGATTAAAAATGAATAATTTTGAATGTTTAGAAGGTATAAAGCATGTTCAGAGGATCTTGGACTATGGATAATGCATATTTTTCAAGAATTTGACATGGAATGTTTCTAAAGAAGGAATCTTGGGCTATGAAAGTTCATGAAATGTTGATAAGATGGATGAGAAGGGTAATGAGTTCATATTGTTGAAACAGATAGTTCAATGATTTGAAAAGTTTTTATTGATGTTTATTAGTGTTGGAAGGATTAAGATGATGTGGAATCACTTAGCATGTATAAGATACAACAGTTATACAAGTGGGTCATCCCCAAAGTAGGCTTCAGTCCTTAATGCCTGTATATAACCACACCTAAAAGTGACCTTAGGAACTTAAGGAGTTGAATGTAATGCATACCTATTAGGAGAAACACTCATGTTAGTATGACAAAATTAGGAAAATTATACTATGTTACACAAAACCACAAGTTATGATCATTCATACAATGAGATGAAATGGACTTAGAAGGGTTTGTAGAAATTGGGATGTCAGGTAACTTACCATAGGCATCATGAATTCTTGTGTTTTATTAGTGCTTAAAGTAATCATTAGCCTTTCTATCCAAGATTCAAACCAAGTCAAAACCACATTTCAATGACATTGCATTGTTTGATCTCTTGGAATTACAACTATAAGACTACTACAATTGCTAAGAGTACTATCACAGGGGTTCATTCATTATAATTTTTATGATTTTTTTTATTTTTGAGAAGCTACCTACCTTTAAGCATGATTAAAATGTCCTTCTATTGGGATCCCCAGAAATTTATTTTGTGCATGAGTTTTATTGTTATCCATGTCAACCTTACCAGACTACCTTTAGGCATGGGTAACATGTCTTTCTAGTGACATGGTAAGGCAACACTTATTTAACTATTACTTCCATTTGTTGTTAGATCTACAAGGATATAATGCAACCTATGCAACAAGATAAAACTAATAGAAGTAATCCAAGAGAGCCAAAAAATTTCCTTGATGTCACATCCTTTACATTTCCACTTGGTTCTTCTCTTTTTGATCTAGACATAATGATCACAAATTTATTCTTAGTTTTATGGTGAAAATAATATCATTATGGCCATGGTAAGAATCTCTTATTAATGGAATGAATGGATGAATTTTGTGGTCTCACTATTCAAATAATCAATCCCTTATGTCTTGATAACATAGGAAAATCTTCACCTTATTGCGCTACATCTTGCCTTATTTTGGATGTTTTTTATTAGTAATCAAAATTATTTACAAAGGAAATAAAAACAAAGTATGAAAAGGATGAGAAAGATAGTAAAATTTAGATAAAGATGTAAAGAATGAAAGATGTTAAAAGAATGAAAAATTATTAAAGAATTGAAAAATGTGAAAGAATATAAAAATTTAAGAAATGGAAAAATATAAAAGAATGAGAAAGTATTGAAGAAAGTGAAAAATGAAAAGAAAAGAAAAAATTCAGTGAAGTACCTACTATTCCAGGTTAACACACCCATGACTATCATTAGGATCAGTTAAATGGAAGATAGAACAAGTAGAAGACTGTTGGGTATACTCCTTGGAATATTTGTAATAAGATTTGACTTGTTGGATATTAACAAGAAAAAAATTATGTGGATAGGATGGATGGTAAATATGTAAGGCACCAGATGGATAAGTGGCTTGAAAAATGTATGGATCCTTCCAAAGTATTTGGAATTTAGCTATTTGGGGTACATGGTGAGGATTATAGTAAAGGACCTTATCACTTGGTTGTATAGTTACACGCCTTATCTGTGTATTGTGCCTAAGTTTGGAGTAATGCTTATGAATCTTACTACTCATGAGTTCTACAAGCTTATTCTCATATTAAGATTTAAATTCATGAGACATTCTTGTTGGGCTAAGCTCAAGTTAAGGTTAAGTACATTGGCAATAGCTAGAGTGTAGAGCTCTATCTGGATTTGAAGCATCGACAACTTGTCATAAACTAACTCATATGGTGAGTAACCTATGGGTAGTTTCTAGGATGTCCTATAGGCCCATAGAGCTTCATTTAGTGTAGTTCTTTGGTCCTTTCTAAACCTACTAACTATTCTATTAAGTATCCTAGTAATTTCGCGGTTAGTCACTTCGGCTTGACCATTTTCTTGGGGATGATATGGTGTTGTTAGCTTATGGTTTACCCCAAGTTGTTGCATGAGATTTTTGAATGTAGCACCAGTGAAGTGAGTTCCATTATCTAATATGAGCATTCATGGTACTCCAAATCTATTCACCACATGTTGTTGGAAAAATATTGCAACTGTCTTTGTTGTATAGTCTTTTACTACTTCTGCCTCTGCCCACTTCGTATAGGAATCCATAGTCACAATTATGTATCCTTTTCCATTTGACATCAATGTTATGGACCCCATAAAGTCAATTTTCCATATGTCAAAAGGTTCAAATGGTTGTATCTAGTGTTGTAGTCCTTCGTATCTAGTTGTAACTCCTCTATCTCTTTGGCATTTCTTATAACATTGTGCAAAATTGTGGGCATCTCTAAACAAGGTAGGCCAAAAGTAGCCTACCATCATTAACTTCAGTGCCATCCTACACCCTGCATAGTGGCCACCACATGGGCCTTCATGGACATCTTGTAAGATTCTTTGTTATTCACAGTCTAGCACACATCATCTAATGAGCTAATCGACACAAATCTTGTATAAATTACCATTTATTTCCATATTTCTTTTGCTCTGTGAAGGAATTTTTCTCATTATTTCTGAGTCCATTCAGGAGGAAGCTCTTGTGTTAATATATAGTTAGGTATTTTGTAGTCCATGACCTTCTTGTTTCATTCACAGCATGTACTATTTTGATAAATAGATCCTCATTGAGAAATTGATCTAATAAAGGTTCTACTTGATCTTTGAGATCCCATTTTATCCTTGATAGATGATTAGCTACTACATTTTTTCCTTTTTTGTCGATCATTGTGATGTCAAATTCTTGCAAAATTAGAAGCCATCTTATCACTTTGGGATTGACTATTGGTTTATTCATAAGAAATGATATGGCACTATGATAGGTGCGGACATAAATTTGATATCTGTACAAATAATGTTTGAACTTCTCAAGAACATACACCATGATCATCTAATTATAGTAAGGTATCTATTGATCATCTAATTATGTCAGTGCTACACCAAGTGCATAGTTGGAAGCATTGGTCATGATATGAAAAGGTCTTGACCAATTTTGAACTTGGAGGATTAGTTTCTCCACTAGTTTTTGCTTCAAATTTTTGAATTCATTTTCACATGAATTTGTCCATTCAAAGGGTGCATCCTTCTTCATGAGTTCCATGAGTGGTTTGGCTATGTTTCAAAAATTTTCTATGAATCTTATATAGTATCCCATGTGGCCTAAGAATGATGTTGCATTTTTCACTGTTTGTGGCCTTTGAGTCATATTCTAGATGCCTCTAATCTTTTCATGATCTATCTTGATACTTTTTTGGGAGACTTTATGTCCCAACACTATACTTTCCTAGACCATGAGATGGCTCTTTTGCCAGTGAGCTTAAGATTAGTTTTGACACAACTTTTCAGTACTTGCTCTACTTAGTCCAATGATTGTTTGAAATTTAGCTTGTACATAAAAAATCATCCATGAATAATTCTACCACATTTACAATTTGATTTAAGCACTAGTCTTTGGAAGGTGGCTAGTGCATTGCAATGATTGAAGGGCATCTACTTGTAGGAAAATGTTCCCCATGGACTCATGAATGTTGTTTTCTCCTAGTCTTTAGGTGCACTATGAATCTAATTATATCTACTATATCCATCTAGAAAATTATAATATTCATGTCCTACAATGGTGTTTAGGACTTGATCAACAAATGACAAAGGAAAGTGATCCTTGAATGTAGCAGCGTTTAACATCCGAAAGTCAATGTAGACTCGTCATTTTCCTCCTTCTTTGGAATAATCACTAAAGTACTGACCCATTACTATTTTCAATAGGATATATGAATCTTGCCTTTAGCAATTTTTCCAAATCTTGCTTGACTACTTATTTTAGTTTCATATTGAGCCTTTGTTGAGGTTGATGTTGTGGTTTGACTATAGGGTTAGTATATATCTAGTGTTGGCAAATGTGCAGATCAATCCCTATGATCTCATCATAAGACCACACAAAGGCTATGGGCCATATCTTTATCACTTCTAGCAGCTTCCTTTTTTGTTCTTCTTTCAAAGTGATATTGATTCTGACCAACTTCTTATTGTTTAAAAATGCATATTCCAATGTTTTCGGTAGGGCCTTTAGTTCCAATGGATCTAGTTCTAGAGTGTCTGGAATCTCCAAACAACTCTAGTCTATCTATTCTTCTTAATTTGTTTGTGAGTGGAAGTGTCTTTTCCTTAATTTCTCTAACTTATCAATTTCTTGAATGTAGGCACTAACAATTTATTTCTTTGGTTCCATGTACTTGTAGGATTTTGTATCTTCATTTGTGATCAGCCACTGGGTGCCTTCTTGTGATGTGGCTACCACATATAGATAATTTTTCATACATACTTCTTCTACATATTTATTACATGCTTTGGTGTCATCTCATCTAATAGCCCATATTCTTTGCACACAGTTACACCCATTATTGCCTTATGCGATACATGAAACTCTTCATCTTTGTATGATGCCAACTTTGTCTTCCTTGGAAATCTCCAAGAACAAGCCATGAATTACAAGCTTAGTGTCAATAGTGCTAAGCCAAGCTCTTCCCATAATAATTGAAAATTCTCCGTTATTTTTTTCCACATGAATGACTAGAAAATCTGTAGGGTAAGACTAGCCATTGATGGTTGTAATCACATCATCCACTTGTCCTAGTGGAACTATGATTAACTAGTCTGCAAGCTCTAATCAGATGTTACTCTTCTTTAGTAGTGGTAGATTTTAGGCTTGGTACATGTCTTGGGAGATCAAGTTCACTCTTGACCTAGAATCAAGTAGAGCTTTGCATGGCTTTTGTCCTACTATTTGAAGGTAAACTAATGGACTTCCTAGATAAGTTCACTTTGTGGAAGAGCCCCTACCTTTATTCAATGAGTGATTGTATGAGTAATCATGATAGTCATGACATTTAGAGTTGATGAAGATGAAATTTTATTATGTTTAGAAGGATTGGATGTAGATGGAGTGGAAGTAGATGTGTTTTTCATTGGTTGAATCAGTTTAGGACTTGTTTGGAAGAATGGTTATTTCTTGGTTTGTGATTCATATGTAATCTCCTCCTGTTGTGTACTAACCTCATTGTTTGTGTTCTTTTGCTGTGGTTGTTATGATAGTTCCCCTTGGATAATAGGAGATGGCACTAGTGGTAGAGGATTCAAGTGTTGATTTGAACTAGCTGTTGATGAATGCATGTATGGGTTTTGATCTATTCTTGGTGGTGTTGGTTTGTGGTACTCTATGTGGTAGTATTGTGGAGTTTGGACAATAGCATTACCAGGAGAGATTGAATGTTGTACAAAATACCCATGTGGATTTAGCTACCTATATGAATATTATTGTTAAGGTGGTGGCATAGCCCATGATTGGGGTTGTTGCCATAATTGATAGTATTTTTCTTTTGCTTATCGCAAAGCTATGTTGGGATAGCACATGGGTTGGAAGTTTTGCCTATATTTATCTTGAGGATAAGGTAACCTTTTGGGCATCTATTTTTTAAGAAATATTAGATCAAGTGCATATGCCCCTATCTCCTAGAAATGTACCATTATTGGACAACATCCTTTGGGATGTTTGTACAACACATCCTTCCTTATTGGTGGAGCTTGTGTCTAAATGCTCAACCATTGAAGCCATTTTGTCCTTCCATCCAAAATATTTCTTCTTTTTCTTGTCTTTGCCTTTTCCAAAGGCTTGCTCTACTCTCTCCTCCACAATCTTTAGGGTTGTTATACATCTCTCATCAAATGAGTCCCACATTTTTTCTAGCTATGCTACTACATCGATGATAGATTTTTGGATTGGTAGAGTTTTCTTTTGAATTTCTTGATCCAAGGTCTCATCCTCCTATGTGTCACAAACTAGTGCATTCCTTTTCTTAATAGATGGGTCTCTATTATACTCTTTAGATGATTCTCTCTTTCATAATTCACCTTCCTCCTTGGCCACTTGATCAATTAATCTTTGGATTTGATGGATAGACATTTTAGATAATTGACCTTGGGTATAAATCCCAAGGGTCTCTTTGGTCTTGTTTCATAACCCATCTAGAATGTGCCTTAGTTGCTCCTGCTATGAGAATCCATGACCTAGGAATTTGCATAGTAGTAAATAGTATCTTCCCATTACTACATTAAGGGTTTCATGAGTCCCTTACTTCCATCCTTGGATTTGTTTTCTTAAGTTAGACACCAGTGAGTAGGTTTGGTACTTATAATTGAAGATCTCTAGCATGGTACTTCATCTTCTAATTGATTCAACTTTGAGGGACCTGTACTAGCTTTCTAACTCTTTTACAAGTGTTTGTGGGAACAATTTGAACTTCTGTAGATTACTTCCAATGTTTTTAATGATGTAAGCATTTTGGGAAGCTTGGAGATGATGTTGTGAATTAGAATTATAACCACCTTCAAATCTTGACATGTTATTCATATCAAGCCATTTGATATGACTATCCCTCAGGTGCTTGGTTGAAATGTGTACAACTTCCTAGATGTTTATCATGCTATAGGTTATATCTAGGGGTTCATCATCATAATTAAGTTCACATGCTCTATTGTAATGATGCCTCCTTCTATGTTCATGCCTTATTCAATCCTCTCTTCAATCCATTCATATTCTTTGCTCATACCCTTCATTGTCTATATCAGAGTGTCTTGAATGATGGTCATGAGTCCTTCTTTCTTCTCTATCATAATCTCGATACCTATATCTTCTTTTTGCAGAGTTCACCAATGATCATGATGAGGTAGATGAGGTAGTAGTAGAATGGTGCTAGCTTTTCCTCCTTTCATGACTCACGTGTTCTCCTTCGTAAGGTCAAATGAGAACTCTTAGCCTTGAGTCCTACTTACACTTTGAATTAGTAACCTCCCTCCTAGGTGTCTCTGCTAGAGTGGAATGAAGTTGAACTTTGCTAGGTTCCTCAAGTATGATGATAGGTATTTTTGAAGGCTCTTAATGATTTTTATGGAGTTGTTATATGATGAATTCATTAGCATCAAGTGCTTTCAAGACAATGGAAGTGTTGACCTACTTCCCTTTGTTGTGTACATGTTTGATTTCCATAGCAACATATTTCCTTATCTACTCCTTTTTGGGTTCATAGGGTCTTGTCATGTGATGAGTCACATGGTACCCTTTCTAAATTTGGTCCAAAAGCATTTCCCTTAAGATAGTTTGGATCATGGTAAGTGTTGCACATTCTAGTGGTAGGACTATGTTGCCTTGTATGTCTCTCCATCTCATTTGTCTATCCTGATGAAAGATAAAAGTAAAATCTCAATAATAAGTATTAGCATGAACATAAGTGATTCTTGTTTGCATTGGCATCCTTTATTCTTCTTCTTCATGGATTCTATCATTGCTTCTTTGTGGTTCCTTGGCAGGTGATATTGTATTCTTGCTTGAAATCATGTTGTGGTTTAAGATGTTTTTTTAAGTGTGCTTACCTTAGAGTTATGAATTTTAACATTGAGTTTTGATACAATGAACTTTGTGAAATCAATTATTTAGCATGCATTGACTAGTTCTTGGCAACAACACCAATGATGAGCAGTGGAGTAATCCAACACCCAACCATAGAAGTCATAGGTGTTCATGCATGACCAAATTGTAATCCATAGATGAGGTAATGTGATTATGCTAGTAGTTTGTTAAAGTTTGAGACCATTGTCTTTTCACATGAGCTAGTGAAATCTATGGGTATGATTTAACTCACAGTGAGGTATATGATAATTGATGTTGATAGGCCATTGCTACTTCTGTGAACATGGTGAAGTAAAAAGAGTTATCAAACCTAAGTCTAACTAAAAGAGTAAACAAATCTATTCTATTTTAAGGTGATGAGTATTTAATCTTGAGCTTCATTACATACCCTAGGCTTTGTGCAACTATTACTGGGATTACCAAGTACTTTGCTACTAGGTGAACTAAGCGATAACACTATTGGGTTATCAAGTAATAATACTTAAGTGCTTGAGATCAGTGTACTCATTCTACTTAATAATAATAATGGTAAAGTGCATGGAAAAGTAAACATTAACTAAGAAAATAGTAAACATTATTCTAAGTAAAATAATAAACTAGAAGAATGCTACAATAGTATTAAATAGCTTGATCTTTATTGTTGGTCACACTTGTGTCGAAGTACAAGATGATCGAATAAAGATTTTGTATACCACATTCCACTACACTGCAGGCATACACACTTCTAAGTGCTTAGAACAAAAATCACAAAAATAAACTACAAGAGTTAGACTACTATTAAATGAAAACTTCTACAGATCTATGTGCCGAAGTGCTGTATTTATAGGCTAGCACACATCCCACAATATCGCATATATGAAAACGTAGCTAGTGATATGATATCGTAGTCCTTAAAAAACTTGACTTTATCAACTAGTAATGCATTTGTAACCTTTCTATTCATTTTTTTTATTATAGTAGTTATACCTTAGTTTATACTTTATTTGCTTAATTACTTTACACTTCACATGTTGCAAATGTTTTTGCCTTATAGCCTTATGTTTTATCAATGTAGCCTTATTATATAGTAAAATACAAAACACAGACAACATACATAAAACTAAAAATGATAAAGCATATTGGAAAAATCTTAAAATAATAAGTATAACCAAAACATCCATAACCCCCAACCATAGTTACATAGTATGACAAAAGTTCAATCATCAAGAACATATAAAATAAATAAGAGTCTAATAGCCATGGCTACACTGTGTAGCAATAAAATAATTAAAAATCACTCATCTCAGTAGTCTATCGATGCCTAAAAATAGCAAATGAATATCTAATATAATAACCATGACATCAACACTATAATCAGTAATAACTGAAAGAAATGATGAAGTTGGTAGGACTAAGGGACAACTAGAGGGGGAGAAGAAGCATGATCAACATCATCATGACTTGGGCTATTACTATTACCTAGTGCCTACAACAAAAAATATAAAATAGAAACATATAAAAAAAATTTTCTAATTAATAACCTATGTAGCTATATTTTCATAATGAAACAATAAAACTAAAACTAAAACAAACACAAACTAAAATATGTTAAAATAAAATTCAAACAAACAAACCTAGGAAGGTTCAGGTGCAACATCTTCTAGAGGAAAGTTTTGAAGACCAGTCTCTAAACACTGGAGAATCTGATCTTCAATCATGTTCACCTAGTTTGCTTTTCCTAGGTTAATACCTATCAAGATGTTCCTATTCTCAATATTAGTCCATGAGGGTAGCTTCCATGAAAGGGTAGTAGTGGTTGCTTCCTTTGAAGTAGTGGTAATTTAAGGAATTGGGGAATCAAAAAGCACCAGAGAACCTTTAAAAAACTTGAAGACATCCTCTGGATTAATTTCTTTTATGAACATCTCCAACTTTTGGCACTATATAAATGCCTTTTGTAACCACTTCAAGTAACTTTCCCTTTTGACCTTATACTTATTATTGTAGTCCTTTTGTACTCTACCCTACTCAAGGACCCAAACATAATAATCTCACCACTTTCTAACCTTTCATGCCAACAGGTAGATTTGTAGTTTCTATTTAGCGCTACTCTAAGCTAGAGCAACCTTAACATGGATGACATTCCAATAACATGATCACTTGATCTCCTTAGTTCATAAGGAGTCTTTGTTAGCCACTTGGGCCTCTAAAAACTCATTGAGGTTCCTAAGGTCTTTGAGCTTATCTTCTTGCCACTTCCTTCTCCAATGCTACAACTCTTTCCCATAGGAATTTGTTAGAATGTTGGCACTCCAACAAAGTTCTAGCACATGAGAGCACATGTTCAATGGCACTTTTGTATAACCTTTGTGAAATATTGTCCACTTCAGGTAGTAGTACAAGAAATTCATCAAGCTCAACTATGCATTTGGGGTCCCATCCAACCTTAGATACCACAAAAAACATAACAAAAATATACACATAAAAATAAAAAACAACAAAAGTAGCCAAAATAATGTAAATAACTAAAATCATGTGGGCATAAAAAATTATAATAAAAAAATAAATATATAAAACAGAAATATATATACAACAAAAAAATTAGGGAAAATATCACTAACATTCTTACCAACATTATGAACAATCTGTTGTAATCGATCAATCATGCCTTTAGTCATGTTGTGCATGAACTTAGTCTTATTAGGAACCTTGGCCCATGGTTTCAAACAAAACATAGGAAAGGATGTCTTTGGTAAAGTCTTAGGTGCTATAACCAAGCATAGCCATCAACACAACTAGGAATCTAAAACAAATTATAACATAAAATCATAGGGCTAAAATAATGAAATAAAGAAAATAAGTACCTTAAGGACCTTTTGGGATGTCCACATGATGCTTGTCAAACTATGAATCTTCAAATAGGGCATTCAAGATATCCAACATTGTAGTAGATAGCCCTTCAATCTCATGCTATTGTAGGGCTTCTTCTTCTAGGCATTTTTTCTTTGCCTCTACTACTTGAGTTGCCATTGCTTGTTGATTTCCTACAAGAATGGCAAAGGAAAAACATAGAACAAGTTAGCATATTTTTCCTAAAATGAAATAAAATAAATAAATAGAAACATATCCATATAGCTAAAAAGAAAAAATGCAAAAAAGGAAAGCACTTGTAACCATATGATGTGCCTAGCCAAGTTTAATGAAAAACCTCTTTTGTATTGGTTACTCAACAACCAATGTTATCTCATCCATCATAGACCTCTTCAAATTTTATATTGATTGCATCATTAGCCTTTGAACATAATTCCTTGATATTCATAGCACTTCCATGGGTAACTTAGGGTTCAATCCCCATGTTTTTAGGGGAAGGACAATGTGCACCACTAAACCTCTTAGTGATGATAGACAACGACTTCCCCATATCCTCAACTGATGGATTCTGGACCAGGGCTAGAACAATGTGCTTCACCCAAGGTTTTGAGAATTGGGATGGATCATGACTCATCCATTTTCTATCGTTCCTTACTACTAGGAATTTCATGAACCACATCAGATAGGCTACAAAAAAAATGCAAAATGCATGTGGATTGTCATTTGAAGGTTGTTATGGAATTTTAGAATCTTGTCCTATAACCTAGAGACTAAGTGGGTAGCCTAGTTGAACTTTCCATCTTTAGTGAGAACCTTTTTCATGGTCCAAGCCTATCAAATGCTGATGAAATTGTTCTATGAAAATAGCATGGAAATGAAATAATAGATATAACTTGTTAACCTCTATGACCTGGCATTGGTCTAGAGGCAATCCATTGTTGTTACGATGAGTGTTAAGCCATTTTTCCACATGATTTTTATGGCCCACCTCTTTCCCTATCTTTGTGGAAACCTTCATGCCATCACAAGTTATGCCAAAGAGGTTGCTAAACGTAGAATCATCAATGGCCAATGTGATAGGCACATCACGAACATGGGTGATAAATTTCTTCAATCCTTTGTTAAAGGATTTAATTACATTTACTATCTTTGCAATAGGCATGGGTTGGCTAAGAAACATAAATAAATAAAGCAAACTAGCATTGGCAATCCTCTCTTGATGTCTCTAGGTGCTTGGCTAGCCAACAAATGTTGCACTAAGTCTACTTCACCCTACTTGAGGATGAGTGTTTCCTTCGTATGTTCTAAGGTGATCACAACAATAGGAGATTTTGGAGTAGTACCTACAACACAACGTGAATAGTGTAACACCTAAAAAAATTAATTGCTAGAAAACTAAAAATTCTAGGTGAAATAGCTTTAACCCTAGATTCCATGGACCTTCAAGAAAGAGGATCCAAGGCACCTTGGATGTTCTTGTCAATCATCCAAGGACTTAGGGAGTGTAAATGGGGTAAATAATCAAAATACAAATCCAATTGAAAATGAAGCACAAAAATTAATCATGAAATAAACTTACACAACAAATGAATTGAAAACTTTATTACAATAATGAAATATTGAAAAGTATGAGAGTTTAAAGTTGTACAAATTATGTGTCCAAATGCATAAGGAGCTTGCTTGGGTGAAGCTTGAAGCTTGTTAAAGCTGATAGGTTGTGTTCTATGGTCAGCACCATAATTTAGGTACTTCCCAAGTTCAATCACCAAAACTCCATTGGGGTTTCCATATTGGATTTGCAGCATTGGTAACAAAAGGAGGCAATGGATGTTTGATCTTTTGGAAATTTGAAAGTATGCTAAGAGTTTTAAATGTCTAGTTAGTTGCCAAGTTTTTCCAAAAGTCTTACAAAATTCCAAAGGTATTTTGGTGCTTAAGGTTGCAAAGGCTATCTAATCAAAGAAGTGTGGAACCTATCCAAAGTGTTTAAAATTTGTTCTTATAGGTCTCATGATTGGTGGTTTTGGTACTGAAAATTTCTACCATGATTATTGATAGGTTTTTTTGATTTGTAGCTTTGGTAGACCATTATTTTCAATGTAGCTTTCCATTTATGATAAGTTTTGATGCACCTAGACCACCAAAACCATGGTGGATACCAATAAATGGTAAAAAGACATTTCTAACTACACTAGGATCACCCAACTATGTTGGCCTCATGGGAACAACACTGTTGTCATGGAACTATGCTAAAATTGTTCAACCAACACTGGAATTGTTGAAGCAATGTTGTCCTAGCTGGTGGAACCAAAATCCCAACCATTCCAACACTACATAAAAAAATAGAAATCCAACAACTCCAATGCTAGCCTTCTAGTATTCACATTGGGTTTGTGGAAACTATGTTAGTAACTGTTGGGAGAACAAAAACCCAACATCTCTAATGCTGGGTGTAGGTGGTTCTAGTGTAGTTGTGGCTATGGCCCACATAAAACCCATGAAAATGCCAAATTTGGTAGTTCCCAAGGCATTTTTAGCCTTTCCAAGCCCAAATAGAGACATGAGATGACATTTTCCACTTGGGAAGTGAGGCTATGAAAAATTATGGGGAATTTTTAGATTTAAAAGGTTAAGTATTTGAGATTGTAGCTATTGGCTTCCAACCTCACAATTTTACAATAAAATTCCAGCCTCAAGTTGAAGGGTGAAGGTTAGAATGCCAATGCCAAAAGGTTACAACATGAATATTCTCGGTGGTGTTTCATTGACTCCTCTTTGTTGATGTTTGAAGGATTGATCCAAGAGACATTAATAAAGAATACAAAACACCACTGTAGGTCCATCACCAACATTTCCTCTTTGTGCTTAATTCTATAGTGTCGAACCATGCCAAAGAATGCTTTTGATGATGAGATAAGGTTATGGCGAGGTGATATAGGTTGAAGACTATATTTGATCATGAGGGTATGGTCACATGATTAACAATGAGTTTCAAATGTTGACATCATAATTATGATTATGACACTGATATTTTGGTTGATTGATGTAGTATTCGCGCTTCATGCTTCAAAGTGTTAATTAGTCGGTAATGTTTTTGAGGAGTCGACACCTTGCTCCAAGGTTTTTTGGCTGTTAGGATTCTCCCTTTGCTTGTTTTAAGTCATTGGTTTGTCTTATGGTCTTCATTTGCCTTTCAACTTCTTGGAAATTTACTTCTCCATTTTTTATATTTTTTTGCAGGGTGTAACCTTCATTGGGTTTCATTACTAAGGTTGGATTTTATTTGGTTTTTCCATTAAATGATATGTGTTACATTGAATGGACTTTGATGGTGGAGCATGATGAAGGAAATGTTTCATGGCCATAAAGCAAGAGTGTTAAACATAGGTCATCATTATTATTTAGGACAAGGAAGGTTATAATTAGGACATGGGGTTGGACTCAAGAAGGGGTAATGACAGTGATGTGAAACAAGAACTCTTGGTACAACAACACAAGCTAACTGAATCTCACACATCAAGGTTACTTGGTAACAAGTTACTGTGATGAGTTGAACCTTCATGATGACATTGTAAGCTTCATCCTACAAGCACAACTCCAAGAGGACAAGAAAATAAGACAAAGAAAACATGTTGTTACAAGATAACACATAGGATCACATGAGACAACCAATAGGTCAAGTCACCATAGGTCACCATTGTTACAACATAGAGAGATTTTTGGAATGTGCATTAGACTTACAAATTTGTCACCATTGTTGATTTGTTATGCCAGAGAGAGAGAGAGAGAGAGAGAGAGAGAGAGAGANGGAGGAGAAGAGAGAGAGAGAGAGAGAGAGTATGTGGAGTTGCTTGTTGTAGATCATTGAAGTCTTCAATGTTAGTCATTCATTGCAACCTATCAACAATGGTGAATAATACTACAAGCAAACATGTGAGTGTTAGATGTAATTAGAACTCTACGATGGCTTTAATGTTGCATTGCAAAGACTTAATGATGTATTGAGCATGCTTAAGTTCTAGTGAGGAAATTGGTTTCATGCATTTTCTCCTCACCATTATGATTTAAATAGGGACTTCAACCAAGGAGCCCTTCATGATGTTTCTAGCTTCATGGTTGATGATCATTAGGCTACTTTAGGATTTTGAGGCTATATGGTAGAACATGCTTGAGGCTTAAGTTTTGGGTATGTAAGGTTAACTTGGTCTAACAACATCACAAGAGGGAAATATTTAGGCTTTAAGGCTAGTCAAATTTGCATCCTTATCCTCCTAGCTCAATATTGCATGACAACATATGCACATCAAGTGGGACCTATGTGATAAAATGATTAAATAATATTAGAGTAATGTAAATTACTTTTAGTAATAATACATGAATGTGTCAAAACACACTAAATCTAAGGTCAAACAGGTTTAAATGTGGTCAAAAAAGGTTATAAGGGTTAGGTTAAAGAAAATAGGGTGAAACAAAGGCCAAGAAATGGTTGAATGAGGTCAAGTAAAGGTCAAATGATGGTCAAACCTTATCTACTAAAGTCAAGAAAGGTTAACACATGGTCAAAAGGGATAAAAAAAGGAGAGGAAAGGTAGGTAAGATGTGCTAAAGGCCAAAAAACATGAAATAAGGCCAAGTAGATACCAAATGATAGCCAAATGAGTCCAAATGATGGTCTAAAGAGGTCAAATGAGGGTCTAATGATGGTCAAGTACCATCAAATGATGCTGAACAAGAATAAAACATGGTCATGAAGGATTTTTGGGGATAGGATAAGGTAGATGAGGTAAGCCAGAGGCTAACTAACATGAAATCAAGCCAAATGATGACAAATGAGGCCAAATAGAGCCCAAATGATGGTTGAATCCCATAAAATGATATTCTAGAGGGTCAAACAAGGTCATAGCGATGTTCAATGGTGTTAAAACGATGTTAAAACAAGTTCACTAAGGTCAAAAATGCCAAGTGATAGGAACATTTGGATGGAAGAGGGCCCAAATAATAAGAAAATTATGAAAAGAAAGTACATGACATCAAATGATAGGGTAACAAAGGCCATTAATTCATAACAAGGTTAAATCAAGTTAAAACACAATAGAAGAAGGTAAAACCAATTAAGGTGGAAAATATGGGTTAAAACATTATTAATATGGGTTAATGAGGATCACATTTTGCTAATTTTAGGCCTTAGTAGGCCACGGTGTAACGTTGCAAGGTTGATGGTGGAGTCTGGACATTGAGAGAAGTTGTTTTAAGACTATTTGAAGGTAAAAACAAAGCCCCTTTTTGTAGCTATGCTGGAGCCACATTCAGACTATGTTGGCTAGCATGGTTCTAGTAGGCCCTAGTGTATTACTAGCCAAAAAGTGGGTTTCAGGGTTTGTAATGACCAGGTTTGGGGTTTTTATGGTCCAAATTGGTAGTGCAGTGGATTAAGAGTGAAGATTGGCCAACTTTAGTGTCAATTTGATCCTTTGGAAGCCATAAATACTACCAAGAACTGAAAAATATGCTGGCTAGTGTAGTTCCATGGGGAAAAAAATGGATTTTTGGCATTTCAAGGTAAAAATTTATGTTCCATTAGCTTCTTAGAATAGTACAGGGGGTATCAGGGTTGTGAACTGATCATTTGAAGGCCAAAATAGGCTTTTGAAAGTGAATTTTAAAGCCATTCCCTTAAGGACTACATTGTAGCTAGTGTAGTTGAGGGTGGCCCTAGTGTGGTATGATGAAACTTTCTCTTTCTATGATAAAAAAAAGGCCAAATTGCAGCTAGCTTTAAGGTTTCAAGGTTCTAGGCTTCTCCAATCTATTTATAGGCCATTTGGAGTGCTATGGTGCTAGCAAAACTATTTTGGAACCTCAAGTATAGTAAAGCCATGATAGTTTGTGTGGCTCTAGCATTTCCCAATGTACTTGAACTTGAATTTTGATTTTTTATGAGTTTTGTTGGTTAATCGACCAAGTTCTTAAGTTCCTAGGGTTATTAGTGTTCATGGCCAAGGTTTGAGACTTAAATTTATCAATTATGATGGTTCTTTGAGTGTAGATATGGGCATCCCCCTAGACTATACTAGCTAGGATAGTCCTAGTGTGGTTAGGATGGGTATGATGGATTTTTGCTAATTTTGACATAGTTTCTAGGGTTTGGTGGTCTTTGATGGTTCCAAAAGGATTTTGGGATTAGGATGATGCATCTAGAAGTTAATTTTACATGTTTATGATCTATTTTTGAATTTTTTCATGAGAACTATGTTGGGACTACATTAGTTAGCATAGTTGAAGGCTTCCCTAGTGTATCTTTGAGGTTGAAAGGTGTTTTGGATGATGTTTGTCTCATTGTTTGGTAGTTTAGGATCATCAGAGACTTTGGAAAGGTGTGAAGGCTAGGATGTATCACTTTGAAGTTCATTTTAGGTATTTGGTAATCAAATCCCAACCAACTACACTAGGACTACACTACCCAACGTAGTTGGGATGCCTCCCTAGTGTTGTTCCAAGGTTAAAGTGGGATTTGACTTGTTTTTACTTAGTTATTCAACATTTCAAGATGACAGAAGACTTCAAGGAGGTGTAAAGGTCATGATATGCCAATTTGGAGGTTATTAGAGATATTTAATTACCAAACCATAACAAGCTATGTTGGGAATACACTAGCTAGCATAGCTTTGATTTCTCCTAGTGTAGTTCATCTAAAATAAATGATTTTTCACAATTTTTGATGGATTTTATGAGTTTTCAGAGTTACCAGAGGCTCTAGCTAGGATTTGGTGCTTGTTGTGGTTATTATGGAGTTGATTGAAAGTCTAATTGATTTTGGGAACTCTCATCCCCCTTGGAACTACATTGGCTAGTGTAGTTCAACTCTTGGCCAATGTAGTTACCCAAAAAAGCTACTTTCGTTATGGGTTTTGACCTTTCTCAGTGCTTGGTATCTTCCAACATTGACACCTTATGTCTAATTTTGGTATGAGGGTTTTTGGATTTAACATGTTGTGGATGTATAGATAGGAGGTAAGATTTGGCAATGATTAAGTCTTTGAATCCATTTGAAGGCTTTTTGGGAACTTAATCCCAACGTAGTTCCTATAGGAAGGTTTAAATCCTAGTGTGTTAGGATTTTTTTGGTTTATTTGGGAGGTGTCTAGTGGTACCCATCCAACTTTGAATTATTATTAAACATTAATTTTTCCCACTACCTAGCATAGCTTTCACCCTCTAACTGTGAACATGGAGTTATGTGGGAGTTGTGTGGATGTTTTAGGAATGGAATTTTGATCATCAATGCATAAGTTTGGAAGTAATTCCCATGTTACAATTTTATCAACATAAATTTTCCTAGTCCATATTCAAAAAGAAGTATATATTATCAAAACCTGTCCATTAATTTTAGCTTCAATTTCATCTATCCCCAATGTTGTTTAGTCAAAACTCACTAGGCAGCAGCATAACTGTAAAGGAAGATAGAGGCTTTTCATCATTGTTTCATGAAGATGTCCAAGAGAAGAGAAATAAATAGTAAATAATACCACCAAGGTAATTTCTAACCTACCATAGCCTTTGCTTTGGGAAGGATCATCCACCATGATTGCCAGGTACACCTCTCTTGGCCATTTCCATGTTATTGTAGCATAGAACATAGGCATTTTGACTTGGTTAGGTCTATATGTTGCATGATTATTGGCTTTTAATGGTTTAAATGTTGTGTTTGGATTTTTGTTACATGTTTTTCATGTTATTTTGGTCTTAGGGACCATCGTTATGGAGTTATGAATTTTTATTTTGCCCTCTTTTGCATAATTTTTTCTGTTTTCAACAAAAAGCAATGGCTCTTTCCTTTTTTTTCTTTTGTAAGAAAATGGCAAAGAATTATTTGTTTCTGAGGCTATATGATTGTTCCTTGTCATTTTCTAGTCAACCTACCAATTGAACCACTCATTTCTAACTAATGGTTAATTGTTTACAAATTTTTCCATAAGTCTATGCACAATGGATTTTTGGTTTTTCATTATTTTACCCCTATGAAACTAGGTAGTGTTAACACTTGAAATTTTTTTTGCCAACAACCTAGCTTCTTAGGGATGCTTAGGACTATGTGGGAGGGTTTGGCATCTATTATGAATTTTTTTTATAAAAAAATGTTCATGTTTTTTCTAGTGTTTTCATTACAGATGTTTTTTTGCAGTTTGGATTTTTTCTTTGTAAAATCTTGATATGGTTATAGGCTATTGTATGAAATTTTTCCAAGCCTAAAATTGCAATGTTGATGTTAAATTTTCATTGAATTTTATATATTTGAAATTCCTAGACTTAGAAAATATTTTGTTTTGTGAAATTTTATCATTTTTTATACATGTGAACTATCTAGTACAATTGCAATTTTAGCTATTGAAATTGCAAGCCTCCTAGGTTGTATAGGTAGCATTAGTGCAATTCTAGAATTTTACTATACATGGTTTACTAATAAAATTTTTAATTTTTTCTTTTATGTTTTATTTTGTTATTGTAGGCTACAGGTGATGGTAGTGGTCTGAGTAGCCAAGATGTTGGTGATGGCCCTCCTCCTCCAATTGTGCCTTAGGTCTGTTAGTTTGGTCATTTCTTTGGTTATTATTATTGTTGTTGTCATGGTGTTGTAGCTATTTTGAGCCATTGGTTGTTATGAGACTATTCATTATTTTTTTATGTTGTTGCTACATAGTGTAGCTATGGCTATTGGAATTTTATTTTTTTACATGTTGTTTTTGATTGAAATCTTATCAAACTATGTGACTATGGTTGTTGGTTATGGACATTTTGGGTATTATTATTTTTAATTTTCATTATATGTTTTTAATATTGCTAGTTTTATGCATTTTATGTATTCTACATTTTATTCACATTATGGGGCTATGTTGGTTAAAGCACACATTTATAAGGCAATAATTGTTAAAGTAAAATGTAAATTAACTTGGTAAATACAATGTAAGCCAATGTATAATGGCTATAATAGAGATAAAGCAAAAACATGCCATAAAGATATCACCCGTTTTTGGCCATGGTAGGTCATGCACATTGTCAGTTTTAGGCCTTAGTGGGTTGTAATGTTACAAGTTTTAGGCCTTGGTAGGTTGTGTGTTGCCAATTTTAGGCTTGGTGGGCTATGTGTTGCCAGTTTTAGCCATTGGCACGCCACGATCCATACTTGCCTAGCAAGTATGGAATGCTCTCAAAAGAGCATATAAGGATAAAATTGATAATAAAGCATGAAATAATGTTGCAAAGGTGAACAAATGATTGACAAAAGAATGGATGAGACATTTATCATGAATTTGTTGTTTGATATTTGAGATATCAAGGAATTCTTTTGATAAAATTATACGTTGATCATTTCTCTTATTTAGCATGGCAAGCTATATGCATTTTCATTGGTCATTCAATGTTACAAAGTTGGCGTTATTAGCATCATTGTTTTTCTTATCATTAACCCTTGTCTAAGCATTGGGATTTTTCTCTTGAAATTCCACCTCTGAACCTCGGTTGATGTTGACATAGTTAACTAAAGGTAGAAACATGTTGTCTGCATGAATGAAAATTTCACCATCCTCATAGGGTAAGTGAATCTCCTAATGTATAGGAGATGATACCATGTGAAGCTTAGCTAACCATGGCCTTTCTAGGATTAATTTGAGGTTGGGTGTCTCTTCAACTCCTAGGAAGTTAGCGGATTTAGGAAATTGTTCATCAGCTATGAAATCTAAGAAGATGGAATCTTGAACTACTACTCATGATCCATTAAATGACTTGAGTGCTAAGGTAGTGGTTTCTTGGATGTTCTTAGTTAAGTCTAGTTTGTCAATAATGGTGTATGGTATCATGTTAGTTGCTACTCCATCATCTACATGAACATGATAAACCTTGTACCAGCCAACATGTATGGTAATAAGGAGAGGAGAAAATAGAGCCTCTTCATTTTGAGAGTAAATTTTCACTTTTCTATCATGAAAGTTGAGCATGGGTTGATGCCCATTTTCTCGAAGAAAAGCTTACTCAATGCTAGAGGAGATTAACTCTTTGTTGGTGGGCATGTGTATGCTCATAGGGATAGAAGGTAACACTTGCGCTAGTACGTCTCTATGAGTAAGAGAAGTCATGACTAGGTCATACAATTTTAGTGACATGTTCTTTTTTTTAGGGATCATTTAGCTTATTCCATTGTTGTGAGAAAACTCTTTCCCTTGGTGTGTGATCTTTCAACCTTGGTGGCTTTAACTTCTTTCATCCTTCCTAGAGTTTGTGGCTTAGGTTTCAATGTAGGTGCCTTGGGCCCCTTGTTCATGAGTGTAGCTACTCTTGGTGTAGGTCTAGGTGTGTTAACTTGCATTGAAGCCTTTTTTTTGTTTATTACCTTTAGTGGGCTTTGTTGTTGGTTTGGTGATAGGTTGTTTTGATCACCATTGCGATGATCGTTTCTTGTAAACCTCTGAGTTGTGGGCCACTATAGGTGGGCTTTGATCATGGGTTATTATGGTTTTACTTGTTAAATGTGGATGGACATAGATAATAAATTGTTTCCTAGGCTTTGGAGGATTATTATATCATGGTCTAGGTTTTGAAGTTGATGTCATTAAAGGGGGGACACGTATGATGAAAGGATTCTTAGGGGTTGGAGGAGGTGGTACTCGTAAGATGAAGGGCTTTCTAGGCTTTGTTTTTTAGAGATATGATGGTACTTTAATAAAAAATGTTTTCTTAGGAGGATTGGATTGTTTGGTTTCTATGAATGAGGCTACAGTATAGGAGTTATTATTGGTGCTTAGAGAGTTGGCCTCATTCAACACCAACTTTCCATAGTCTATCATCTTTTGGAGGTCATCCTTTAATGCTAGGTAAAGATCAATGTCATGGCTAGGCATTTGATGATAATGACAAAACCTATCCAATTTGAAGTAGTTTATAGCTTTAAATCATCTTTGGTCACTATCGTTGGGTCTCTAGCTATGTCATAAAGACAATCATGCCTATTATGAGCTTCTTTAGATATTTGATTATGTTGTATATTTTTTTCTTTAAGAAACTACTCTAGAATCTCAGAGGGATTCATAGGCAACCTAGTGTACTTTGATTTGTCCATCCACCCTAAGTTTGATCTTGGTTGATTTTGAGTGTAGGAAGTGTATGGTTGCAATGAATCTTGGAATGTGTTGCATGGTGGTGATCCCCACCATTTCCCTTGTTTTGACTCTTTTGTTACTATGGCCATGGTTGTATGTTCTTGTTAAGTTTTATTACTATCCCTCCTTGTATGTTGGTTTTTATATGCCGCATATGCTAGATTGTTTCTAGCCTCAATTGCCTCCTAAATGTTCTTAGTTTACAAGAAGTCTTGACTTAGTGAAAGAGGCTCATAGTAGAGCTTTGACTTAATGAATTCATTCGCTACTTCCTTGAAGATGGCCAAGAGGTGAGTTTTAAAGATAGGCTTTGTAATCTCATTGAATGTTAAATTCCATCCTTGAATGAACCTTTTGATTGGTTCAAGTGGCATGTGCTTCACCTTCATTAGTTGATCTAATGTGGAATTTGGCTTTAAGTTGTATTTTAAGTGGTTGATAAATTGATTTATCAAGTCCTCAAGGGAAGAGATGGAACCTTAAGACAAGGTTTGGTACTAGTCTAAAGTCTTACCCTTGAGGGACATAGCAAAAATCCTCAATATTGTATGTGGCCAAGCTTGCAAAAAGAGGCATTCAGACTAGAAGGTGACTAGATGTGCATTGGGATTTCCTTCATTATTGTATTTGGTAAAGTTTTGTATAGGCATGTCCATAGGTAAGATTATTTGAGGCATGGTAGGGCTTATAGGATCATCTTGGTAAAAGTATAGAACCTTGACCATTTGAGTTGTATTGGCCTTGAGTTTTTGTAGCTCTTTGGTAAGGTCTTGGATCATTTCAAAGGCTTGATCCAAGCGTTGGGGAATCCCTATGGTTGAGGAAGGAGTTGAGTGGCTTGAGGTTGTACAATTAATGTTGGCATAGAGGGAAGAGGTTGTGTAACCACTATTGCAAGTGGATTAAACTAGGAGAAAGAGGTTTGAATTAGAACTTGTGGTATGAAGGGGGAAAGGGAGTATGAGATGTTTGGGTTTATTGGGGTCCTAATGAGGGTCCTGCTAGCATGAAAAAGGGAGACTATAATGTATACATCATTGGGGCTAGGAGCATGGAATGAGGTTGTATTGTAAAGGACATGGATAAGAACAAGGAGGTAGACTAAGGCATGGGTTGTGCCTAGTATGCGACAATAATGGATGTAGATGCAAACATGGTGGGATGAATAGGAGGGGAATTAGGCTGAGAGATTTATCCTACTAATGAGGTAGGAAATGTGGAGTTGGGAGTAGTTGTTTGGGAATCCAATCATTGGAAAAGTCTCTTGATGAAGGTTTATGGCTCCGGTTTAGCCTAAAATTCATCTTGCTCATCTTGGTGATCCTCCAAAATAATTTCCTCAATAAACTTATCAACCTCTATGAGTTGTATGAGAATTTGTGCATAAAATCCATTGAGGTGGATTTGTTCATAAGGAGATGGAATGTATTCTTTTCCATCCTGGTGTATAACTTTGAATTTATGCTTAGCATTAGATTCAAATCATGGTATCAAGAAATTGACTTGTATCTTAACATAGAAGATGTTGTAGAACTCCTCATTGAGGACCATGAATTTTAGGTTTATATCCATTTGTTGGAGTGATTTTCTTTGTTCTATGACCTCAAGATCCTTCCAATCATAGATGCAAACTACATCTTGGCTGGAGGCCATGTATGTAAGATCTAGTAGTAAAATGGTTGACCTGTGAAAAGACATTAATTAGTATAAACCACACTAAGCTAGGCTTTGCAAAACTAAGATGGCCTTTATAAAATGATGTTGGGCTTTTTAAAACTAAACTGGGCTTTGTTTGCACACCTAAAATCCAATTTTGTGAAATTTTAAAGTTTAAGTTTTGTTGAGCTTTAAAAAGTCCAACACTTGATGGAAAAATTAGTGGATGGCCAAACTTGTTACAGTTTTATACATTGGACTTTGAAAAGTCTAGAAGTTTTTGGAAAATTAAAAAATGTAAAATCAAACTTGCTATAGTTTTTTATGTTGGGATTTAAAAAGTCCAACACTTATGAAAATTTAAATATGAAAAAGATGATTGTTGGTAATATGTTGGGTTTTGGAAAGATAGGTTAGTATTTTTCCAAAAATATGCTAGTGATAAAAGAGTGGTTTGCCTTGTTAAGAGATATTGGTATATTTTCCCTTTATGGAAAACTGCATTGGGTATTGTTGTGCAACTAAGAAAAAATGTTATTTTTTAAAAGATATGACAGCTTCGGAAAAATCTAGCAATTGTTGTGAAATTTAGCAGACCATCCAACCAACACTGGTAAAGCCATGTTGATGTTTGTAGGAAGTAGATGGGTTTTGATTTCAAAACCAAGAGATAAATTAGGTTTCTAGCAAGGACTATGTTGGGTTTAGAGAAGACAAATGTTTGTTTTATTTTGTTTACAAAGCATTTGTATGTTCTTCCTTATTGAAAAAAAAATGCTAGGTGCTAGAGGAAACTACATTGACTTTTCCACAAAATTCCATAGCAAGAAATTAGGTTATTGGGAAAAACCCATGTTAGCCTTTGGGAAACCTAAGGCAGGTTTCTAGTGAGGGAAAATGGAAGGTTTTATAAGAAACCATGCTAGCCTTAGGAAGTCTAGAAACTATTGCAAAAATTTTGGGAACACCCAAAATCACCTGCAACTAATACACTAGGTATTGGTTGTAGAAAAATGGGCAAAAATGTTGGTTTTATTGGCATATTTTTAAAAACATTTCAAGTGTTTAAGGCTGCAAAAAATTGATTCCAATAAGGGTACATCAGATTTAGTAAAGAACTTGGATGGAGGCCCTCCTTCTAGCACCAGAAAATTGTAGTGCTTGAAAAATTTGATTGCTAGAAAAATCAAAAAGTTAAGGTAGAATAGTTTTAACCTTGGATCCCAACAGCCTTTGAGAAAGAGGATTCAAGGCATCTTGAATGACCTTGTCAATCACCTAGGAACTTAGGAAGTGTAAATGAGGTAAATAAGAAAAATACAAATCTAATTAAAAATGAAGCATAGAAATTAATCATGAAATAAACTTGCACAAAAAATGAACTAGAAAACTTTATTATAATAATGAAACATTAAAAAGTATGAGAGTTTAAAGTTGTACAAATTATGTGCCCAAATGCACAAGGAGTTTTCTTGGGTGAAGCTTAAAGCTTGTTGAAGTTGGCAAGTTGCATTTTGTAGTTAGCCTCATGATGTAGGTACTTCCCAAATTTAATCATGAAAATTCTGGGTTTTTATCTTGGATTTGTAGCATTAGTAACAAAGGAAGGTAAAGGGTGTTTGAAATTTTGGGATTTTGAAACTACACTGGGAGTCTCAAATGTCTAGTTAGTTACCAAGTTGCTCCAAAAGTCTTACAAAATGCCAAAGGTTTTTTGGTGCTTAAGGTTGAAAAGGTTGTCCAATCGAAGAAGTGTGAAACTTGTCCAAAGTGTTTGAAATTTTTTCTTATAGGTCTCATGGTTATTGGTTTTGGTGTTGAAAATTTCTACCATGATTACTGATAGATTGGTTTGATTTGCAGGTGTGGCAGGTCATTATTTTCAATGTCTCTTTCAATTAATGGTAATTTTTGTTTCACCTAGACCACCAAAACCATGTTGGATACCATACATAGTAAAAGAACTTTTCCAACTACACTGGCTTCACCCAACTATCTTGGCCTCATGGAAATAATGCTAGAACTATTGAAGCAATGTTGGAATTGTTGGAGCAATGCTAGCATAGCTAGAAAAACCAAAATCCCAACCATTCCAATGATGAGTTCATAAGAAAATTAGAAACCCAACAACTCTAACACTAGACTTGTGGAATCCATGCTAAGTTTGTGGAAAATACATTGGTCACTACTAGGAGAATGAAAACCCAACATCTCCAACACTGGGTATAGGTGGTTCTAGCGTAGTTTTGGCTATGGTGTGGATCATTGAACTTATAGGGGAAGGGGAGAGAGAGAGAGAGAAAGAGAGAGAGAAGAATAAGTTTTCCAAAATAAATTTTTTTGGAACAAAGCACACACACCAAATTTAATGTGGTTTCCCAACCTGGGTAGTCCATACTTGGAGCATAGTTTGTAAGCACACCTCTAGACTTTGTTGCTCTCAAATGTGCTTTGAAGAGTACCACACCCTATACAAGCTCTAAGATCCACTCCAAAGTGATTCGATGCTATGAATCCACTCAACCTTGCAAGGCCCTAACAAGCTTACAATGTGGTTTCCAGAATCTCACAACCTTTACAATCTTGAGCTCCACTCCATAGTGTTGTGGTGCTACACCAATAGTTAATACCATAACATCCCAAAAAGCTTAAGTAAGATGCCTTCTCTGAAGAAGCCCATCAAACCCATAGGGCAATAGAAGAGGACAATACTTACAAGGAATGATTGAAACTCAGTTTTCTAATCCTTGTACTTGAGGTACAACTTACTTTTCAATAGATAAAAGATAATACAATTAGGAGCAAAAATGATTACAATGATTGTCAAATTATTATAAAAAAGCTTGCATATTTCCCAATAAGAATGATGTCTTCTTATGGCCACTATGTTTCCAAATTCATCTTGGAACTTGTGCAATGACTAGTTAATAGTCATGAAATATATCTTCTTCATGGTTGAGATGTCTTTTTGCATCTGGCCTCCATTTTGGAAAGACATATTATTTGGTGAAAGACATCTTTATGTAACTAGCCTTTATTCTAAGAAAACATCTTTGTCTAGTGAAAGATGTTTTTTTCTTATGAAAGACATTTGCTATTTTGTAGAGACATCTTTGCCTATATTGCCTTCAATTCTACCAAGAAGTCTACTATTTCTTGAAGACATCTTCTTTTGCTTCCTTTGCATTTTGATTTCTTTATTTCTTGTCAACAGTTTGACTCTTCCACATGCTCCAATGATGTTAACTTTTCTTGTAAGTTATTTTATCTTTGTCCACGTTCTTTGAATTTTTGCATGTTTGCTTAAGACCTTGTGGATGACCTTTTTATTTGAGCTCACTAGTTCTTCCTTGTCATCTCATCTTGGTTTCCCATGTACTTTTTCATATAAACACAACAACCACATAGCCATACAAACAACTTTTGATTCCATTTTACTTAATGTTTTGACACACCAAAAGGTTAGCAATCTTCCCCTTTTTGGTGATGTTCAAAACTTAAGAAAATGGGTTAGTGATCATACAAATATAGTCCATACTCTTCTCCTTTTTGAACAACCGCAAAAAGGATAACGCACATTAAGCCTATAAAGAGATATCATTAAAGAACAACATTCTAATAGTATAACTCAGAAAAAAATTCTTCCCTTTGCTGAAAAGTATCCATATCATAGTCACAAAAGATATGCATTGTGCTCAATCTCTATTCAAATAAATCTCTAAGTAACATAAAGCATTTTCAAAGATATTACTATAATGAATATTATCAATCATTTGCAACCTTTTAGAATAGAGATATGAGTACTTCTTGCTTTAGTGAATTTCATATAAATAAGAGATTCTCAAGTACTCAAGGAAAGACAAATTCATAGCATGCTAAAATACCATCAGGTGAAAAGAAACAACCTTAAATATATAATTTGTATGCTATATTCAATTAAGATATGTCATTTTCAGTTCAAAATAAGGTTAGAAAGAATAAGCCACAACTAATTGAAACATTAAAAAACTTGTAATTAATGTCTAAGAGAGAATAAACTTGAATGCCAAAGACAACAGATTGAGCATATAGAATCATCTCTCATTTAAAACTTATATCTTCAAGATTCTAAACACATCTCTTAGCACAATTTTCAAGGGGCTCAATATTTGAGGATCAAATAACCTTTTTGTTTTGAACCAATAAGCTCATAAGGTAAACTAATATGTCATGATTCCATTAGAACTTAACTCTTATGAAAACTTCATGAAGGTAATTATATGGCAAGGAAGAAAAGATACACTTGTCAAAATAAATTCTCATGAAAACCAAATAAAAACAAGTGAATTTCCAAAAATAGCAAAGAATGTTTTAGCAAGATGTCTAAACAATAGCCAAAAGTTATCCCATTGACCAAGAGTTAATTCTACTTTTACCTTGGATAATGTACCATACCCTTGCATGACATGAGTTCTTGCTCATTTTGTGATATTTTGCTATTTGAGTGTTTCTTGGCTAAAGTCTTTAAAGACTTCCCCTACATTGGTGACCTTCAAGATGATGATGGATAATGAAGAATAGGCTCCCCCTACACATGTGCAGCTCTTCTTAGGCTTTTAAGATCAACTTTTTAATGTTGTAAATCACCAAAGTACTACAATTGTAGATCAACATTAAGAGCAAATGTGGAGACTAAGGTCTTCAATTAGTAATATTGATGAAATTTTTAGAGGCTCGTCTTATCTCATAAACAGTAAAAATATTCTAAAGGACATGAGCTTGGAAGTAGATCATGCAAGATGGAAAGAAAGAAAAAACTAATTGAATTTACTACAACATAGAGGTTCAAAAGAACTCAATACAAGTGCTACACTACATATTTTTGTAAAATAAGTTACATCAGGCTCAAAATGAATATAAGAGATGTTCTAAAAAATTATTCCAACACTGAACTAGACAAGAAATAAACAATTTGAACTTCTCAAATCATATACTTATAAATTAACTAGCAAGCAAAGAGATGGAAACTTACCTTGACTTACCTTGCTTGCAAATGAGAAGAGAAGATTAATGGAGTTTGAGATGAGGTACCCTATCATGAAGTACCTTCTCATCTTTAGGTTCTCTTTTTTTAGATAATGTATGTGATGTCTCTATTTGTTCATGTTCTTTAGGATAGAATCCTTGATCACTTATTACATCACTTTCAATTCTCCATTTTTCTTCATTTTCAACTACTGGTGCCTGTACAATTTTTTTACCAAAGTCTTTTTGACAAGACCAAGCATCAATCTTATTTTGATCATGATGAGAATAGTTAATGGTTTTCTTACTACAATAATTTTTACACACAAATAAAGTATTCTCCTCAAGAGCAATATTATCAAACTTGACTATGCTTGAGCTTGAATTTTCTTGTGTGACTTTTTTCAAATTCTTTGGCTGTTTTTCAGGAGTCTCTTCTTCTTCAACCTTTTTGCAATCCTTATTAAAAAAGTTTAGTTGAATCTTAGCTTTTATCTCTAAGATCTCTTCTTTCACTTCAAAGTGGATAGCATTTAGCTTGAGGAGTTTTCATCTGTAAGCACCATGCATATGAGGTGTGAATATTTGAAAGAATTGCATGCTTCTTCTTCACTCTACTCACCATCATTCCAACTTGTATAAAAGTTAGTCTTTTTTGATTCTTCATCATTGGATCTGTTCTTTCACTAAATGCTTCTATCACTAGGACATTTGAAGGAAATATGGTCTCTTCCTTTACAAACCCAACATTCTATAGAAGAGAAACCTAAGTTAGAATTCAAAAAGTTTTTACCTTTTTCCCTACCTTTGAATAGATTAGGTCTTTGCTAAAATGCTCCTTTATTTCTTCTTGTCAACAAGCATTGTAGCTTTCTTTAAAGAAAGGAAACCTCATATTCACTACCCTCTTCATGCTCATTGAGCTCATTCTCCTTGGAGGTAGTCTTTAGAGAAATCAATCTTTCTTAAATGGATCCTTCACTTATGAGATTCATTTCATAGGCAATGAGAGCACTTTTAAGTTCTTCAAATTTTAGAGTGAAGAAATCTCTAATCTCTTCCATAGCTGTGACCTTTGGTCTAAACTTTGATTTAAGAGTTTTGATCTTTTTGATGATGACATAACTCTTGAGAAAATATTTACTTGCACCTTTAATAGCTATAATAATATCATTTTCTCTAGAGAATTAATCTTTTATTTTCTCACCTTCTTTCATTTTGAGTTTATCATATTCTCTTTGCAAAAATAAAAATTTAGATTATTTGACAATAGCTGTTCCCTCATAAGTAGCTTTTATAGTTTGCAAAATTTCTTTGGCCATTTTACATCCTACTACTCTATTAAATTTAGATTTATTTAAGGTGAAATATAAAAAATTCTTTACTTTAGAATCAAACATGAACTTATCTTTTTCCTCTTATGTCCATTTGTTGTGAGGCTTGATGGTGCTAGTGGAGTTGTCTATAGGCTGAGCGTAGCCTTCAAGAATTGACTCCTAAACTTCAAACTCCATGGATTTGAAGAATTATTACATTCTAGCTCTCTAGTAGGTGAAGTCAAATCTATCAAACATGGGTGGCTTTGTGTAAGATGTCCCCTGCATTGTTCACTCTTGAAGTTGATGATGTCAAAGAAGAGTACTAGGCTCTGATATCACTTGTAGATCATTGAACATAGAAGGGAAGGATGAATAAGTTCCCCAAAATAAAATTCTTTGGGACAAAGAACACATTCCAAATTTAATGTGGTTTCCCAACTTGGGTAGTCCACACTCAGAGGGTAGTTTGCAAGCACATCTCTAGACTTTGTTGCTCTCAAATATGCTTTGGTAAATAAGCTCTAATCTTCACTCTAGAGTGATTTAACGCTATGAATCCACTCAACCCTGCAAGGTCCTGAAAAGCTTAGAATGTGGTTTCTAGGATCCCAAAACCCTTACAATCTTGTGCTACACTTTTGAGTGTTGTGGCATTACACCAGTAGTTAATCCCATAGGATCCCAACAAGCTCAAGCAAGATTCCTTCCCTCAAGAAGCACATCAACCCTACAAGGAAATAGAAGAGAACAACAATTACAAGGGATGAATGCAACTTAGTTTGCTAATCCTTGTACTTTAGGTGTAGCTCACATTACAACAAACAAAAGATAATATAATGAGAAGTAATAATGATTACAATGATTGTCAAATGATTACACAATGATTGTACAAAAGTTTGCACATCTTCCAATAAGAATGATGTCTTCTTATAGCCACTATGTTTCCACCCCCCCCTTGGAACTCGTACAATAGCTAGTTAATAGTCATGGAAGATGTATTCTTCATGGTCAAGACATATTTTTGCATCTAGCCTCCATTCTGGGAAGACGTCTTTATCTAGTGAAAGACATATTTTTGTAGCCAACCTTCATTTTGGGAAGATGTCTTTATCTAGTGAAATACAACTGCTATTTTTTAGAGATGTCTTTGCCTATGCTACCTTCAATTCTACCAATATGTCTACTATTTCTTGGAGACATATTTCTTTGCTTCCTTTGCATTTTGATTTCTTTGTTCCTTGTCCAAGATCTTGCACTTCTGCATGCTCTAATGATGTTAACTTTGCTTGTAAGTTATTTGTTCTTTGTCCATGTTCTTTGAATTCTTTTATGTTCACTTGAGACATTGTGGATGAACTTTTCCTTTAAGCTTACTAGTTTGTTCCTTTTCATCTCATCTTGGTTTCCCATGTACTTTATCCTATAAACACAACAACCAAAAAACCATATAAATAACTTTTGATTTCATTTTACTTAATATTTTGACACACCAAAAGGTCAGCATATGGCTCATATAAAACCAATGAAAATGTCAAATTTGGTAGTATCCAAGGAATTTCAGCCTTTCCAAGCCCAAATATAGACATGACATGACTTTTTTGACTTGGGAAGTGAGGCTATGATAACTTATGGGCATTTTTCAGTCCCAAAAGTTCAAGTATGTGAGATTGTAGCTTATGGGCTCCCAACCTCACAATTGTACAATAAAATTCCAACCTAAAGGTTAAGGGTAAATGTTACAATGCTAAAAGGTTGCAACATGAATTTTCTTGGTGGTGTTTCAAAAAATCCATTAGCTTTGTCATAGGCACATCATATGAAACCAAGGAATAACAAACATAAAAAAATTAAAATTAAACTTGTAGCCACACCAATAAAATTAGTCAAATACTCAGGACCTAGATAACCAAGTAACTATGCAACTGTAAAGCATTGAAATTATACAAACAAAAGATAAAATAAAATGATAAAATAAATAATATTAATAATAATACATTTTTTTAACTTTGCTTAATTGGTGTAGGCAATGTGGAAACCTTAAGAGCCATGGATGCATATACACCCAAGCATGGGATGCCCCATAAATCATGAGCCATCTTGTTGGCCAAGCACTTGTGGTAGACTTGGGAGTAGCATGAGGTATACTTACTAAAGTCATCCTTTAGCTATTCCAACATCACGAACCTCACTAATTAACTTCGTGCAAAAAGCTCTAGTGCTACGTGGGCTAAGAATAAGACTTGATCACTCTTGATAAATCCTAAGTATCTATCCTATACCTGTAACATGTAAACCAAAGAATAAAAATTATCAAAATCAAGTGACCTAATGAAAGTAATGGACAAACAAAAAAGTTAAAATTATACTTACACTCCAAATGGTAGAAAGTGCTCCATGGATTTTGGAACAAAGTGTGAACTTGGTGGCCTAACATCAATATGTTATTGACATTATACTAAATAAACTTGGGCATATTCCAAATTTGGAATAACTTGCATGTGCCTAGGTTGTACTTACTATCATGATAGTCACCTTCCATACAAGTGATAGGATCATTGACCAAGAACTTGGTGATGAGGCTAGCGAAATAGGATAGCAAGGTCTTCACAATAACCACTATAGTGTCAAAGGCCAAGTGTGACTACAAAATCACATTGATGTTATTTTGCAAGAATTCTAAGAACTCCTTGGCCCCTAGACTAGACCAAAGAGAACCATGATCTAGGATCATATTAGAAGGTGGACTATTAGGTCTTGGTGTATGTATGAAACATAAGAGACCAACCAGCTCAACCACCATAAGAATGGACTTCAAGAAGGTCCTACACAACCAAAAAATAGTCATTAAAACACTACATGTTAGTAAGAAAAATTCAACAACACTAAGCAAAAAATAAAAAATATAATATCAATGTCAATATAAAAAACCAAAATAGTTAAATTCAAAGTTGAAACAATAATAATCTAAAATATAAGCTATCAACACTTTGCATATAAAAATTGAGTAAAACACCAAGTAACCTATTAATGGATATGACAATCACATGGTTGAAGTGCCTAATAGAATTACAAAATTTTTATGAAAAGCATTAAAACTATGTGAACTAGCTTACATCAAATTCAAAGCCATGAACAAAAACACCTAAATAGCTATAAAAATTTTAACTTTAGAATTAATGAAATTTTGACTAGAAATCCTAGTTTCATTGCTCCACCCCAAGAAGTTTTCCATGAAGGATAAACTTCAGGAAGGTGCAAGCACAAAAGAGAGGGTACAACTCTTGGACCTTATGCACATGCACATCTTTAATTGGGATGCCTTTGTGAGATTGGGTGGCTTCCAACCACTCCTTGATCTCTCCTCTACATTCCACCTCTCTATTGGCCTTGTCAACAACCAATGGACCATCAAAGAGGAGGCCAAAGAGGAAAATGAAGAAAGCCTTGTTAAGGTCTAGGATTACTCTCACTTCATGCACACCGGTGACAAAGTGGTAGACATCGCTATTGAAGGAGTTGATGATCGTAACCATTTTGGCCACCAAAATGCTCAGGCTAAGGGCCAAAAATAGGTCCATCAACCTAGCACATGTGAGTTGACTGGTCAATGCCTTTGAGGCCTAATGGCACAACCAATGTTGCACACCCTTCACATCACCATATTTCATGATGAGGGTGGCCTCAGTGTAGCCTGTGATGACCACTGTTACTTCTCTTGAAGAAATTGTAGCTGCAACATAGGCAATAACAATGTTAGCATTATGCAAAGGAAAATCAACAAGTGCATGTGGGAAAGCACAAGATCCAAAATGATAGATGCTTACATAGAAAAAATGGTGTCCAAGATGGGGGTGGTGGTGATGGAATAATCTCCTCGAGGTGAAGCTCACCAGCAACCCATCCCTCATCAAGCCAATCATAGGTTTTACACCACTCAAATGCTTTCAGGTACTTCTTAGGGTAATCCCTCAGATCATCTCCCAGTTGTTCAAGGATAGCCTCCTGAATGTTCAAACTAGAGGAGAACACCTCTCGTATGGTGCAAGTCAAAGAAAGTGCCTCATCCTCATCATGGAGACCTTGATCATCAACTCTAAATCTGGTAGCAAGTATGAGTGGTTAGCAAATTTAGCATGAGTAAGTGGTAAAGAGAACAATGCAAAAATCATGAGAGCACTTACCCTTTAGTGCAATATACCATTTCAGGTGGGTTCTGGGACAAAGTGTGCACATGCAGAGCAACAAAGAGGATGTTGCTCTTGTTGTAGTAGGAGAACTATGGCATCTACCAGATCTTGGATAAGGGACGAAGGCCCTTGGGGCCTCACCTCAAACCACCTACTCTATTATCACCAGTAGTAGGCTCATTAGCCATAAATCTCAATAGGTCTCAATTGGCCCCAAGAAGCAATGTCTCAGTGATGAAATTCACAACCTCCATTGCTAAGTGTGACCACATCATCACACTGAAGTTCTATAGTAGGAATGACAAAAACTGGAATGCCCCTAGCTAAAACCACACTACTTGATAACCCACCCACATGTCTAGTGTAGGTGTGTTGGGCATGGGCTCACTCATGCAACAAAGAATGCCAACGAGCTCCACAACAACTAGGATGGGCTTCAATAGCACTCTGCAATTGTAAGGCAACATACCAAGCATTAGTATACATTGAATGCAAATTTTTAGAAAATTAAGAAATTAAACTAAGCAAAAATTAACATAAGACAACTTAGTTTAGCAAAAATATCTTAGGGTCCTTTGGAGCCCTGTGAGTATAGGACATCAACACATATAATTGATGCACCTAGTACTCACTAGGGTACAACATGTTTCGCATAGAATTAGCTTTTTGTTTCCCATGTTTGCACATCTAGCCTTACAGTTTGCATGTTTTGGCAAGATGACATTAACATTCTACATTTTGCAAGTCGCATTTTGCATAAAATTTCAAAACATTTTCTAACTTTGGGCTACCTTCGAGAGTGTAGTCTACAAAACATGAAAAATTTTCTAACTCTGGTTAACACCATCAATGCTCTGGAGACTGTAGAGCATAGTCCTAGACTACAGGTAGCCAAAAAAATTTTTTGAACTACCAACTAGACTCCCCATGAAGTGTAGCCCTAAAAATTTTAAAAAAATCTCAAAACAAAAAACTAACTATTTAGCACTGTACCTCGCACACCTTGCATTTCTTGCCACCATGTGCTTAGTGCCTACCATGGCCGTGACCCCTATAGCCATGTCACCCAACATTCCCCACAGCACTGCCCCTACCCTATGCCTTACCACAACTTGAAAACAAAAAAAATCATAGTGCCCTTGGCATGCCTTACCTTGCAGGTGGCGGTCCTATGATAGTTGCTAAAGTTGTATCCCTGCCCTGTGTAGAGGAAAAGCTTTTGAAGACTATATAAAAGATTGCAAAAATCATTGTGCCCTAGCCCTATAAGTAGCTACCCTAGGGCCACCATCAAAACCCTACCATGCACTTTTGCTTACAACAAAAAAAAATTACAAGCCCCATGCTCATAACCCTATGGAAAATGGCTCTTGACCACTACCATCAAACCCTCGCCCTTGCCCTATGTGCTAAAAATCCTTAAAACATAAAACAATTCTCTCACAAAACCTAGCCGCACTCTTGTCTTGCGAGAAACTACCAAGACAACTGCCAAGCCCCAAATTCCCTACCCCATGCACGCTGCCACATAACAAGATTTTTTATTTTAACTTCTACTTTTAACAGCCCTGCACCAATCTGTGGCCTTTCCCCTTGCAACCACACCATCTGCTACGGTGGCCATGGTCAACATAAAATCCCACAAACCGTCATGCTGTGCAATCACCTATCAAAACCCCACACTCACAACAACAAAACCTCATCCTACAAAACACCAAACCAAAAACCTCTATCCCCATATAACTGGGCACTTCCTTTGTAGCTATGATGGCCATAATGGCCATGATGGTGGTGGCCCCTACCAAGGTAGGACACCACCAACAAACAAAACCCACAAAACGCCTAAGTGTAGGAACCAAAGAAAAGGCAAAAAATGACAAAAGGTGAAAGCATAGTTAAGGTACTTGGTGGACAGTGATATCCTCTACTCCTCCACATTTGTCTACAATAGGTGTGCCAGTGCTTGCTCTCCCTCATCCACGTTGGTTAGCCTAGGGTGCTAGCATCAACTTTGATATGACATTCTAGTGACTATGCTCTTCGAACTATGCTATGCTCTAAAAAGTTTGCATTTTCAACTTTGACAATGAAAAATTTACCCAAGGTGAAAATATGCTTTTATACCCCTGGGACCACTTAATTTTTTCACCTACCCTAGGACTACACTTAATAGTGCAGATTGTAGCTAGGTGGAAGCATACTCCCCAGACTTAGAAATTTTTTTGATTTTTCTAGTTACCCCTAAACGTGGAAAAATTTTAAATTTTTCTTATTGCCCAATGAATGCCCAGTATTACTTCACATCCCAAGCACTCTAGGCCTTACTCAAATGACACATCTAACACATGCCATGATTTGCTAAGACCTTGAACTAGCACCTCATGATCTACTAAGATCTTAAACTAGTACCCCATGACTTTCTAAGGCCCAAAACTGGTCCATGCATCCCTTGCCTTTTAAAATCACATTTTCATACTTAGGAAAAATTTTATTACATTACTTTTTTTTATTTTATGCATATTGCTCTTGCTGAGACAAGTGTAGCTTGACATTTTTCTAGTTGTCTTTGCAGGATTTTCAACATGACTACGTACAAGCATCTTCACTTACCTCTAGTCCTAACTAAGCCTCATGGTGATCTTATGGGATGCATTGATCCACAATGCCTAGACCTTGATCCCATAGCCTATGATGAATACATAACATCCATAGAGGCACTACTAGACTAGCTAGACCATCTAGTTGGGGCTCTAGATCTAGATATAGGTGACATCATTAAGGATCACCTTGTTAAAATTCCTATAACAATGCCTAGTGGTGAGGTAAAGACATTGAGACTTAGTTCTTTCCTAGAGCCTCAACATGTCCAAGACATCACAAAAGTGCTCAATGAAAACATCAAGGCATTTGCATGGTCTTACGAAGACATGCCATGCCTAGATCCTTGCGTAGTGCAACACAACATAATCGTCAATCCCAGCATAAAACTAGTTAAGTAGAAAGCTCACAAGGTTAGGACTGAGATGGCGTTGGTAGTCCATGATGAAATCACCAAGCTCTACAAAGTTAGTTTAATCTAGGTTGTTGACTATGTAGACTAGGTCTTGAACATTGTGCTTGTACCCAAGAAAAATGGAAGTATACGCATTTGCATACACCTCTAGGACCTAAACAAGGTAACCATTAAGGATGATTTCCCATTGCCTAGTATTGATCAATTGCTCGATTCTACAATTGATCATGCCTTATTGTCCTTCATGGATGGGTTCTTGGGGTACAACCAGATTCAAATAAACCTAGAGCACCAGCTTAGCACTACCTTTATGATCTCTTGGGGTACATTTTGTTACATAATGATACCCTTTGGGCTAAAGAACATAGGAGTGACTTATCAACGTGTCATGACATACATTCTTAATGATTACCTATTAGGTCTACTTAATGATTACATTGAAGATATAGCAGTTAAGTCCAAAGTAGTGTACAACCATGTAGATGATTTGGACCTTGTGCTTAGACATTTTCTGACATATGAACTTAGGTTAAATCCTATGAAATGTGTCTTCAATGTCAAGATAGGTCACATGCTAGGTTTTAGAGTATCTAAAGTAGGCATATGCATAGACCCTAATAAGGTTAAGCCATTATCAACTTAGCACCACTGGCCAATCTTAAGGAGCTATGAGGGTTAAAAGGTAGATTGTAATTCATAGATCGATTTATTGCATGGTTGATTGACAAGTTGTAGCCAATGCAACACTTGGTCAAAAAGGGAGTCCACTTTGAGTGGACCACTCAATGCCAAGAGGCATTTCATAATCTTAAATAGGATTTGGCACAACTTCTAATGGTCTACTCTCTGTAAGGAGATAAAAATTTCTACATCTACCTTGCTACCTCTGACACATCCCTCACTTCTCTACTTTGTCAAAAGTGACATGATGGTACAGAGGTCCCAGTATACTACCTAAGACATGCATTTTTTCTTATGAAGTGAATTATAATGATGTCAAAAAGAACTATCTTGCCTTAGTCTTCACACTCAAGAAGTGGGGGTATTATCTTTTCTGCAGCCAAGTCAACATCATTTGTAAAAGCAATGTGCTCTAAGCCATTACCACAAACACTTACGAGAGTAGCTACGATGGCCATAATGTGCTTGTGCAATAACTACAGAGTTTGACCTACATTACATTGCACAAGCATCAACCAAAGGTCAAGCAATAGCTGCACAACTTACGACTTCCCCAATCGACGATCAAGCAACGATAGATCCCTAATTTTCAAATGAGCATGTCATTAGCATAAGTCAAGTGCCTAACAACTTTGAGGCACTCTTACACTTAGATAGTGCTTCAACCTCTCAAGGGGATATTGCCACTAGCATAATCACATTCCCCTTCAAGGAGATCTGACCCTTCGCCTACCATTTTGCATTCCCATGTACCAACAATGTTGTGGAGTACAAAGGTCTCCTTCGAGGTATTTTAGTAGCTCATGACTTAGGAATACAAAACATAGCAATTAAAGGTGACTTGCAACTGTGATGACCAAAAATGTTGATGGCTAGAACACCAAGAGGTTAGTGGGTGTATTGCCTAACCCTAAGTTCATGCAAGGGCCATGTTGGAAATGGAGATGGGGTTCCCTAAACGATCTTGTTGATCAAGTAGTAACTTACAAGGTGTTATGATAAATATGTATAGAAGGAGTTTACATGGTGTTACTGGTAGGCACTGGGATTAGGCAAGAGCATAGCAGGGTGTCCTAGCCTAAAAAAAATAGTGTAAACATGAAAATGCATAAGAAAAAACAAGAAAACACAAGTTCTATGCTAAATGCCAAAGAATAAAAATGCTTAAAAATGCAATGGAACTTGAGAATGAAAGTCCACCACCCCAAATGGGGGAAGCATAGAAATTGTAGAAAAAGAGGTGAGAGAGGTATGTAGTGTACAAGCAGGCACAATGATAGCATAGTAGTGTAGTCACAATGTCTGGGATGTCTAGGATGTGGAGTTGATGGCTACTATGGGGACTGAACTTGCTGGGTCAACTACTACGATGTTCCATGGGAAAAGTGATGAACTATGTGCTAGATGATGTGCACCAGTTATTTGATGGGGTTCTGGAGTGCACCAAAGAGCTAAGTATGCTTGGGTGCAAAAATATCAAAGGATGTTGAGAATGCCAAAATGCCCAATGCTCTTTTGATTTGCAAACCCTTAAAGTTTTGAATGCAAAGGTATTTATAGGGCTAGGGTTAGTGCAAAATGCATATCGGGCACCACACAACATGAGGGTAGATGAGGCTATGCTAGACCTAGCTATGCTCTCATGGGAGTAGTGAGTGCTATGCTCTAGTGTATTGCAACAGATCCCCAGAGACTACTAGACTATGACTACGCTACCAAGACTGCATGTGCTAAAGTTTGAATGATCGCAATGTACCTATAAATAGTGCAAAAAACAATGCAACTTGGAAGCTATGCTCCAGGACTACATCTTCCCCTCTTTCAAGTAGGGTCAACCGTAAGTACAATTTGGGGGACCAATAGGGGATGTAGAAGAGATAAAAATTATTGATCTTGTTTGTTGGAGGAATGCTAGAGTTGAGACGAATGCTGATGCTAAGATCTGAAGGCTTTTAAAGGCTATCAGAGGCTTTTCTACAGTGTTATGTTGGCTATGCCCTAGAGCATAGCACAACACTTAGTAAAATTTTGCAAAAACCTAATGTCCAGCACTAGTTATGCTAGCTATGCTCTAGAGCATAGCAGAGCATAATAGTAATACTTAGAAAAATTTGATAGAATCTACAGTTTTTCTTCATGCTATGTTGGCTACGCTCTAGAGCATAGTAGGAAGGGTAGCCTCAAGAGTTATAAAATGTACCAAATGTGTCTTCTATGCTAAGCTAGTTTGACAATTTCTTACTTAACACTTAGACAAAACTAGCCACTAAAAAGTGTGCTACACTAGCTATGCTCTAGAGCATAGTAACCTAGGAGAGAGAATATTTTCCAAACTATTTTTTTCATCCCAAGGTATCCCAACAACTTGTAGCCTAGGACTTGAGCAAACTGGCTATGGAAGTGTGTGCTATGTTGGCTATGCTTTAGCGTGTAGTAGGTAGAGTGAGAGCATAGTAGAACACTTAGAAAACTTTTCATGCAACTATTGTTGACACTTGGAAAATCTGGTAAAGCAGGCCCTGATGCATGCTATATTGGCTACATTGGGGAGTGTAGCACCAATACTTAGAAAAATTTTCCAAGTTTTAACACAGACAAATTTGTAGTTGAAGTGCTGAAGCTTGAAATTGATGATGTTTCATTGGCCCCTCTTTGTTGATGTCTAGAGGAGTGGCCTAAGAGACATCGACAAAGAATATGAAACACCATGGCAAACAAGACATTAACATTACTCATCAGTACCTGATTAGACAATGCTTCACCATGCTTGAGAGTGCTAAGGGAATAAAGTATGATAAGGAATAGGTTGAGGTGGGTCAAGGGATAGCAAGCAAGAGGAATGTTCATTGGGCATGCAACTACAGGATGTGGCATCATGATGACTTGTCACCAAATCATGATCCCTCATTAGAGTTCTTGTGAGAAAGGCAGCACACGGAGATGGCTTGCCCCTAAAATTTTGACCTCTTATCAGAGTGCTTGTGAGATGGTCGATCTGGGGTTCGACTAGTTGTAAAATGGCAACCTTGATGATTTTTCTTGGGTACTTTTTTTTTTTTTTGAGATTGGAAGATGATTTTGCTTGTTTTTTGATGATTTTGCTAGGTGGACTACATGCTACCCAATAGAATTTGCTTAGAGGTGACCATGTTGCATCTATAGGATAGGTGTTTCCTCCCTGGGATGAATTGTGTTACATCCACTCAGGCTTTTGACTAGCCTACAAAGGCTTCCCATGGGATGAGTTGCATTATGTCTAACATGGATTCTACGACTAACTAAAATAAGGGCACCATGTGCATCAGAGAAGCTTGCCAAGAAAGTTTGGGAGATGTGAGGTAAAATAAGGGGTGAATGCAAATAGGCTATGGTAGAGTAAAAGGGATGTGCACTCTTGGGCAACTTGACAAGTCAAAGTGGGCACATCAGAGCATTATGGTGACTTGTCACCATAGTGAAATGCATTTCTGAACAACCACCACTAAGGCTTCATCCTACAAACATAACATAGAGAAAATAAGAAACAACCACACCATGTGAGATGAGAGTGAACTCTTAGTTGTGAGAGCATCGTAAGGGCCACAAGTGCTATGTCAGTTGTAGGTGCATGCAGTGTCCAAAGCAAGAAGGCTAGTGCGAGTGCTAGTGCCAGCAGGCTACAAAAGCTCCAACAGCCACACTAGAAGTGAGCACCGAAGTCATTTAGGGCATTAGAAATGCAAGTGCTTAGGATTCCTCATCAAGGACAAGAGCTTAGAAATCTAGAAGGATGGCAGGAAGCCATGATGCTAGATGCACTTCCAAGCCTAGGCAATGGTGAGGGCTAGAGGATGGTAGTGTTGTGGCTATGCCATAGTACAACTAGACTCTAACGAGTGATGTTGACAGTGAGAGCTCTAACCAAGATAACTAGAGATGGTGGTAGTAGCTCCAAAATGTCAACAAGATGCCTAAAGACATCTTTGGAGGATTAGCAAAATGTCGAGGATGATGACACTGCAAATTTTCTAGAGGTCTTTTCCTTGATGACATGAACTTCATTCTAGAATTGCAACACCTACCCCACCCTACCTAAGAGGTGTGGGTAGGCAACAGAGGGTTGGAAGTATTTGCACTCACTTATTGGAAGAACTATACATGTTGAGCTATATGTGCTGAATTACGAACCTAATTTAATGTCCTAGTAGACCATATACTATGCTAGTTTAAGGTCCTAGTACACCGTGAACCTAGTTTAAGGTCCTAGAAGACTATGATGTGCTAGTTTATAGTCCTAGTAGACTACTATGTGGTAGTTTAATGTTGTAGAAAATGGTGGATTTCTAGTTTAAGGTCATGGCAGACCATGCTATGGATTTCAGTTTAATGTCATAGCCCAAGAACATTTTGTGCTAGTTTAATGTCATAGTAGATGTTCTGTGCCATTTTAACATCATAGTGGACATATGCTTACCCTGTTGTGTCAATGCTACATGTTAGGCATAGTACGGCTTGAGGTACGAATGGTTAGTTGGGTTGGCAAACTCATTGCCATCTAGATCAGCAAGCTTGAATGCTCCATTGTCATAGGCCTTTGTGACCAAGAAAGGCCCTTCCCAGTTGGCTAAGAATTTATCTACGAGTTTGCAAATGACTTTGAGAACTAGATCCCTTTCTTGATTGGGCGTTGATGCTGATTGTTGTGATGTTTTTGCTATTGCTTTTCCTGGTACCACTCGATGTGATCAAGTGTTTGCATTCACTCCTCCTCTATAGAGTCAAGGTTAATGGTTCTCAACTCATCATTCTGAACCTCATTAATGAATCTTAAGAGAATTACATGGAGTGATGAAACTTACAATTCCAGAGGTAAAATTACTTCAGACCTATACACAAGACTATATGATGTCTTACCAGTTGCTATTTTGCATGTCATGCGATAGGCCCATAATGTGTAGACCAACTGCTCATGCCATCATTATTTGCTGCTACCAAGCATCTTCTTTAGAAGGTTGATGATGAATTTGTTTGTATCCTTCACTTGGTCATTCACCTGTAGGTAGTATGGTGATGAAAAAGAATGATTGATGCCAAGGTGTTCAAAGAAGGCTTTGGTTTCTACATTGCTAAATTGCGGCTCATTGTTTGTGACTATAGTCATGGGTAGACTAAATCGAGTCACTATGTTGTCAAGAATAAATTTGCAAACTTGTTGTGATGTTGTCTTCCTAAGGGGAATGGCTTCAACCCACTTGGTAAAGTATTTGGTTGTGGTTATGATGAAGCTATGTCCTGCAAAAGACTTAGGCATGATAGGTCCTATGATGTCCAATTTCCAACATTGAAATAACCATGTGATCTATGTAGTATGCAATTTAGTGGGTGGCATGTGCATTAAGTTTCCATGTCTCTAACACACATCACATGTCTTGACCTTGGAAATGCAACTGTGCTCTATGTAAGGCCAATAGTAACCTAGGCATCTAATTTTTGATGCCATTGCCTTGGGTGCTATGTGGCCTCCACACAGTCCCTCATGGACTTGATCAATGATTGTTTGCAGTTAGCTACAACTAACATAGGTTAGTAGTATTCCATCGTAGTATATGCAAAACAAGATGCTATCATGATTTTTTTCATACTACATCCTTTTGGGCAATGATTAGGTGTTGCGGAGGCTCACCCTATTGGAGGTACATCTTGATATCATCGTACGACTCCTGTCTGTGAGCTATGCTTGTCATGGCTATGGATGCGATGTTTTTTTTTTGAGTAATAGGTTTGGTACAATCCATTACTGAAGTGGGTAAGGCATGAAACATGTTGGGTTCTATGCTTAAGGCTAAGGTGGCTAATGCATCAACAATGGTACTCTCGTTATGGGGAATATATTGGATATCCATAGTTGAAAATCACTTGAGCAAGTGCTTTGCCAAGTCACAGTAAGGTTGTAAATGTTGTGCTTTACAAGTGTAAACCTCTATAATTTGGTTGACAACTAACTACAAATTGCCTTATATTGTTATGTTTTGGATTCTTAGATCATGGGCTGCTAAGATGCCTCTAAGGAGACCTTCATACTCCACTACATTATTGGTGCAAGGAAATGTAAATTGATATATGAAGTGTCAGATCTCCCTAGATGGAAACATGATGATGGCAGTGGCACTACCCCCTTGTGAGGCTGAAGCATCATCAAAGTGTAAAACTACCTCAAAATTGGTAGGCACTTGGCTTATACTGTTGACATGCTCATCCAGAAATTCTAGATCTATTGTTGCTTGATTGTCTATTGGCAAAGTCGTGAGTTGTGGGGTGATTGCTTAACCTTTTTTGGATTCTTTCACTATGTAGTGCAGATCAAACTCTGTGGTTATTACTTTCCATCATGCAATTTAACTACTTTTTTATATGTTTGTGGTAATATCCTGGAGTACATTACTTTTGTGGATGATGTTAACTTGAATGTGGAAAAGATAATGCCTCCACTTCTTAATTACAAAGACTAAGGTGAGGTAGCTCTTCTTCACATCATTATATTTTGCTTCATGGGCCACTAACACATGACTTCAGTAGTAAACAAAAACTTCTAAGCCATTGTCTCACTTTTGGCAAAGCAGAGAAGTAATGAATGCATTCGAGGTTGCAAGGCATATGTAAAATGGCTTATCTCCCTATGGTGGGTAGACTATTGGAAGTTGAGCTAGCTCGTCCTTGATGTTGTCAAATGCCTCTTGACATTGAACTATCCACTTAAAGTGGATCCCCTTTTTGAGCAGATGTTGCATTGGCTGCAACCTATCAGTTAACCTTGTGATAAATCTACAAATGAATTGCGATATTCCTTGTAACCCTTGTATCTCGTTAAGGTTTTCCAATGGTGCTAAGTTGGTGATAGCCTTAACCTTATTGAGGTCTACACATATGCCTACCTCTGATACTACAAAGCTTAACATGCAACTGGTCTTAACACCAAAGACACACTTGGGGTTTAGCCAAAGGTAGGTAAAATTTGAGTACATGGTCTAAGTTGTTTGTGTGGTTGTGATCCACCTTGGACTTAACCGCTATATCATTGACATAGTCATTAAGCAAGTCTAGTAGATAATCACTAAAGCTATATGTCATTATGCATTGGTAGGTTGCTCCCATGTTCTTCAATCTAAAAGGCATCATTATGTAGCAAAACATACCCCAAGGGATCATGAAGGTTGTGCTAAGTTGGTGCTCTAGGTTGATCTGAATTTGGTTGTACCCCAAGAACCCATCCATGAAGGACAACAAGGCATGACCATCCATAGTATCGATAAGTTGGTCAATACTAGGCAATGAGAAATCATCTTTGATGGTCACCTTATTCAAGTCCCGAAAGTCTATGCAAATGTGTATACTTCTATTTTTCTTAGGAACAACTACGATGTTGGAAATCCAATCTGTGTAGTTAACTACTTAGATGAAACTAGCCTTGTAGAGCTTGGTGATTTCATCTCGAACCACCAATGCCACCTTAGGGTTAACCTTATAGGATTTCTATTTGATTGGTTTTATGTGAGGATCAAGGATGATGTTATGTTGCACTATGCGAGGGTCTAGGCTTGGCATGTCCTCGTAGGACCATGCAAACACCTTAACATTATCATTGAGGACTTTGGTAATGCTTTGTGTGAGTTGAGGCTCCAACAAGAAACTAAGTTTCAGTTTCTTCACCTCACCTCTACGTGTTACTACAAGGACTTCAATGAGGGGATCCTTGGTTACGTCACCTACCTATAGATCTAGAACTCTGACTAGATGGTCTGGCTAATCCAAGGATGCCTCTAGGAATGCTACATGTGTGCCATAAGCTATGGGCTTAAATTCTAGGAATTCAGTGTTTATGTATCACGTGGAATTGCCATAAGGTCTAGTCAAAACCAAGGGTAAATGAAGATGCTCATACATGCTCATTTTGCAATCCTACCAAGAATCCTACAAAACAACCAAAAAAATGTCAAGCTGCACCTATCTTAATAAAGGAAAATGCATATGATAAGAAAGATAATGCTATAAAAAAAATTTCCTAACTGTGTGATTGTGGGATTAGGTAAGTAAGTATTGGAAACTAATTTGGGACCTTGGTAGGCCATAGGATTGCTAGTTTAAGGTTGTAGAAGACCATGGATTGCACAAGATGAATTAGTTATTTAAGGCTGGGAAGGTTTGAAACATGGGATTAGGCTAGGCATTTACTAGGCAACTAGAAAAAATGCAAAAAAATTTCTAAGTTTGGGAACGCTAGAAAAGCTAGAAAATTTTTCTAACTCTAGGTGTTATGCTCATCCCATGTTATGCATGGGACATGGAATACTACCTAAGTAGGTGATGTGTCAATCATCCCAGAAGCGTATAAATAGGTGTTTTCACCATGGTCAACCTATCATTTTCAAAAGTAAATATGAGAAGTAACCGAGCATAGCACGACCAGAGCAAAGAGAGTCAGAGTGTAGCGATGAAGATGAAGAAAACCAAAGCATAACCATTGACCATGACACACTGCAGTCCATGCCAACACCCCAGTCTCACTAATGTGGATGAGAGAGAAAATACATTGAGACGCCTCCCCAAGGCACGCATAGAGGAGCAAAGGGAGACATTGTCAACTAGGTATGATGTTACACTTTTCCCTTGTGATTTTTTTTAGTTTTTACACATTTTTTTTGTGGGGTTTTTCATTTTAGAGGTGGCCAATCCTAGGCAAGAACTACCACCATAATTTTGGTTGCCATGGCAGCCATAGCTAAGAGAAGTGAATGCACATGTGGGCAACGAGTTTTGTGGGCTTTTGGTTTTTGTATTATTTTGGATTTTCTGCGCATGGTGGGAGGTGAGGGTTTTCTACATACTGTGTGAGATGTAGGGTAGGGCTAAAATGTTTCTAAATTTTTTTTGATCCTTTTGGCCATGGTTGAGACAACTATGACCTAGAACAAGGAGGGAGGAATAATGGCAGATTTGGAATCAAGGGTTTACCTCTTCTCCCAATAGGTATGTGGGTGAGCATAACATGTTGGTGAGGTATCATAAAAGGCAGGGGCATGTGGGAAGGCCACAAGGTGTGAGAACATAGAGCATGATAGAGAGGACTAAACAGTACTGAGTGCTAGAGCATAACAGAGTGGGTAGAGTGACTGCAAGGGTCACAGCTATGTCACACCTAGATTTTTACACTTGAGTGCTTTGCACTAATGTTACACTTTAAGAAGGTAGGGAAATTTTGGACCTTTCTATTTGGAGGCTACACTCCTAGAGCATAACCAATAGAGTTTTTTTATTGTTGCAATTTTCAAGGATTACACTCTATGGGAAGCATAACCAAAAGTTATATTTTTTTTGCAATTTTCAAGAGTTACACTATGGGGAGCATAACCAACAGTTAGAAATTTTTTACAATTTTCAAGGGCTACGATCTATGGAAAGTGTAACCAACAATTAGAAATTTTTTGCAATGTTTTTGAGGGTTACACTCTACAAGGAGTGTAACCAACAATTAGAAAATATACCCATTGTTATGCTATCTAGAGTTTTCCAGTACAAAAAGTATAAAGTTGGATATAAAAAAATGCCAAGTGCAAATGTAAAATGGGAATGTTAGTGTTGTGCCCCATTGAGGACTAGGTGCATTAGATGGGTATGTCGATGTTCCTTTCCCACAGGGTTCATGAGCAAATCTAAGGGTTCTACTAATGTGCTAAGCATGATTTTAATGCATTTTTTTGTGTGTATCCAATGCTAACTCTCCTTTTGTTGATGTTGTGGCTACAAGGTACTATTGAAGCCCATCCTTGTTGTGGTGGAGCTGGTGGGTATCCTCTATTGCATGAGTGAACCCATACCGAGTGTACCCACACCAGACATGCGTGTGGGTCACCAAACAGTGTGGTTTAGATCAAAAACATGTGAGTTCCTAAAATTCTTGCTCCAACAATTTAGTGTGATGATGTGGTCACACTTGGTAGTGGAAGCAGCTGATGTCATCATGGAGACATTGTTGCCTAGGGTAGATTAGGGCATCCTAAGATTTATGTCCAATGAGCCTACTACTAGTGATGGAGCATGGAGTTCAGGCTAGGCCCCAGGGGTATTAGTCCTCTATCTAGGATTAGGTAGATGCTAGAATTTCAATGCTATAACAAGAGCAACACCTTGTTTGTTGCTCGATGAGTGCTAACTCTATTTCAGAACCCACCTGGGATAGTGTATTACATTGGAGGGTGAGCTCTTCTACAATTTTTTTGCACTGTCCATTTGATTATAACTCATACAAGGATGCTAACTACTTATATATGTTACTAGATTTACTGTTGACATGCTTGGCCTTCATGATGAGGAGAGAGCCCTAATCTTAACCCACACTACCCTGCAGGAATTCTCATCTTTTGAGAATGTATGTGTAGCAAAGATTGGATAGACTGGATCTAACCTAGTGAAATACCCTCGGTGGTACCCTAAGGCCTACAAGAGGTGTCAAACCTATGGCTGGTTAGATGTTGAATGAATGACCAATGTACCTAGTGTAGAGGAGGTCTCAGCCCCACCACCACCATCTCACACACCATTCATGCCATGTAAGTAGTTCATCATCATTTTTTTCTGCATTTACTACTTTGCTTTTCTCATGATGTTAATTTTTCTTTTTTGTATTGCAACTATGGTTACTTTAGGAGAGGTCACAATGGTTGCAATAGGATACAATGAGGCTACCCTCATCATGAAGTATGGTGATGTTGAGGGTTCATAGTGTTGGTTGTGCCATGAGGCACTAGTGGAGTTAACTAGCAAGCTTCAATGGACTAGGATAATGGATCTTTCCTTAGCCCTTAGTTTGGACATCCCAATGGTTGATATGGTTACAATCATCGACTCCTTTAGTAAGAGTGCTAGTTATTTTATTATGTAGGACTATGATGTGCATGTGATTTTTGACCTCACAAATGATGTCTTTGTGGACCTCTTTGGCCTTTCCTCTGAGGGCTTGCTAGTTGTTGAAAAATCTGACAAAGAGGTTGTCCATAGAGGGAACATTGAGGAATGGTTGGACACTTCTAAGTCCTACAATGGAATACTCATCAAAGAAGTAAGACTACCTATGGTCCACCAACTCTATCCAATCTTTCATGCCTATGCATTTCCAAAGCTGCTCTCCCAAGGGAATATTCTCAAGGTGGAATAGGCTTGGATGATCAAGGATGTAATAGAGAAAGGCACATGGTACAATTGGGCTTCTTACCTTGCTAGTGGGCTACATGCCAAAATTATGAAGTTGCATCACAACCTCTAGGCAAGGTCACATGGGCACTTCATGTTCTTTGTAGAATGCTTGCAAAGGTTCGTAGAGTTCTTAGTGGTTCCAAAGGATGGACGATGAGCAGTGCAAGATTGCAAATAGCTCTTCAGGCCATGGTTCTGGCACTTGTTCACTACCACATGATCGCAGGATCTCCTAGAGGTAATTGGTGAGTCATTTTTTGTAACAACTAGAGGCCACTTAGGATGATCTCACCACTTACGTGATAGTGCAGGTGAGGCCCCACCAGCTAACACCAAGAATGTAGCTAGAAGGATGCAACTCATTGCTGAAGTAGTGGGATCATCCAAGATAAAAATTAAGAAGTCACGTCCCATGGAGGAGCTTGTGCATGAAGTAGAGAAAAGTGGCAAGAAGATCTACCTAAGGTTTTACAATTTACTTTTAGGAATTATAGGTGAATATAAGTCATTGGATGCTTCTATGCTATGCTATGCTATATTGATTATTAAAAATGCTAATCCTAACCCATGTGAATCATTGGATGTAGGCAAGACGGCTTCTACAATAGCAGTAGAGCCCATAGCAGATGATGTACCTTCTCAAACAAAGGGATAAGCACTAGAGGAAGAGGAGCAAGAAGCCAAAAAGGTCCTACAATGACTAGAGGAGGAAGGGTTACTACAGTTAGATGGGGGTGATTTGATAATTTCTTTGACGATGTGTAGATGGGTGATCCACCTGCTCTCACATCAAGGGGCCTATTGGATAGGAGCTTTGCACTGCCATCTTTTTTTTGGATCTTTTATTGTTAGCTATTTGGTAATTGCTAAAAATATTTTATCATAGCCATTGGTGTTTCCACGGAGGGTCTGATGTCTACATCCACTTTTCACATGTAGCCATGGGTGGAGGCACCTAATAAGTTTACCTTCATGCAAGGCCTAGTTGAGGACATGATGGACCACATTTAATAGGAGGGTCCTAAGATCAATGTATCTATGTTTGGCTACTTTTCCTTATCAACTTGCTTCTTAGGCTATGGCTAATGTTGTTTTACCTATTGTATGCCAATAGGTTTCAAGCTTCAATGGGACTTCAATAGGGTGGCTAGAGCTGATGTCATTCTCGAGTTTTTCCTTGAAGTGGAGCAAGTGCCTTGTCGTGTGTATGATAAGGCAACCACATGCATGCTCTCTTCTACAAGAGAATTGTAGGAATGTAGGTGCACTAACAAACATCTATGGAAGTAGGTGCACGAGCTCCAAGATAGGGGATGAGCCAAGATACCAAATTGGAGGACCTGTAGGCCCATTATAACTTCCTAGCTACTCATCATTAAGGGTATGGTACCTAACAAATAGTTGAGATTAACTATGCTAGGTACTAGCCAACCATTCATGGTAAAAATGAGGCCACTTTAGAGATGATCGAGCAATTGCTAAAAATGGACCTACTTGCTAGAAAAAACTAGGATTGGAAGGATTACAATGCCAAAGTGTATCAATGGGGTTAAACTCAAAAAAATCATAAACATCACTACAAGCAAGAAGAAGAGGTGTACCTTAAAAGGTACAAGGATGAGTCTATGGAGTGCCATTTTCACACCATGTTTCTTGATGTCATTAGCGCAACACGATCTTATGAATTATTTGCTAGAAATGTAGTGGTGAGTGGGACCCTAGAGAGACACATTGCTATGTCTTTGGAAGAAGTTTCTTCTACTATATTTTTGCCAAGGCCACCCACATGGACAAATGTGAGAAAAGGAAAGACCCTCATGGCTATTAACCTTAACAAGGAGGATTAGATGTAGCTATTGCAGGTGGAAATCCTCTAATGCTTGGAGGCGGGCCTTGGTAGGATACCTCCAGATATGGATATAGGCCCATCTTAGGTTGGTCTAGTTTGAATTATTTTTATTTATTTTGCTTTAATTTTTCATTTCACTTATTTGTTAGCTAATTTGTTATTTTATTTTTCTTAAATCAAGTTCTAGTCGATGATGTAGGCCTCGCTAGAGTAGCAGAGGAAGAGGAAGAAGAACCCCAACACCCACCAAACACTACTGGCTGAGTGGCCCAAGATGTAGCCCTACTGTTGGGCAATTTTGCATTTTTGATAATTTATTTATGTACACTTGAGCTACATGTTTTATTGATGATTTAATGGAAACGTAATGGTAATTCATATATCACTTTGTTGTAGTGTGTGTAATGTTGCAAGAATTCTAGCTTGCGATTGAATGGTACAATTAGGCCTCTTATGGATCCCATGCCAATTTAAGGCCATGGTAGAAGGGCCATTACTAGCCATGTGATGAGATTTTTAGTTTAAGGTCAGTTCGAGCCATGATGATGGGAGAGAGACTGCCATTTTTAGGCCATGGTGGGTCGTATTTTTTCTTTTGATGGAAAAAAGGACTAAATGAGACTGCATACATTAAAGAAATGAAATAACTAATGCAAGATGTAAGAAACTATGAAAACATAACTATACAAGCAAAAAAAAAAGGTGAATGAGACATGCAAATGAACTAAGGGGATACCTTAGTCATGTAACTATTTCCTAACCCAATGTGGTTTAAGAGGGACATAGGCCTTGGGAGGCACAAGGCGATACTCACCTAGACCTTCATTAGTGGTGCTAATAGGTAATTCTACCCAAAGAGCTCCCTCAAGAAGGTTTCTTGGTTCATTTGGTTGCTCAAATGGGTTAACCAGACAAAGTTGGCTTTTAATCTGAATGGGTGGCATGTCTTTGAAAAACTCTACTTCTAACCCTTGCTCTACATCAACGTCGTTGATGGTCAGGGGAGATATGTTGTCATCATATATGATCACCTCTCCACCTTCATAAGAAATGTGGATCTCTTGATGGATGGGTGAAGAGATGGCCCATAACTAGGCTAGCCAGGACCTTCCTAGGATCAAGTTGAACCTAGGCATCTCTTCGACAACAATAAACTTGGTAGTAGTGGGGAACTGCTCCCCTATCATGAAAGCTATCATGACCGTTCCCTTCATGACAACACATGTCGCATTGAAGGATTTTAGGCACATCATCTTGGTTGGCTTGATCTTGTCAACAAGACTAAGTTTGTTAATGACCAGGAATGGGATGATGTTGGTCACTACCCTATTGTTGACGTGCATCCTATGGATTTTCTATTGCCCTACGTGAATTTTGATGAACATTGGTGCATTGGTAATGTGATCCTTTTCAAGGTCAACCTTTACTACCTCATTGCGAAACATCAAGGATGTTGAACTCGACTCCTAAGTTGTAGGAGGAAGCATTACAACATGGATGGCTTTTTCATCTATTGGAATGTCTTCCTTGATAGGAATAGAGGTCAACATATGGACTAGTGCTTCACGATAAACAAAGAAGATCATTACTAGGTCATACAGGCTCAGAATTATGTTATTTTATTTGAAAGCTTGTTTAACCTATGCTAATGCATCTAGGAAGTCTTTTTTGCTATCTACTATTTTGCTAGCCCTTACTTCCTCGATACAGCCCAAGAGATGGATTTCCTGAGGATGAGATTTAGCCTTTGCTTATGCAGCTAGCTTTTGAGCCTTAATACTTAGTTGTTAGTTACTTACACTTGCATTGCCATCCTGAGATGATGAGGCCATTGGGATGGTGGACAAAGGGATGGGCTTAGGAGGACCTAATTACATACATTCCCTAACCATCTTGTCAGCAAGATGCTCATCAAGGCTCTTGGGTTGCATCTTAAGCTATTTATCATTATGTGTAGGATGAAAATTTGGGTGGGTAGGGTGTGGCATAGTTCCCACCACCAAACCTTAAGTAAGTAGTAGGTCCGCACGTTGTGACACCCTGATGACAAAGGGTGCCTGGGTTGTTGTTGCCCCAATGTGCTGTGGGGCCCTAATCATAAAGGATGTCATGGGTTCCCAAGGTGGTGCTCTAATGATAAAAGGGAACTACAGACTAGTTGATGTCAAGGCCCCAATGTTACCAAAGGGCACATGAACCAAAAATGGTTCATGTGCTAGTTCCATGTCATCATCAATGTTGATGGCATTGATGACATAGCCTTCATTGCTAGTGTTAAGGGGATCTTTGTAGACCTTCATTGGTTGGTTTTCTAGGCACATGAGATTACTATCATCAAGGACCAATTTTCCTTGAACATTCATGCACTAAATTTCATCTTTTAAGACTAAGCAGTAATCTGTATCATGGTTGTGCAATTGGTGATAGTTGCAAAATCGATCCAACCTAAAGCTTTTAGGGATTAAGGGCTTGTTCAGCATAGCTATTGAGGGGTTTTTGAGGACCTCGCAATATCTCTCATGGTGCTTGCGAGTGTCCTCAGACATCTACTTATGCTATATGTGCCTAGCATAAAGCAGCTTGTTCAAAAACTCAAATAGCTTAATGGGTAATGGGGTATACTTTAAGTGATCCTTGCACTCAAAGTTTGGCCTGGGGGTAACTTTCCTTGTCATCATTGGTGGTGTGGACTAGTTGGTTCCCATAGCGTCAAAGCTAGATGCTTCGTTTTTTGTTGGTTGGGGGTTTAGTCATCTTGGTCGTTGGTTTAACATTATTGGGTTTAGCTTCATCGACCACCACTACAATGGTTGTTGTTTCCTTGTCCTTTTTCTGCTCCTTCTTTATGTGCACATGCTTGTAGGTGACATAGGCTAGGTCCTTATTGGCATTCACTATGTCTTGGATGCTCTTTTTTTGAGCAAAGGCTTGGCTTAAAGAGCATGGGGCTAAATAGTATAGTTTTAACTTAATAATGTCATTTACTACATCCTTAAAGATGGCAAGAAGGTGGGTCTCTATTATTGGCTCACAAATTTCGTTGAGTGCCACGCTCCAACATTGAATGAACTTTTGCATAGGCTCTAGAGGGCCCTTTTTAATGTCCACTAGTTGATCCAGGGAGGCTTTGGGCTTCAAGTTCTACTTGAAGCAAGTCATAAATTAGCTAAGAAATTCTTCCAAGGTAGATATGAAAGCTCTGGGAAGTGCATGGTACCAATTAAGCACCTTACTAGTTAAGGACATAGCAAAGACATAGATGATCGCATCTGGCCATGCTTGTAGGAGTAAGCATTCAGAGCAAAAAGTTATGAGATGGGCATTGGGGTCCCCCTCACCATTATATTTCATGAACTGGGGAAGATGGTCCTCAGGAGGCAAGTTCAATGATGGGACTACAAGACTAATCGGATCATCTTGATAGAAGTCCATCACATGGACCATTTTGAAGCTAGCAGCTTTAAGCTACCTAACTTCTTTAGTTAATATTTAGATGAGTTGGAACACCTGGTCTAAACTAGAGGAAGATGCAACTTGTTACACTAATTGTGCCACCTATTGCGCTATTTGAGTGGCCAAGAGCCCTGATGTGGGTTGTGTGACTATGTGAGATGCTTATTGCATGTGCTATTACATGCATTGTTGCATGTGCATTCGTTGTGCCATAGGCACATAGGCTGGGATCCACCATGTGGTTGTGGCTTTGGCTATTGCAGGAGGTGCCAATGAGATGGGTGGGATGAAGGACACTTGGCTCATGTGTGGATGAGAGAAGGGCACCATGTGCATGTATGGTTGTGTTGGCATCATGGATGCTAGCATGGAAGACTATGTGAACTAGGTGGAGATGACGAAGGGAAGGGTGGAAGATGGTCCTGAACCCTATTGTACTTGTAGTACTTGGTGGCTTGCCATCATAGGAATAGACCTAGGAGGCAAGAATAATGTCGCTGCCTCAAAGAAGGTAGATGACTAAGACTAGTGTGAGATAAAACTAGAAACAGGCTGCTAGATAGAGGCATAAAAAGAGTTTCCACTCTTTGAATGAGCCTCAAATTCATCTTGCCCATCCTACAAGGTCTCATCATAGTCCATTGCTACATCATGCTCATTAGGCCCACTCACCCTAACGAATTGGTCTAGTAACCACTGAAATTTATTTATAAGAGGAATGAAAGCATCAGGTGTAGGGAGGAATTTCCTCCTATTTTGGTGTATAACCTGAAAGCTTCGCTTAGTGTCTAATTCTTAGTAATCCAAGGATAGACCCACCTAGATTTTTACACAAAGCCCTCCTTCTAGCACTAAAAACTATGATGACCAGAAATGTGGCTAGAACATCAAGAGGTTAGCAGGCATATAGCCTAACCCTGAGTCCATGTGAGGTCCATGCTAAAAATGGAGATGGGGTACACTAAATGGTCTTGTCAATCAAATAGGGACTTATGAGGTGTTATGAAAAATATATGAAGAAGGAGTTTACATGGTGTTACTGGTAGGCACCGGGGTCAGCCAAGCCAGAGAAAATGCAAATGCATATGAAATAGTGGTGTAAACATGCAAATGCATATGAAATAGCAAGAAAATGTGAGTGCTATGCTAGATATCAAAGAAAAAATGTTTGAAAATGCAATGGAACTTGAGAACAGGAGTGCACCACCCCAAACAGGGCAAGCACAACAATTGCAGGAAAAGAGGCGAGAGGGGTACATAGTGTATAGGCAAGCACAGTGGTAGCATAGTAATGTAGTCATAGTCTCTAGGACATTTAAGATGTGAAACTAATGGTTGTTTTGGGAACTAAACTTGCGAGGTTGGCTACTACGATGTTCCATGGGCAAAGTGGTGAACTACGTGCTGGACGATGTGCACCAGTTGTCCAATGGGATTTTGGAGTATGCCAAAGTGCTAAGTGTGCTTAGGTGCAAGAGTGCCAAAGGATGCTAAGAATGCCAAAATTTCCAATGCTCTTTTGATTTTCCAACCCTTAAAGTGTTGAATATAGAGGTATTTATAGGGCTAGGGTTAGCATGAAATGTGGATTGAACGCCACGTGGCATGAGGGTAGATGGGACTATGCTAGACCCAGCGATTCTCTCAAGGGAGTAAAAAGTGCTATGCTCTAGTGTATTAAAATAGATCCCCATAGACTACTAGACTATGACTACACTACTAAGACTACATGTGCTAGAGTTTGAATGGTTGCAATGTACATAGTGAAAAAATGATGCAACTTGGAGGCTACTCTCTGGGACTACATCTTTCCCTCTTTCAAGTAGGGTCAAGCATACGTACAATTTGGGGGACCAATAGGGGGTGCAAAAGAGATAAAAATTGTTGATCTTGCTTGCTAGAGGAATGTCAGAGTTGAGATGAAGGTCGATGCTAAGCTCTAGAGGCTTTTGGAGGCTATTAAAGGCTTTTTTGCAATGTTACACTAGCTATGCTCTAGAGTGTAGCATAACACTTAGTCAAATTTTGCAAAAACTTGATGTCCAACACTGGTTATGCTAGCTATGCTCTTGAGCATAATAGGAATACTTAGAAAAATTTGATAGAATCTAAAGTTTTTTGTCATGCTATGCTAGCTATGCTCTGGGGCATAGTAGGAGAGATAGCCTTAGGAGTTAGAAAATTTACCAAATGTGTCTTCCATGCTAAGCTAGTTTGATAGTTTCTTGCTTGACAATTAGGCAAAACTCCACTAAAAAGTGTGTTATGTTGGCTACACTCTAGAGCATAGCAAAGTGTAGCAACCCAGGAGATAGAAAATTTTCCAAACTATTTTTTTCATACCAAGCTATCCTGATAACTTCTAGCCTGGAACTTGAGAAAACTAGCCATGGAAGTGTGTGCTACACTGGCTATGCTCTAGAGTGTAGTAGGTAGAGTGAGAGCGTAATAGAACACTTAGAAACTTTTCATGCAACTGCTATTGACATTTGAAAAATCTAGCAAAGTAGGCCCTGATGCATGCTACACTAGCTACATTGGGAGCATAGCACCAACACTTAGAAAAATTTTTCAAGTTTTGACAGTTAGACAAATTTGTAGTTGAAGTGCTGAAGCCTGAAATTGGTGGTGGTTAAGCAACTGGTTCTCAACCAACTCACAAAGGTTTATGCTTGCAAAGCCCAACATTTACAACCTTACTATGACTTGGTGAAGCACTTGCTCAAGCAATTTGCAACTGCTAATGTCCAACATATGCCTTGCAACAAAAATGACATTGTCGATGCCTTAGCAAAATTAGCCCTAAGCATTACACTTGAAATGTTCCATGCATTGCCCACCGCAATGGTGGATTGCACTATGCCTATCACGCAAACAATTAACATTGCATCTATAGCCATAGTAAGCACAACCCACGTAGTAGAGTGATACAATGAAATTAAGGCATACCTTCTATAGGGTGAACCTCGATAGCATCTAATCACTGCCCAAAAGGATGTAGTGTAAGAGTAGTCATGGCAATATGTCATCATGGGTGATAACACATTGTGTCGTAAATCCTATGATGGCATACTATTGACCTATGTTAGTGATAGCAAAGTGCAAACAATCATTGACCAAGTCCACAAAAAACTCTATGGAGGCCACATAGCACCTAGGGCAATGGTGGCGAAGAACAGATGCTTAGGCTACTATTGGCCTTACATGGAGTGCGATTACATCTTCAAGGTCAAGATGTGCAACATGTGTCAACGACATGGCAAGCTAATGCATGTGCCACCTACTAAGCTACACACAACATAAATCACGTGGTCATTCCAACATTGGGGGTTGGACATCATAGGGCCTATAACACCTAAGTCCTCTTAGGACATAGCTTTATTATAACCACAATTGAGTATTGTATGAAGTCAATTGAGGCTATTCCCCTTAGGAAGACTACATTGTAGTAGGTCTACAAATTCATAGTTGATAACATAATGACCCATTTTGGTTTACCCATGACCATAGTCACAAACAGTAGACCATAGTTTAGCAATGCTAAGACCAAAGCCTTTTGCAAGCACTTTGGAATCAAAAATCCTTTTCGTCACCCTACTACCTATAGGCAAATGGACAAGCAGAGCCACAAACAAGGTCATCATCAATCTTCTAAAAAATTACTTAGTAGTAGTCAGCAATGATGGCACAAGCAATTGATCTATGCACTCTAGGCCTACTACACAACACAAAGAATAATAGTAGGTAAGATGCAATACAACTTGGTTTTTGGGTCTAAAGTAATCTTGCCTCTTGAATTGCAAGTTCCATTGCTCTGTGTCATCCTCTCAAGCTTCATCAATGAGGCTCAAAATGATGAGTTGAGAGCCATGAACTTGAACTTAATAGAGGAGGTGTGCATGTTGACACTTGATCGTATCAAGCAGTACCAACAAATGGAACATCAGAAGCACTATCACAATCAACATCAATACTCGATCAAGAGAGGGGACCTAGTCCTCAAGGTTGTTCACGATCCTAGGGACAAATTCTCAGCCAACTAGGAAGGGACTTTCTTGGTCATCAAGGCTTATGACAATGGAGCATTCAAGCTTGCTGGCCATGACAACAATGAATTTTCCAATCTGATGAACTACTCATATTTGAAGCCGTACTACGTGTAACACGTAGCACCTTATCAACAATAAAGCAAGGTAAGAAAAAGTTTGCTATGACTATAAATTAGCATAGCATAGTCTACTATGACTATAAACTGGCATAACACATTCACTACAACATTAAGCTAGCATCCACACCCATAGTCCACTATGACTATAAATTGGCACAAATAGTTCACTATGACTATAAACTGGCATAACATAGTCTGCTATGACTATCACACATTGCTTTGACATGCCTAGTTAGACTAGCTAAGCCACTCAAGAGTGCACATCCTTATTACCTCACTATAGCCTACTTGCATTCACCCCCTTTACCTTGCATTTCCCTATCTTTCTTTACATCACCAAGCTTACAACCCCTCTAATGCACATGGAACCCTCTTCATGTTAATTGTAGAACCCATAATGGATGTAACATAACTCATCCTATGGGAAGCCTCTATGGGCCGGTCAAAGCCCAAGAGGATGCACAACTCATCTTGGAGAGGAAACACCTATCCTACAGATGTGACAAAATTACACTAAAGCAAAGTCCATTACGTGGCACGCAACCCACTTGATGAAAGGCATCTTGCAGCTAGCATCTTGCGATGTGCAAAATCCAAAGTAGGTTCACTGCATAGTAAAAAAAGCAAAAGAATGGGGCAAACAATGTCTCCAAAAATTTATCATAGCTATAATTTTGCAATTGGTCTAACCTTAAATCCACATCAACCTTCTCATAAGCACTCCAATGAGAGGTTACTATTTCAGGGGCAAATCATTCTAGTGCCATGGATGCTAACTCTCTCATAAGCATTCTAATGAGAGATCACTGTTTTGGAAACAAGCCACATTGGTGCCACACTTTGTAGTATCACATTGCTTGCATTTCATTCCCTTGCTATTCCCTAATACATTCCTTACATCCTTTGCCTCCAGTGTACCATTACCCTTAGCACTCTTGAGCATGGTAAAGTGACATTCAGTCAGGTATTGATGAGAGATGTTGGTGTCAAGCTTGTTGTGATGTTTTGCATTCTTTGTCAACATCTCTTGGGCCACTCCTCAAAATGTCAACAAAGAGGGACCAATGAAACACCACAAAATTTGGGCTCTTTTGTTTCGATTGAAAATTTGTCTAAGTGTTAGAACTTGGCAAGTTTTTTTAAGTGTTGAGACTACACTCCCCACTATTGGGACTATGCTCTAGAGCATAGTCAACATAGTTGACATAGATGATCTAGATTTGCAATATTTTTCTAAGTGTATATAGCAGTTGCAAAATTTTCTAAGTGTTCTAACTACACTCTCACTGTTGGGACTACACTCTAGAGCATAGTCAATGTATTCAGCATAGGAATGGCCAATTTTGTAGATTTGCCTAAGTTTCAAGGCAAAAGCTATTATACTTGGTTGACATGGAAGAAATAGTTTAGAAAATTTTCTAACTTTTGAGGCTACGCTTCCTACTACGCTCTAGAGCATAGTCAATGTAGTATGCATAAGGAAATCAATTTTTTTCCAAATTCTTCTAAGTGTCAAGGCTATGCTCTCCCTACTAGGATTATGCTCTAGAGCATAGTTAGCATAGTCAACACTGAAACACATTATGTAAAAAATTTTCCTAACTATTGGGACTACGCTCTAGAGCATAGTCAGTGTAGTCAAGTAGAACTACCTCCAAGAGCCTCTAGAACTCAGCATGGGTCTTCATCTTAACTTCAACATTCCTTTAGTAAGCAAGATCAACAATTTGCATTTCTTTTACATCCACCATTTTCCCCCCAATTGTAACTATGCTTGACACCACTTGAGAAAGTGGACAACATAGTCCTAGAGTGTAGTCTCCAAAATGCACTATTTTGCTTTGTTTTTAGTTTTTTTGCGGTTAGTTTGGCACTTGCACATGCAATCTTAGTAGCGTAGTTATAGTCTAGAAGTCTCATAGAGTTCATTGAAGCATACAAGAAGAACACCATTTTCTTCAGTGGGAGCATAGTTGGGGCTAGCATAGTCCCAACTACCCCTCTGCCACATGGCACCTGATCTACGATTTGCGCTATCCATAGCCCTATAAATACCATAGTGCTTCATGTTTTAGGGGTTGGCAATTCTTGCATTTGATTGGCATTTGAAGCATTCAACTAGCAAACTTGCATCTAGAGCACTTTAGCACCCGAGCACACTTGGCATTTGGAAAGCACCATTGCACACCCCTGTAGCACCGTTGCACACCATGGCACACTGCAAACCACAGTAGCCTGTAGGACACCATGGTAGCCAACCTTGCAAGCTTAGACTTCATGACAGATATCAATTTTCATAGCAAAAATATTTGAGACTAGGACTATGCTACCTACTATGTTTTTCTATACATCGCATACCTCCTCACCTTCTCTTTGTAGTTAACTACGCTTTCCCCATTTGGGGTGATTTCACTTTCTCTCTTGCTCACTTCCTATGCATTTTTTTGTATTTTTACTTGCACTCTAGCATTTTACTCATGTTTTTTTTGCTATTTTTCTACATATATTCACACATTTGCTCTCTTGTTTTGCACCAAAAACCTCAACTACGCTCACCCTAGTTGACACTGTGGACATTGCAATCACCATGCAAACCCTTAACATTTTTTTTGGCATAACACCCCATAAGTTCCAATTTGATTGACAAGACTGTCTTGGGCATGCTACCTCCATTTTTAGTAAGCCCTCATGCAAACACGAGGTCAAAGTTGTACAACCATGAACCTCTTGGTGTACCATTGCAGCCTTTGATGTTTTTGATGTTTACAAAATCAATAAGATTCCCTAGGGAAAAAAAGGAAAAAAAATACTATTGCTACAATTTCACTAATAAATGGAATAATGATAAATTTGAATTAAAGATTTTACAATATTTTATTCAAGAAATTTTAATAAGCTTTCTATGAATTTCTAAGAAATCATATGACTATTGGGGTTTAGCTAGAGAAAACATTTTTTTGCTAGCCATGAGCTTAATCTTTCTTGCTCATTAACTAATGAAATTCTTCTAAAAATATAAAGATAAAGTTTTCAAAAATCCAAATCAGAATGTAGCTTCAAAGACAACTAAATTATAGCTTAAAGAATATATATGCATAATGATGAAAGTCATGAATATAAAAAAAAAGCTCATAATGATAACCATTCAAGAAAATGCTCAATGATTCATAAAGAAGCTCTTCTTAGTTAAATATAGATCTTGGATTAATCCATAGTCACAAAAGCTTCTAATGAGAAATAGATTTGAAAACTTTGAATGGAAAGAGAGGCTTAAAGATATTTAATCTATCCAAGAATATTTTGAATTAAGGATCCCTATCATTCAAGCTAAATATAATTGATTCATAAAACCAAAATTCAATTCTAGAAAGTTTGATTCTACAAAAGGGCTAACTACCATGATAGCTTTAAGCTACATAGAAAAAACTCGTAGAATCAAGGTGGAGTTTAAGATGAGTTACCTGAAATCTATTCCATAAGGTTCTAGATTATTCTACATATGAGTAGGGAATAATTCAAAAAAAAATATTCTAGCTCCATGAATAAGCTCATTTTTAGTCCTATAAATAAGCCTCCACATCAGTTAATATAATAAAGCATTCATAGAATCAAAATTTAGTTTTTATATAGCCCTATTCGAAGTCCAAATGAAGAATTAACATTTAATATATGTTAGAAAAAAGCTCATAAAAAGAAAAATTAGTTTTTAAATGAATCCAAAATTTGGTTGCATCACATCATATAATCATGAGTCATCACTCATACAAGTTTCTCAACTTTGGATGGAAGGGTAAGGACTTAATTCTAAAAGGGTTGAAAATGCTCATCCACATCATCACAAGCCATATTACTAAAAGCTCATATAACCAAAATATAGTTCTATAAGATAACATAGAGTTGGTTATACAAGCCACGTCAGCTCATATAATCAAGGGAGTTCATAGGATAATAAATCAGTTCTATAAACAACCCCTAGTTTGATTCTACCACATCACCAAGTCTTGCTTTGTGAATCACATAATTAACTTTAAAAAAGATTATTGAACTTGAATTCTACAAGGCTAAAAGTGCTCATCCACATCATATGAGTTGTGTTACTAGAGCTTATAGAACCAAAATATGATTCTATGAGGATAGTATTAGTTTGATTATACAAGAAGAACATATCATTTACCACATGGACCTGAGAAAAGATAATGGTTCACTGAACCAAAATTTCATTCTATAAGATAACATGAATTTAGTTTTATGAATGATGTTAGCACTTATTATCAAAGAAGCTTGTAGAACTAAAAATTTGTTATACTACAAAGTTCAAGCTTCCCTCTACAAACTTGGGACCCATAATAGAGTAATGGATGTGCTATGTTTATGCATGTGTCAAATTATATTTTTAATCTAGCTAAGAAAAATAAAATCAAGAAAATCTTAAGACAAAGAAGAGTTAAAGTTTTATGCAAAATTAATAGAAAGGATTAAAGTGCCATGTAAACATGAGTATTGAGTTTGTAGAATCAAAATTCAATTCTACAAAAAGGATTCTAATACATTCTATAAGGAATAGTCAAACTCTATGGGATTCAACCCTAAAAGGATTTTAAAAGCTTGTGGAAGAAAATATCACTTTTTAAAATGGCTTGAGATCATTTCGAAATAAGCTCAAAAAAATTCCTACATTAGTAGAAAGTTAGTAGAACCAAAAAATGTTTCTAGAATAATACTTTTCTTTAGTTCTATGAACCACACCAACTTGAGAGTTGTGTAGAGATAAAATAAGAAAAGTTGAAAAGTAACAAAGCTTGTTTTATCATCAAGGCTTGTAAAAATAAAATATGATTCTAAATATAGCCCATAGTAAAATGTCAGCATATCATTATAAACACTTGATGCAAATTAATATATGAAGGTATGGGTATTTAAACATAAATTAAGTCTCAACATAAAAACTATCAAGAAACTTGACAAGGATAAATCACTCCAAGCTTATGATTAGAGATCAATTACCACATCATCTCAATAAATAACTTTAAAATAATTCAAGAAAATTGTGAAGAATTGACTCTACAAAGAAGCTATATATAGAGTACAAGTAGCAAAGTTAGTCATCAAGCAAGTCATGCTATCTCTCAGGCTTCATTGATCTTATGGCTCATTTTTAAAAAGTAGCTAATCAAACTAAAAAGTAGCAAAGATTTAGGATAGATGTTAACTAATGATTCTAATAGCCTATCTGAAAGTAATTTTATTGAAATTTAAATCTTTAGCTATTAACTTATAGAGTTGCACTAAGTTTTGAATTGTAACACAGAAGCCAAGCCTAGACTAGGTCTTTTGAGCTAGAAGCACTTAAGAATTTTTTATTCAAGCTTCTTCACAAACCTAAAGCTTTTAAGATGTCTCAAAAATAAAGAGAGCAAGCTCATAAGAAATTCTAGGATATGCATACCTTTAATTTTTTGAATTATTTGTAGCCATTTAAGTTTAACATTTGCCAGCTTTGACAATGGATAGATAATGGACATTTAGAGATGGAACAAGATGAGAAGGTATTTTTTGAATTTGATAAGGAGCATGATCTAGTTAAAAATATTAGGGCTCAAAAGTCATGAATTTATGAAAGATGGACCTCAAGTATATGAGAAACGATTCCTTCACAAGCTTAGTTTTTAACCTATGGTTAATATAATAAGAGATGTCATCAATTGATTAGTGGTTGAAAAAGAAGCTTCCTTTTAGAGGTAACATTGAGAGATATATTGATATCAGAGCAAGATAGGCATATGCACTATATGTCATTATGGAACCAAACAGTAGTGAAGGAGAATTGCTAAGTAGAAGATTTTGGCTAGATTAAGATATAGGAAAAATTACTAAGTTCTTTTCATAGCAAGTTGTCAAAGAATGGGTATATAAAAACACCATTCCAAAGATAAACATGCTTAGGTCCCCACATAGAATTTTCATTTTAGCATTCAAATTTTGTAAAGGTCATGAGTTTAATTTTGTCGAGGATTATCATATTTGGACTTTCATGAGCTAGGAACATAGCTAAGTCTAAGCTTATTTTTAATGGATTTCCTATTAATCAAGGTACCAAAGAAAAAACTTATAGCATCCATTTTTGTAGATTATAACTCACAATACAGAGCTCAACCAGAAGACCCATGCTATGATTTTTTTCAAATCATTTAATAAAGAAGATATTCTGATTTAGAATCCATGGGCCTCAAAAGGACCTATGACACCTTAGGTGATATTGATAATCACCTAAGGACTTAAAAAATATGTTACTAAGTGAAATAAGTAGAAATGAGTGAAAACATGAAAATACTAAATCAAACACTAGAATTGAGAATAAATTGAAAGAATGTAAGAAATATATAGAAAAAGTGGCCAAAATAAGTGTAAATTTTGTATTAAATGTTACAATAGATTGTAAAACCAAGGTTTAAAGAATATAGATCACTGGCTTTTCAAATGCTCAAGAGTATAAATAGTTCTTAGATCTCTCTAAACTTTCTTTTAAGATTTTGTGTAAACAAGTAAGGTGTGTTCTGCAACTGAATCTACACTTGTCCATCTCAATTTATCTACTCCAAAATAAATGCTATGATAGGTTCTCTCTACACTTTGTGATTAGCACTGGGAAAGGCTACGAAATTCTATGGCAATTCCTTTGCTAATTTGTCTAAATAACTCTCTTGTCAAAAGATCTTGTATTCACCCAAAAAGATCCAAAAACATTTATTGAATCTTGCTTAAATATGTCTTTTATTAGCTATTTCTATGTTGGTTATGCCTCCATACAGTTTCTAGACAATTACATAGCATTTTAATCATTTTTATGGCCCAAAACTGCAACATATTTTCCACCAGCATTTTTAACTTTTTAAGCCACATTTGGTAGTGTTTTTGACTTTTGAGCTCAAATACGCTAGCATAATAAAAATTCATATCTTGTTTAACATGGGCCATGAATAATCAGTAGATAATAGATGAGATTAAGAATAAATGACATGGAGCTATTATTCTTCATGTCATGTATATAGTACTATTAATAGTAGCTTTTGAAGGATAAGTTCACAAGCTACCAAGATTTTTAGCTATTTATTTAGCAACTTTGGAGGTAGGAAAGTAGATGTGGGAGAGTTCTCTCAAACATGACTACAAACATAAGAAAGTTTTTTCTCTAAAATTTGACTTTTGAATATTTAGTAATGTTTGACATCTAAAGGAAATGGCTAAGAGATATAGAGAGAAATATGATCTTCTAATCACTTCAAAGAGAATTAATTCAAGTATGAAGACAAGGAAGGTTTACTAGCATAATGAAATGGACATTATTTATTAAAAATATTTGAATAAGAAAGTTAATCAAGCTAAAGAGGAAGTAAAAGAACAATTAAGAAGTAATTTTTTCAATAGAGCTCCTAGCATCAACTTGTGATAAGCCCATAGTAGAATTATTTTGATGGTTTGAGAGTCAAGAACATAGTTTAGGTAGAGATTTCCTTGAGAAATACATAGTCATAATGGAAGAAAGTTAATTCTCTTGAAAGCTTGACAATCTAGAAGAAGCTTTACCTACCAAAAAATTTTATTTGAATTACATTAAATTTACTAGGATCCAAATAGAAAGAAAAGACATAATAAAGATTATCAAGACAAAGAAAGTAAATAAATAAAATTTATTAGAGAAAAAATATCTATAATAACAATAATTAAAGAAACAATAGCAACAACAAAGGTAGCTAAAATAAGATGAGGGCTTAGCCCCTAAATCATTACTAGTCCTAACTACATTGTATTTTTCTTCTAGCTATTTGGTAAAAGGAGAAACTAGATTTTTTTTAAGTAAATGAAAAGGAAGGGAGAATCATCTTGAGCCAAAATATTTAGACTAAGCCAAAAATGGAGATGAGTGTTATCTTTCCTTATAAGGAGGATGATTTTCTAATAGAAGGAAGAAAGCTTGTTGACTCGTTAAGATATGTCTAAAGCTATAACTATTTTAATTAAGAATATGGAAAAATTGGCTAACAATAGAATTACAAAGCTCAAATAATTCTTGAAAAAAAATAAACAAGAAATAATAAAGCTCAAAGATTCTTGATATTTGAATAAGCAATGAAAGCAACAATCACAATAAAGGAGTCTTTGTTAGAAAATAAGGAACAACCTAATTTGCAATTATAGAAGATATTATTTAGTGTAATCTCAAAATTAGGAGCCAAGAGGAGAAAAATTTTAGATCATTCATATTTACTATAGACTACCTTTCAAAAGATTATCTTTGAATGTAATTTCTAAAAGAAATGGATAAAATAAGTTAGTGTAGAGATTGAAGAAGCTAGGTAAAATCAAACCTTTTATGAACATGTTAATCAAAAAGCTCAATACTTGATCAAGATAACCATAGAAATGAGAGATAAACTATCATGGTTTAAAAAATATTTTCTAGATAATATTATGATAGTAGTAGTCAAAGTCATAACTAAAATTAATCAGAAGAAAATTGAATTAGAGCAAGTCCATTCAATCATGGGAGTTGCATTATATGAATTAGTTAATTCATTATTTGAATTAGGAGCTAATAAATCAAGTGTTAAATAAGTTATTTAGAAGCTAGATCAATCAAAACTTAACAATATAAATTAAGCAATCAAAGTTATATATCACTACAACAAAATATCTAAGAAACTACTAATAAAGGATTAATAGGTTCAAAGGATGAAGATGGATTTTGAGCCCATTTAACAACTATATAATAGTTTAGTTCGATATGAAAGGCTATTAAACTGATTAAGCTCTAAAATAGAATTTGTTAAGAAACCTATTATAATGGGTTAAGCTAGTATGTAGAGCTTTATGTGGATTTTTGAAAAAGAGGCCCAAGGAAAAGGAAGGGAGAAGAATACACAAAAAAAGATTTTTGAAAAAAATGTTAATGGCATTCTAAATAGGTTTTTCTTTTTTTCTTTAGTTTTTCTCTCAATTTAATGATTCCTATGATAGTTTTCTAATTTTTTACTTGTATTTATATATGGTTATATTTTAGTGAACATAAGTTTTAGAATGAGCTATTTTCTTAGTTTGTAAAGTTTTAGCTCATTTTGGTTATACTTATTAAATGTGATAGCTTATTTAAGTGTTGGTTCTTAAGTCTAATATGAAAAGGTGTTATGCTAAGTATAATTTTGAGCTTTATAATAAAGTGCTTACTCATAGGCTTGGCTCTGTGTAACATACGCTTACATTTGAAAAGTATGTTAGCATATAGCTTAGATTTATAGAATGGTTGTTTCTATAAAGTTGTTTATTCTCTTTTATAATTATTGTATAATCTAGAGCTTGATAACTAGAGATCCTAGATTATATTTGGTATGACACCTAATTCATCCAAGTTACCAAACTATTAAAGTTAATTTCTAAGGAAGAAATTAAGAAGCAAGATTAAGCCCTACCATCCTGAACAAGGCCATCTGATCATATACCCCTTATGATGAAATTACAACTACTTCCATTAATCCCTAAGGTTCTTCAAGACTAGAGAGTATCTTAATCTTACTTTTATTCATAACTTTATTATTTTATTTTATTATTTAATTTATATTTTAGTTAGTTATGTAAAATATCTTAGGGTAATACAAGTTGAAGAATAAAGGATTTTCCCTACCTTTGCTCAGATAACAAACTATAAATTGCACTTTCTATGACAATGGTTAGGATTGGTGATTGGTGGTTGGTAGACCTTTAATTTACCTCATGTCATTACCTTAGAGAATGAGGTAAGTATTGATAAAATAATATTTAATTTTCACATATTTTTTACTTATATTTTGTTTGTAGAATAAGTAGAACATTAGGATATTCAACCTCAAGTCAAAAGGAAAAATCAAAGTATTGAAGTATTGGAGAATGGAAGAAGCATTGGACCTAGACAAGATCATTAACATGAACTCATTCAAGGATGAAAAAAACCTAAGGAGGGTAAATTATCATATCCTCATTTCCAAATGTTGTTGCTACATAATAAAGATGGTATCTTTTTATAAAAAATGTTATAAGTATTATAATAAAACTCAAAATGATAAGTTCTAATTAAGACCCAATAGAGAACATTATAATAATAGGTAGATATCTCAAGGTAATCTTTGGGGTTTTGACCTAAGGTATTTATACATGAGCATTATAGGCCATATCAACAAGGATTTTTAGAGTTGGTAAAGCTGAGTAACAAGTGTCAAGTGAAGTTACACACCTAGCCAATGATAGGCCTAACCATTATGGCAGTGTTGGATTGTCTCTCAGGGATACATGCTAAAGAAAGATAATCTTGAGGAACCCTTAGAACATGATCCAAATACATTCTTCCATATTGATAAATCCTCCTTTTCATTTTTCCTTCTTTGTTTTTCCTATTATTATCTTTATGAATAATGTCAAATGTTATGTATATGTAATGTGAGAATGGGATGTCACACCTATGATATTACTAAGGCTTTCCTAAGAAGGATAGTATGATTGACAATGATAAACTATATATGGTGGAGCTAAATATGTTGATGTAAGAAATATAATCACCAAAGAAGATCCCTATCAATATCAAGATTAGAAAAAACAAGGATCTAAAAAATATATACCCATTATTGATGGACAGGTTATTTTATAGTAAGATTGAGTAAAAATAAGTAATAGGATTTAAGAAACTTTAAACAATATATAGTGTTATGAAGTTTGGTGTTTTCCATTATTGGAATTCCTACATCCATCACCCTATCATTAAGGAAATTGATAAGCTTCCCTAGGAAAAAAATTAGAAAAGACTATTATTATCATTCCATCATTACATGGAATAGTGTTCAATTTGAATCAAAGGTTTTAAAAGATGTTGTTCAAGATATTTTCGTAATCTTTGTATAGACTATTAAGAAAGAAAATGACTATTATGATTTAGCCAAAGAAATAATTTTTTGATAGCCACAAGCTTAATCTTTCCTACTCATTGGCTAATGGGATTTTTCTAAAAAAATTGAAGATAAAATTTTTTATAATCCAAATCAAAGTGTAGCTTTGAAGCCAACTAAATTACAACATAAAGAATATAGATGCCCAATGCTAAAAGTCATGAATATATATAATAAGCTAGTAATGATAACCATTTGAGGAAATTATTGGTGACCATTTGGGACGCGACTGCCAATGAGTGTCCTCAAATAGGATTTAGGTGCTTGATGGTCTTCTGGCAACACCAAGGCCCAGATACCTCCAAATAGACTTAGTAGTTAATGTGAGTATGTGTGTGTGCTGTTGCAGTGTGCAGTTGTGAAAAATGAAACGATTGGGTTGTGTGTAAAACTACAAATGACTTATCTTAAAGAGATTCAGCCAACTTTGCCAAGTACTGTGAGTTGTTGAGAGTTCCTATTTTGTTCAATTGCCTAGTCTATGCGGTCCTTATAATACCTACTTGTAAAAAATAAAATTTTACAAAAACATTTGAGCACAAATCTGAGAATCTACTTCTAATTTTCCCCAGAGAAAGAGATAGTTCCACAAGAAAACTAGAAATAGAGCGAGATTCAATGGAAATAGAAAGAACAGAACAAGAAAGCAGATTTGTGTAATTATCTCAAATGTTTAAACAAGATAAAATGATATGAGTAAACACTTCACAATAAAGCTATCCCAAATTCAATAACTA
>MNCI01017655.1:532791-563301 GCA_015680685.1 Gnetum montanum
ATGCAACAAGAACAATAAGAGCAATCTAAAAATCCCAAAATTACTTGCCAAGCATGATACTATGTAAATCACTAGCTAAAAAATTTAAAAAACAATAAAGAATCATAAGCATAACTCATAGGACTATGACAAGGAGGCTGAAATGTTGTCTTTAGCAAGTCATCATACAAGAAATCTTTCACAATGTCTTTTTACAAATGCTCTTCCCAGGACCCAAAGTGTGTCTCCAAGTGAGAGCTAGTAGAGTTCCCAAAGTGTGATCCCAAGTGTGTGATCAAGTCCCCCTTTTCCTTCCTACCCTTGAAGGCCTTTTATAGGGTCTCATAGGTAGTTAGGTAAATTACGAAAATTTTGGGTGGTTATAACCACCATAGAGACAAAAACGCTACAGTTGACAAGTGTTCCATTTAGTTGCCAAGTGGCCCTTTAGTCGCCAAGTGGTCACCATGGAGACAAAAAAGCTGTAGTTGACAAGTGGCCTTTTTAGTTGCCAAGTTTCTTCATGGTAATCAAAATTAAAATTAGTTACAAATATCATAGTTGTAACTATCATAGGAAGTTACAAATTCCATAGGAATAAAAGGGATAATAGCCAAATGTCTTCTTCACAGAGGATGCTATACAAAAGTCCCTTAAATCTCTTTCCTTTGTGAATAAAAACACCCCTTTTTAAAGTGGATAAGGAAAGGATGTTGAAGTAAAATAATGGGCTTAAAAAATTTTAGCAAAATGAATGATGCTGAAGCCACGTTAATGATAAACCAAATACCAACAATTGGATAGACATATTTCTCAACTAAATATAACAAACCAACCCAAACTGCTAACGTGTTTCTAGCTGATCCATGTGAAGTGTCTGTCATCAATGCTTTTGGCTTGACTATCCTTATATCTTCTCAAAACTCAAAGCTTAATGTCACATGGACGGACGCCTATAGCAACTCCCTACTTGTCAATGCTCTGGTAGTAACACCTGCATCGCTATGAGTGATGCCATGGTAGAATCCAACAGTAGGTTCTGTTACGGTTTCCATTCCATGACCAAACTACAAGCAGTGATGACCGAATTCCAGGGTAGCGAGGTTCATGAAAGTGGTTGTGCTGGCCCTTTTCAAAGTGCACCTATGGATTACTTTCTACTTGCCATCGGGCATCTTCTTCACCTGCTACTGCTAGCCTGATGCTGCCGCATCTAAATCATATGTAATTAAAGCCCATTATCGGTACCAATATGAAGATGGCATCAGCCACGACGTAGGTGGAGGCGGCCATAACGGAGGCAGTTGAACTAGCGCAAGAGCTGACGGCTTAGGCGATACTAATCGAACAATACAGCTTCCACATTCTTCCTCCAACTTCATGTGCCAGTAATAAGTCTTTTGGTGTCGATGTTTTTCGGAGCTATAGTGCAGGCTGTCCCGAAGGAACAAAATTGCTCAAAATGTTACCTTCTGCAGAATTTCTTTTGCTGCACACCGCAACACCGAATCTGCCTCTAGGGTTTGCATTTGTTAGAGTTTGCACTATCTCCAACGTGTATTGCATCTTGGAAATTTAGTTAGGGTTTTTTTAATGTAGTAGCAATTTGTAAGGTCGTCTATGCTGAGGCACGGGGTGCCTGAGAAGAGTGCCATGCACTCCACTCACTATTTCTCGTTACACTCGTCCACGATCATAGCGGCCAACTCCTGTATAGATTCAATAGTGTCTGCTCTACCATCCCCATTACAAATTTTTGGGGAGCTTTCTTGTTTCTGATTTCAAGCCATATTAGAGTAGCATGGCATCGTTTGCATCCATTTTGTATTATGATGTGATTCCTGCTTAAATTTTTACCGTTTATGGACTTCACCTGCAACGATTTTCTAACCAGGGCCTCTTACCACAACAAATTTGACATCATTTTTACCTTCTTTTAATTTTCAATGGTGATTTTTTTTCTTTAAAATTCTTTGAGCAGTAACATTGGAAAAATACCTGTGTTAAATTCTCTACTTGTGCTCAGGGAAACGGGAGTTCGTCAGAATGAATTTACATGTTTATGCCAGGCTTAGAAATAGAGATGCATAACTAGAAGCTATTGAATACATTCAATGTGCATTTCACTATTTCAGATAATGATTTAGTCAACACGTTTTGTAAACGTGTTTTGCAAGTCAAAGTGGAAGAAAAGGAACTAGCTTTTGATGTCCGTAAATTTTCATCATTTGATCTTTCACATTTTGCCAGTGTTTAATTTAAATGTCTGGTTCCATTCCAAATTTTTTCCCTATTCAGATCCAACCTGTTCCATGAAATGGCCAAAATGTGCTAATAGAAATGCTTGATGATTCATAAAGAAGCTGATGAGTGGTAGGTACCCCCTATGCCCAACCATACAAATCACAAGTATTCACACATGATCTAGTCAAATTTCATGGATGGATGGGACTAGTTGTGGATCTAGATTGTTATGCCTTGATCAGAGTTCACTATCTTCCCACTTGGACTAGTGGTAGCTTTGTCATGTATGTTTTAGTCCAAAGCGAGCCATATCATTGTTGATGGTGTTCTAGCTTTATGCTACTCCTAATGATAATAGATAAATTAATAATTTAATCTAATTGACAATGGGAAGATAAAGTCTAAACTAGCCTATGGTTGATGAGTATCCATTCCTAGCTTGTTGTACACATCCTAAACCCACGTATCCACTACTGGGATTACCAAGCACTACACTACTAGGAAAACCAAGCAATAATGCTATTGGGATTACCAATCAAATATGTGTTTATGCTTGAAACTGGTCACACTTATTCTACCAATTCATTAACATACATGGAAATGTAAATATTAACTAAGTACATGGAATATAAATTGCATTAAAAGTAAATTTAATCTAATTCAAAGTGCTACAATGAATGAGAATTAATCTTGATCTTATTTTCATTTATAGAATGTGTCTAGGTACATTGCCACTCAAATAAGACATTGTAAAACTGACCCAGAACCATACTACAAGTACTCAGTGACTATTCTCTAAGACTACAAAATAAAACTACAAGAGTTCAGCTACTCTATTGACAAAATAATTGGATGAATTGTGCACCCAAGCATTGTATTTATAGGCAAGCATGTATCTCGCAATATCATATATTTGATAATGTCACATGTGATCCAATCTCAAGGATTTAATATCAAGGCCTAAGAAAAATACAATTCATCATGCCTCCATGACTAAATGAAAACTCATGCTCGAGTGAACAAAAGGAGAAACAAGTTCTTTACAAAATATTGGGAAGGTATGAGATTATTGACTGACTCTAACTACTAATTGACTTTGAGAGCCACATTACAAAATTTTATTTAAATGGATGCATACAAGATGATTACAAAATTTTTAGAGGTCTTCAAAAAGCCATTGAAGAAGCTTCTTCTTATTGGCTATGGAAAACTTTCAATCTTAATTGTTATGTCAATGCTTCTTTGGTTATGTAGAACATTCTTGAACGATGGATCAAAATTTCTTCTCACCAACCCATGGATCGAGTAATCATGTGATGTTTAATTCATTATCATGTATGTGCTACTATTTGTCCATGGGCATATACTCTGTTGTCCCTCACTTGACTTCATTTTCATGCCTAGCAAAAGACCTTATTTCTTAGGAGTTTATTTTAGCATCATTTGCAATCACCATAGGATCAACATTAGTTATGGTAAATTTTCCTTAATAATTAACCCTCTTTGGATCCCCTAGTGATGGGATGCGATATCGCATGGGTCGCGATATCGCGTCAGCCCCTGCGATATCACGTACACAATATTGTAGCTCATCGCCTTGTCTATAAATAAGAGGCGGTTTTCCCTTGTAAGATCATCTAGATCTAGACCCTTAGCTAAACTATGGTAGTTTTACCATTCCAGAGATAGAATAATTTCCATGTGCCTGTAGTAGGAGTCTCAAAGTAAACGGATCTTTATTTGAGCAAATTGTACCTGAGCACACATTTGTGTACAGAAATTAAGATGAACTTTCTGATAAACTTTGCAGTGCATGGACTAAGCTAATTAGGATTTAATTAATGTTAAATGCTTAAATTATTTCTTAGATAATTAATCTCTCTCAACCCTCAACTCCTAGTTAAGTGCATTCTGTACGACCACTTCGAGCACATGTGCTACGCTTGGTAACCCAGTAATGAATAGCATTTGGTAATCCCAATGGCATTGCACTGGTTCAAGGTGTGTACGGCAAGTGGGAATGGATACTAATGCTAGGACAATTAAATCTTAGTTAGTGAAAGTTAGTTACTTAGTCTCTACACCCTTTCCTCTCTTAGCATAGGTGATAAAAAGATAAAAGTTATAAAAATCATATACCTTAGACTTACTTAACCATACAACCATGAAAATACAAGTATGGGAAGGCAACAATTAATTAACCTTAAGTGTTCCATAAGGTGAGTAAGCACTTAGTCCTTGGAGTTCGACTGGATTGCGCGTGAGATGCTCGTATTCATATGGTTGAGTGTAGGGGTACCTCGCCACTCATCATTGGCACCGTTGCTGGGGACTTAGTTGTTTATGCGCTACGTAGAACATAGGAAATCATTCACATCGTTGGGATCTAAAATGAACCCTTAGGGTTAATCAAGAGAAAAATAACATAATGGTAAACAGCACACCGAACAAGACTAAAATATCTTCTTCTCCACACAAAAGCACTTCACCGCCTAGGACCAACACTAGAGACAGTCGACGGCACAATGCACATAACCAAAATCTGCCAGTTCTTCAAAAATTCAGTGTGGTATATGTTCATCATGATGAATATATACCTAACTTTACCTTTGTCTTCCATTAAGATGAACAACTGTGTTGGAGAGACTTGGAGGGTAACATAGTGTTGCCTCTAGACAGAGTAGTCCCCAACATGCTCCTTCGTGCCCTTGCATGAATAGGCATGTTACAATTATACATTAAATATGTTGCATGTGATTATAACACAAGGGACTATCATCCCACAGAAGTGCAACATCAACGGGACTCACAGTAGGAGAGTTACCACACATTGTTGAAGGGCAAAGGACCCCATAATCCTTCGTCCATCATAAGAGAAATTATGGGTGGTGAACCTATTTCAATAGGTTCTCCACAAAATGATGTTCCCCCTCCTAACGATAGTGAGGAGGTGGTGTATCAGAACCTTCGCTCCACAATACACAACCCTAGTTCTGATTCCCATGAACACCAAGTGTTCAATGAGGGAACACAAACACAAGATAAGGATGAGCATTCTGATCATCATCACGATCGGGGTCGAGATCACCGAAGGGAAGGTAGGAAACATCGTCATGGCGATGGTTCTCCTTCCTCTTCCCCTTCATCATCACATTCACCCTCTCCTTCAACATCTAGATGCATTCATAATGAACCTCACTGTGAGGATAAGGGTAAACAAAATTAGAAACCTCGACGAGATAGTCGAGAGTGAGGATGAGGGCATTCTAGGAAATCATAACAAGGAAGAAGGAAAAGTAGGAAACCACGTAGGCATCACAGAAGCCATGAGAGAAATGACCATGAAAAACCCCTACTTGCAACCCAAAGCATGTTAGACATCATGGAGGCCATTAGAATACCTACAAGGCACCAAAAAGATAGCTTGATCAAGAGACTAGACATGAATAATATCCCACAATTTGAGGGGGGATACAAGGCTGATCCATAGAATCACTTACAGGCATTTCACGATGATTGTGCCTTGCAGAACATTGAAAACAAGTGGAAAAAATTAAAGTTGTTCTCAAGGACACTAGTAAAAGAAGCGAAAAGCTAGTACCGGTCCTTAGAACCGAAAACCATTAGGAGGTGAAGTATGATGCTAGAACTATTTAATGATAAGTATCAAACATACTCTTAAGTGTCCAACTTGTGAAAGAAGATCCAAGGATGGAACTAGGGTAATCATGAACCCTTGGATGCTACCATGGGCCGATATTATGCATTGCTACATCATTGCCTGGGTCATGGTTACGCACAACGGGATCAACTACACCATCTCGTAGATGGGCTAAGACATGAAACCAGGAGAACCCTTGGGACATATGCCCAAGGGAGATTATCTGAACTTAGGTCCCATGAGGTTCATAGATTGTTGGAGCAACTAGCTAAGGAAGAAGGAGAGCTACATAAGAGAGAAAGCGTAGAAGAGTATAACCATGATCCTTCCCTCTGAAAGAGGGGAGTGAGATTCTATGAGGAGGATGATGAGTCACAACTCGAAGAGTTGGTGAGTAGGAAAACCTTGTTGCTTCAAAAATTAACAATAGAAGTGTCAGATAAGGTAGATCAAATGTGGGAGTCCTTAGATAATAGATTTGAAACCATTATAAAAATCGTAGAGGAGTCTAAGGAGCAAATTAGTGACCATGATAAGAAAAAGAAGAGGGATTTGGACCATGCACATAACAAAGGTAAGGGTAAAATGGCTATCACTAAAGAGGTTGTGGATTCTAATACAGACAATGATTGTGGATGTGAGATATGCCAATATGACCATCCTAAGGGATGTTGCCCAAAAATCTCACATCTACAAGAGTCTAGGGTGTATGCACTCAACCGAAGACTTAACAAATGGCAAGCACCCTGAAGGTTACCTTATCCCCAAGGTAACCCAAGGTAGTTCCACCAACCCTTAACATATTATCCAAGTGGAACTTTGCCACAACCTATTGAACAACACTAGTAGTGGTGATACCCACAGTCATGGGGGATTCCACCGCCAAGGCAACAATACCCTTACCGGCAACTAGATCCATATGGCTACTAAGTGCAGTAGCCAATCTCTCTAAGTGACTCTGTCAATCATGCAACCCCATAACATCACTACCAAGCTCGAGAGTATTATAGGACTCCTTCTCCTAGGAGATACACATCACATGCATACCATCCTCCGAACCCATCTGCAACTCTCACGTCAATAGCTCCATTACCACCTACTCCAGCAATGTAAGCAAAACTCCCCACTCAGCTGCAGCAATGCAATGCTATAAGAGCTGTAAACCTTCAACCTTCTACTAGTTCTGATAACCGTACAAAGATAAGACCTTTCTTTATAACCAAAAGCCCAAAAAATCTCTCACAACCACAAGAAGTTGAGCCTCTAAATGCTCCTCCATCAAATAAGGCTTCGGAGCTCCCTTCAAACCAAAAATAGAGCTCAACGCACATGGTTATGTTGACACATACCATTACTAACTAGATCAAGGTAGGCCACCTTCCCAGGAAATTCTCTGATCCTGGAATCCCCCTAATCTATCTCCAAGTCACTGGGAATGAACCCCGTAAAGCTCTTCTAGACTCAGGTTCCAAAGTCAATTTAATCTCACAAGAAATGTATAAAGCCTGGAACCTGCCTCCACTGAAGAAGAGCAATATTCACTTAGAGCTAGCTAACTAGTCCATCACTGTTCCCTTGGGATAGGTTGAGGATATTTTTACCACTGTGTGTGGTTGGTCATACCCAGCTGATTTCCTAGTGATCCAAGTAAACAATGATAAAGGGGACTTCCCAATAATAATGGGGAGGGCATGGCTAAGTACCATAAACGTATGTGTAGGAATCCATGATCTTTCTCTAGAAATATCTAAGGAAAACACTTATGGGAAGATCGAGAAGAAGAAGGTTCCATGCATCACATACAGTGATACAGAGGATGATGGTGTACAGGAGCGTTCAACATCTCCTGCATGCAACTGGTGTGCACTAGAGGTTAACATACAAAGGTGCCTATATGTAGCAACCACACAACAAGAAAACACCCAGTGGTTGACAGCTAATTAAGAGAGCAACTCACCAATATGCATGGAACTAACTGGGGGACCAACTTGTGCCCACGTAGAAAGCATAGACGCACTAGAGCAAGAGTGTCGCTAACTTCCAACTCTTAATCTGAAACCACCAATTGAGGGAAGTTGGAAACTTTTAGAAAATTCAAATGAGTACTCTGATAGGAGAATACTAATCTGTGTGCAATCAACCAAACCTTATCATGAACCTAGAATGATCTATGCACATAGCACATTTGAGAGGGAATGACCTTGCTCATTATTTTGGATCTTCCCCTTCCAACTTAGTCATGGGGAGATGGCCACCTATGCTAATCATTTGAGGGCCTTAGTTTCCTTTTCAATTTTTATTTTAAACATTTTTGTTTTACAAATTTCTTTAAATTTTCTTCTTTTTATTTTGCAACATCGTTCATACTTCTTCATTTATTTGTGTGTTTATTCATTTTTTTTTGTTAAGGTTTTTCACTTAATAAGTGCTCCAAAGGTGGTATGAACTATATTGCATTGATTGCTAATGTTTGGTTTTTACCTTTAAGTTATGATGTTGACACTAAGGTATGATTCTTTTGATTTAACAGGCAATGATACCACTTCATCCATACATCCATAAATTTCTATTGTCTCTCTTGGCTTGGAACTATACAGTCCCTTTCTCAATAATAAGAATTATCAATGAATCAATGACTGGGTATTTCTCAAACCAAGGAAGGACTCAAGGATTGAAAAGGGTGTGACTTTAAGGGGATTTGATGCACTTTTTCTAGCCATTCTCTTGGGTGCTTGGATTTTTTCTTCTTAATTTTTCTTACCATTCCAACGTTGCCGCATTATCGGGAAGCTAAGCAAATAAAAATAATAAGTCTTTGCATGGTGTGGTTCTCACGCAAAAACACAGAAAAATAGTCAGAATTCAAAGCACACCCCTTAGACAAAATAATCATTTGGGCTACAAGCACTAGTTATGAAACTAAAATAAACATGTTCCATCTAATTAAGGCCCTTCTCTCTTCCAACTTTCTCCTCTTTTGTTTCATCGGAATGATGATGGCTCTATGGTGAAGGCATTCTCGTTACTTCGGGTGGATGGATTAGCCAAATGTATTAATGTGAAGTCACTGGATGTGGTTTGTTTGAGGCTGGATTTGGAATGAGATCTACTAAGTCACATTAACCATTAATACACAAGGGGATTTACAACACTTTGTTCTTGAGATTCCATTTCATTCTCTTCTTTCCATCCTTCTTTCTCCATTTATCACCTCATTACCAGTTGTATCAGTAGTCCATATTTTGGTGGATGCATTTTTTTCTTTTTCGTCAACTCTTGTAGTTAAGAATTTAACTCTTTCTTCCAAACGACATTTCTAGAGCCTATAGACTCTTTGAATGTGGGATTTTTAGGGCATTAAGGGCATGAGCCTACTTTGGGGAGGCCCCAATAGCATTCCTATTTGGTGCATCCATTAATTTATTTCCTTTAAACATTTCCACAATCACTAATTATTTTTTTCATTGCCATCTTTGACATCCATTTTATTGGTTTTGTCGTTGTTTCTTTTTCTTCATCTTTCTTATTCCTTCTCTTTTTCCATTCTATCGCTACCGGAGGTTTGCTCTCAGTCATGGGGGTTCTGGTCCAATTTTTTCAATTTTTCTCTTAACCCCTACACCTCGGGTAGTCACCAGTATTATATCTCCATATCTGCATTAGCCATATCACAACTCAACCAATGGACCTTACACTAAGGCAAGGCATTAACTATATTGTGGTTCATTTACCCTTGCTAATATCAGACTATGTTGTATGTGTAGATGGCAATCATACAACAACGGATTGGACTTGCATGAAACACTTGGAATGGACTAGTGCTGAAGTAGTTATGCAAGGAACAAGATTGATGGCATGCTAATGGATGAACAACAAAAGGCACAATCTTGGCGTTAGCAATAGCAGAATTTTTCTTTTCTCTCTCTCTTCTCTTTTTTCTCTCAACTGCCAAATAAGGTTGGATGTCAATTATGTATAGTGTTCACTCTTGTTTTCATGAATACTAAATTTTGTCATGTATTGTAATGATGATCCATTCACATGTCACCCCATCTACCATTAGTGTCATTCAAGTCAATAATCCCATACCTTCCCAATATTTTGTAAGGAACTCGAGGATGAGTTTTCATTCAGTCATGGGGGTATGATGGGATGCATTATCATGTCCACAATATCGTGTCGACCCCTACAATATCACATACGCAATATCGCAACCCATCATCTTGTCTATAAATAAGAGGCGGCTTTCCCTTGTAAGATCATCNATAGCAGAATTTTTCTTTTCTCTCTCTCTTCTCTTTTTTCTCTCAACTGCCAAATAAGGTTGGATGTCAATTATGTATAGTGTTCACTCTTGTTTTCATGAATACTAAATTTTGTCATGTATTGTAATGATGATCCATTCACATGTCACCCCATCTACCATTAGTGTCATTCAAGTCAATAATCCCATACCTTCCCAATATTTTGTAAGGAACTCGAGGATGAGTTTTCATTCAGTCATGGGGGTATGATGGGATGCATTATCATGTCCACAATATCGTGTCGACCCCTACAATATCACATACGCAATATCGCAACCCATCGTCTTGTCTATAAATAAGAGGCAGCTTTCCCTTGTAAGATCATCTAGATCTAGATCCTTAGCTAAACTCTGGCAGTTTTACCATTCCAGAGATAGAATAATTTCCATGTGCCCGTAGTAGGAGTCTCAAAGTGAATGGATCTTTATTTAAGAAAATTGTACCTGAGCACACATTTGTGTACGGAAATAAAGATGAACTTTCTGATAAACCTTGTAGTGCATGGACTAAGCTAATTAGGATTTAATTAATGTTAAATGCTTAAATGCTTTCTTAGATAATTAATCTCTCTCAACCCTCAACCCCTAGTTAAGTGCATTCAGTACAACTGCTTTGAGCACGTGTGCTATGCTTGGTAACCTAGTAATGAATAGCGTTTGGTAATCCCAGTGGCGTTGCACTAGTTTAGGGTGTGTACAGCAAGTGGGAATGGATACTGATGCTAGGACGATTAAAGCTTAGTTAGTGAAAGTTAGTTACTTAGTCTCTTCACCCTTTCCTCTCTTAGCATAGGCAATAAAAAGATAAAAGTTATAAAAATCATATACCTCAAACTTACTTAACCATACAACCGTGACAATACAAGTAAGTCTGGGAAGACAACAATTGATTAACCTTAAGTGTTCCATAAGGCACGTAAGCACTTAGTCCTTGGAGTTCAACTGGATCGTGCGTGAGATGCTCATATTCGTATGGTTGAGTGTAGGGGTACCTCGCCACTCATCACCTAGTTTGCATTTAAGCACAAGATGATGATAGCGTACTATGCCCAAGGCTATGAGGTAACTAAAATCATCAAGTTGTTAATCTTATTTTGATCAATTACTACTAGTTACCACAATGTTCAAAAATAGGATTTTAGAAAAATTTCAAAGTGGGCATCCCTAGCTCCCATGACTAATAAGTATAACTCTGGAAGCACACAAGTTTTCAAACAATTAAAACCAAAGGTCCAATGTAGAAGATGGCCAAGAAATTTTTTGAAAGTTCAAGGATATTGAGATAGAGAAGTAGGAAAAATTAATTAAAATTGATGAGAAGTAGTTCCAAAAGCATACATAAATTTAGAGAAACCATCACTAATGTTCTAGAATATGTGAAGGCTAGTTCAAATCCATGATCAAAAAAAGTTATGTAAGTGGATCCTCCCCAAAGCAGGCTCCTACCATAATGCCCTTGCATAACCACTTTTAGAGATGTCTGTGGACACCTTAGAAGTTAAATGTAGATCATGTCTTTATTTTAAACAACACACAACTACCTTGGTTGGGATGTTACACTATACTACACAAAACCAAAAGGCTCATAATTGTATGCAGTAGTGAGGTGAATAATGGGATGAGAATGGATTGTAGAGTTTGGGATGCAAGGTATGCTACCATGTATGTAATAGGTTCTTGTGTCAAATGTGATTAAAATGATCACCATACCTATCCATCCAAGATTTAGACCAAGTTCATACCATTAATAGTGACCTCTCATTGATGTGTTCCTTCTTGCCAACCATCATGAGTCCACAACCACCATGAAGAATAATCATTACTCCAAAAAGAGAAGAAAAGAGAAGAAGAAAGGAAGGGCCTTAGTTAGAGGGGAGCCTTCAGGCATGGGTAGCATGTCTTTCTAGCACCATAACTAGTGCTTGTAGCCCATTATTATGTTTAAGGGATGTGCTTTGAATTCCAATTATTATTATTTTCTTTCTTTTCATTTTTTTCTTGGATTTTATATCTTTATTATTTTGGATAGGAACCATACCATGTAAATACTTTTAGCTTCTTTTTATTGGTTGATACGTTCCATGAGAAGTCATAAACCACACAAAGTCAAGAAGAGAATCCCCTTAAGGTCACACCCTTACCATTCCCACTTAGTTGTTCCCTCTTTCTGTAAGGTACAATGCTCTTTGATGAATTTTAGTTTCATGAAAGAAGAAATCAATTTCTTTCCTAACAAAAGAACTTTTATTTAGAGAATTGGAGGGATGGATGAGGTGGTCTCCCTACTTCACACAATTACTTACCTAATCATCTTGATAGCATAGCACAAAAACCCAACACATAGTGTTAACTTCTACATCATGACTTGGCAACATTATTAACAAAAACATAAAAGACATTCATAAAACATAAGGAAAATGACTCAAGAAAAGAGAAAAACATAAAGAAATGAAAAAAATATGAAGAATCTAAAAATTTTGGAAGAAATAGAAAAATGATAAAAAATTATGAAATAATAAAAAGTGAAAAACACTTATTAGTTCTTGATTCAAGATGGGGCATCTTCCCCACAACTAAGTGTAAAGGTAGGATAAGGGCTAATAAGTGGATTCGATGCCTCCATGCATCATTTAAACAATTTTGGACTTCTATTTTCAAGCCACTAGGTGTCTTCTAGTTTAGTGGCTGCTATGTAGACTTGTTTTTGCTCATACACTTGCTCCTTAACTTTATGTTGAGTTGATATAGGGGTTGTGTTAATATTTCAAACTTCTAGTCCACAATTGCATGCTTTATTATCAGTGATGAATGCATTTTTCTATCTCTCCACAATGATACGTTCAAATTTTATGTCTTGTGTTGGAGTGGTGATGATTGTTGGCTTTTGCATATGATTAGAAGACACCATTTTTGAGAGGAAGGGTATTGCACCAGATTGGCCTTGTGGAGGTTTTGATGTGCCAATAGGTCTATGATTTTTGCACTCACGCATGGAAACCATCCTAAAGAAGGGACATTTTCAAGGTTGTGGTTGAGATCTAATAGAATTATCATTTTTGTGTATGTTCATAGCACAAGTGACATTTTTTTGTTGATGTTGTGGTGTCAAACCTTCCTGTAGTATTGGCAATGAAATATGGTGGAGGGAAGTATGAGGATATTGAGGATATGATGGAGGATGAAAGGCATGAGATGGTGATCCTTTACAAGATATTGTAGGTTGATGATATTCAGGAGAGTGGTAGTAGTGAGTTGAGGTAGAGGAAGTACAACCAGTGGGGAAAATATGTTGTTGAACATGATATTTGTATGGGTCTAGCTAGCAATAAGGATAGTGGTGGTTTGATGATGGCCTCTTCCATGACTATGGGTTTTCACACTGCATTTAATAGTAATTTTAAGGCTAATAAGAAGTCCCACTAGGATAGTATAGTTGGTGGTAGAACTATCTATAATTACCTTGTGAAAAAGGTAATTTCCTAGGCATTTACTTGTACAAACTTGGGATTCAAAGAAAAAGCCCAATACTCATAACATGGCTAGGAAATAGTCCTTTGGACGATCATATAGTCATGTCACATCCATCATCCTCTTTTGTGGTTGAGTCTATAGCCTCTTCTTCCACAACCATTTTCCATTTTTACAGATAAGTGTTCCCACTAGTTTCTTATTTTTTTTCCTCTTCTTATTTTGATAACTTGAATATTGTTGCATTACTTTCTCCTCTATTATTTTTATGTAATTTGTAACTTTTTCATTCATCAATTCTCACATCTTATCTAGCCTTCAAGCTCATCGATAGACTTTTGTATTAGCAAGGTTTGTTGTGAAATCACCTCATAGAGAGCTACCTCTTTTTCATCATCATAAATATGGATCCTCTTCTTTTGAAGAGTTTGGTCCTAGTTATATTCCTCTACATTCTCTTTTTTACATAGGTCTCCTTCTTCTTTTGCCACCTGCCTGATTAGCCTTTGTATCTAATGGGCTTTCAGTTTGGATAACTAACCTTGGGTATAAATCCCAAGGGATACCCTTATTTCATTATGAAGCCCATCTATGATGCGGAAAAGTTACTCTTTTTGAGAGAAATCATGGCTAGGACATCTATGTAGTAGAGAACAATATCTATCCAAGGCCACATCCAAGGATTCATGTTGTTCTTGCTTTCATTCTTGGATTTTATTTCTCAAGTTGGACACTCTCACGTACATTTGGTACTTTTTGTTGAAGAGTTCTAACATTGTAGATCATTGGTGAATAAAATCTGGTTCCAACAATCTATACCAACTTTCAGCTTCGTCTATTATTATCCTAGAAAAGAGCTTAAGGTTTTTTGACTTGCATTTAATGTTTTTCAAGGCACAGGCATCATGGAAGTCTTGTAAATGATGTTGTGGATCAAAATTGTAGCCTCCCTTAAATTTAGGAATGTTTTTCATACCAAGCTATTTGATGTGGTTTTCCCTTTGATGCCTTTGGGGTATTCTAACTACCTCCATTATCTATGTCATGCTCCTAGTAGCCAACAAGGGTTCATTTGTATCAGACATGCCATGGTAATAATCTATATTTATATTCGTTTGATTGTGATGATCTTATCTATGCTTATTTTAATGTATTTTATTTTGCCCTTGGGCTTGATTTCTATCTTTATCTTGGCTCCATAGTGAAGCTCTATCTCTATACCTACGTTCATCTTCTTCAGAACTAGACATTGAAGAGGAAGAGGAAGATGGTGAACTGGAAGAATCACCATGACTCCTATAGTTCTTCCTATGACCCCATGGTGTATCTCTTCTAGGTTTGGAGGAGATCCTAGGCCTTGAGGCCCTCCTTATTCTAGGAATTTCTCCATCTTCTATAGGATTTTCTATGCTAGTTGAACATAGTCCTTGTGTGTAGTATGCATTGAAATGAGCATATGAAACCCCGCCTTAAGGTTGTTCACTCCAATTCTCTTTAGTATAGAACCTATCGTTTCTCCTACAAGAGTTTTCATCATACGATGCATTATTGGTCCTTTGTGAAGAAGACATGATTTTAACATGTGTGACTTAAAATATTAAATTTTTCTAAAATATAAATCATTAATACCTTTATAGCAATTGTGTATAATATAACTAATCTAGATAATGAGCACCATCCTCAACAAAAATACCAATGATGATCGGTAGGTACTTACGCCTAACCATAAAAATTGCAAGCAGTCACACATGATCTAGTCAAATTTCATGGATGGGACTAGTTGTGGCATCTAGATCATTATGCCTTGATCATAGTTCGTTGTCTTCTCACTTGGACTAGTGGAAGCTTTATCACATATGGTTTAGTCCAAACTGAGGCATATGATTGTTGATGTTTTTATGGCCTTATGCTAGTCCTAATGATAATAGTAAAATTAATTATTTAATCTAATTAACAATGGGAAGATAAAGTCTAAACTAGCCTATGGGTGATGAGTATCCATTCCCAGCTTGCCATACACATCCTAAACCCATGTATCCACTATTGGGATTACCAAGTGGTATGCTATTGGGTGAACCAAGTAATAATGCTATTGGAATGACTAAGCAAATACATGTTTATACTTGAAATTGGTTGTGCTCATTTCTCCAATTCATTAACGTGCATGAAAATGTAAATATTAACTAAGTACATGGAATATAAATTGCATTAAAAGTAAATTTAATCTAAGTCAAAGTGTTACAATGAATAAGAATCAATCTTAATCTTATTGCCATTCATGGAATGTGTCTAGCTACATTGCCACTTGAATAAGATGTCATACAATTGACTTAGACCCACTATATGGGCACTCACTGACTATTCTCTAAGACTATGAAATAAAACTGCAAGAGTTTGGCTACTCTATTGACAAAAGAATTGGATGAATCATGCACCCAAGCATTGTATTTGTAGGCAAGCATGCATCCTGCAATATTAGATATCTAATAACATAGCATGTGATTTGATATCAGGGCTTCCATATCAAGGCCTAAGTAGAATACGATTCATCAAAAGCTTATATGAATTAAACATAGATCTCAAGCTCAACTCATAGTCATAAAAGCTTCTCATAAGAAATAGCTTTGAAACTTTTAGATGGGAAGAGAAGCTTAAAGTTCTTTAATCTAGTCATAGAACCAAAATTTTATTTTAGTAAGTTTTGTTCTACAAATAATGATAGCTTTAAGCTATATAGAAACTGCTCATAGAATCAAGGTGGAATTCAAGATGAGTAAGCTTAAATGAGTTCAACAAGGTTCTAGTTTATTCTACATATTAATAGGAAAGAATTTAGAAAAAGAAATTTTGATTTTATAAATAAGATCATTTTTAGTCCTACGAAGAAGGCTCCACATTAATTAATATAATAAAGGATTTGTAAAAGCAAAATTCAGTTCTTATATAGCCCCATTGGAAGCTCAAATGGAGAATTAACTTTTAATATTTGTTAGAAAGAAGATCGTAGAACCATAAATTAGTTCTTTAAATGAACCCAAAATTTGGTTCTATCACGTCAACTAATCATGAGTCAGCACTCATACAAGTTTCTTAGTTTTGAATGGAAGGCTAAAGGTTTAATTCTATAAGAAAGAAAAATACTCATTGACATCATCATGAGCCACATTACTAAAAGCTCATAGAGCTAAAATATAGTTCTACAAGGAAGCATAGAGTTGACTATACAAGCCATGTCAGCTCATACAATCAATGAAGTTCATATGACCTAAAATCATGTCTACAAACAACCCCTAGTTTGGTTCTACAATGTCAAAAAATCGTGATATTTCAATCACACAAATAACTTTAAAAAAGAAGATTGAAATTAGATTCTACAAGGATAAAAGTGCTTGCTTACATCATCATGAGTTGTATTACTAAAGCTTGTAGAACTAAAATACAATTCTATGAAGATTGTATTAGTTTGATTCTATAATAAGAGCTTATAATTTTCCACATGGAATTGAGAAAAGATAATGGTTTATAGAACAAAAATCTCTTCTACTAAGAAGCTCAAAATTTACTCTAGAAACTTGGAACCCCTAATACAACAATGGATGTGCTAAGTTTATGCATGTGTCAAATTATATTCTTAGTCCAACTAAGAAAAATAAAATCATGCAAAGACTAATATAAAGAAAAGTTAAAGTTTTAAGATAAGTTAATAGCAAGAATTAAAGTTCCACATAAACACAAGCATCGGGTTTGTAGAATTAAAATTTGATTCTACAAAAATCCTTCTAATAGATTCTACAAGGAGTAGTCAAACTCTTTGGGATCCAAACCTACAAAAATAGGTACATGGCTTAAGCATCCAAAAATTGTACAAGTTTTCTATTTTACGAAAATACAAAATATACAAAAATTAATTTTCAATTTTAGAAGTTGCATCTTATAAAGAATTGATCCACCTTGTGTCTCATGTCCTTGTTCTATGTTTCCATGGCTACTTTGAGCTTTCTGCATTGAAATGTAGAAAGAGTTAGAATCCCTGAAATTAGAAAGGTTATTTTATTTCCCTCTTCATGGGGCATAAGGGTTCTAGGCCTTAAGAAGTCTTAGTATACAAGCTAGAAAGTTTCCAATTAAATATTTAAAAATGTTTCGAAGTTCGAATTTGCCACAAATTTTTCAAAAATCCAAAAGAATCCAAAAATCCAAAGAATATATATTTTATACAAGCAACTTCAAAGGCTATCTTTTGCTTATCCTCACTGCTAAAGGAACATATTGACAAGTCTTGGAATAACCTTACTACTATCATTAGATTATCCTCATGACCCACTCATGACAAAGTCTTAGCAATTTCCTCACTCCTAACATCCTCCACAGTCAAGACACATGTATCATTGAAAGGATAGATCTTAACTATGCATCACCATACACCACTAGACTCAACTACTTAGTGTAATGGTCTCGAATAGTTTTCCAGCCTCACATGAACTTACAAATCAAAATCCAAGATAGGAAATCCACTGCTACATGTAGACAGGGGCATCTAAAAGATTCATGGTTCCCACTACTGATTGAGAAAAATTGGACACATAAATATTATTTTTTTATTTCAAAAATCCAAAATATTTTCAAAATAATCAAAAATCCATAATAGCCAAAATCCCACAAAAACTCTTATAAAATTGTATTTATATCAAGAGCTAATCCAAAATAATTATAAAATATTTGAGAAGCAAGTTATGCAAAATTTTCACAATTCCAAAAATTCATCAACAAGATAAAAAATGATCTAGCTAAGATTACAATAAAAATTTCCATGTAAAAATAAGCTCAAACTAACAAAATTTAGTAGAGTCTCATCTTAATAATTAAAATCATGGAAAATATAATAAAAAACCAAAAAGAAAAGGGAAAGTATACAAAACTCACAACAAAATAGAAGAGTAACATTAAAAGGAAAGTGAAATAAGCTTTTTTACTTATATTGGTAGGGCTTTCAAAATCTTCTTATTTTCTTTCTTTCCCCCAGGATGCTTAAAATCAGTCTTTATCTTTGCTTTAAACTACACACTAGAGATCCTTTATGATCTAAAACAAGACGTATTGAAGGCCATAGTCTATTTAAGAATCACATGCAACATGACACCTGGACTTAGTATGTGTTCAGATATAGAAGAAATGGAACTAAATTTGTCTTATAAATGAAGAAGAAAGGGTAGAAAATGGATTCTATATGAAAAAAATAGAAAATTCCTAATACAGGCCAAGGAGCACAAAGAGAGAGAGAGGTCATGAAAACAAATATACAGTACATAGCTTTTATAAGCTTAATCTTATATCTTTTTTTTTTAGCTTTTATGTTTTAAACTACCTTGATGTGAAACCACCTTTTTCTTTTTGTACATGAACTTTTCAAAATTTTATTTTTAATTTATATATGTTTTTTCTCAAAATTATTTTTATAATTTCTTTTCTTTTCTTTTCATTTCAACTAATACCCTCATTCAGACACTTGCAACAACTACATACAAACTCCAAATCAAATTCTGTTTAAACCTACAAAATCCTATCAAGTGCACTACATGACCCTATGTTGAAATCATATCTCTAAGTTTCACTTATTGTAGTCCGCTAGTTCAAGTGCCACAATATTTTTAGCAAACTAAAATTGTAACTCTAAGTCTACTAAACTAAGGATCAAAAACAACATTTTTGAACATCTTAGACACATCAATAAGATCATATTCTAGGTAGTACATCATCTTAAGGTACTTTCTTAACAAAATTAATCTATGTAATATTTAATTTTAATTAAAACTAAACTCCAAATTCTAGTTTAATGATAAAAAGTAATAAGCAATATGGTTTTGGTAGGGTTAGTGTCCAAATTTGCTCCATAAATAGAGCATTATATAATCACATATATATAATAAGAGTAAAAGATGTATAACTAAATACGCATAATAAAGAATAAAATATGCATAGCCAAATAAGTATTAAGATATGGTAACTAAAAAAAAGATAAACTTACAACGGTAATTGAATTTCAATATTTAACCATAAAATATATAGTAGATCCATGATTAAGCTCCAATACTAATAAAACAAAAGATACAAAACTTTAATAAAATATCATAGTAAGCATATTGTATTCACTTATGTAAGAAACTAACAACAACAATAACAATAATAGTAATGATAATAATATGATCCTATGATTTAACTAAGGAAATTAGAGTTAATCTATTGAAATGCATTTAACAACATTAAAGAATTAATCACATGAATTAAATTAAATAATTAAACCTATGTAAATTTGTAGGTTGTGACACAACTTTTCTTTGAATTTATTTAATTTTCCATCTTTTTTGTACTTTGTTTTGAAGCTTTGTCTTGTGTCAATGATCTCCTTTCCCTTAAGATTATCAACAAGGATCCAACTTTTATTCTTTTGGATGGTATCCATTTCCTTTTTTGTTACTTTAATCCACTCCTTGGACTTGAGAACCTCAACAAAACTTTAAGGCTCGTGGATGGGGGCCACATAGGTAAGATGATTTCTACTCATGCTTCTTGTATATTTCTTATCAAAGCCATGATTAAGGATATAAGAGGAAGGATGCATTCTCTCAATCCTTAAGAAAATATTCTTTTAATCTAGAACTTTTTTTTCATTTTTAAAATATGCTAAATTAAAAATATTTTCATCGAATTTTACATTTCTTAAGAAAATAATTTTTTTCTTAATGAACATTTGTATAAGGCTAATCTCCTATCATAATCTACAAAAATGTATTTTATATCCCTATCATATACTTTTCTTGTAAGGGCATTTGACAATGAATCTAACAAATACAATCAAATATTTTGAGATGAGAAAGGTTGGGTGCCTTACCATATAAAGCTTGATATGAAGTGATGTATTTATTTAAGGATGAATACAATCTATTAAGAAGAATGAAGGAGGTATGAATGACTTCTTCCTAATAAAAGTAGGGCAAGTTAGCTTGCTTAACATGCATCTTGTTATGTATTGCAAAATGTCATTTCTTCTCTTAGCCACATCATTGGATTAAAGAGAGTAGCAATAAGTTATTTTCCTCTTAATTCCATTTTCATTACATAAATCATTAAATTCATCATTCACTAATTATCCTCCCTTATCACTAATAATTACCTTAATTTTAAAATTCAATTAATTCTCCATAAGGCTTTTTAAATATTTAAATGTGGAGAAGACCTCGTTCTTACATTGCAATAAAAAACACCATGTATCTCTAGAGGCATCATCAACACAAATGAGAAAATACCTTGCATTTGTGATGAAGGCTAATTGTATTGGACACATCAAGTCCATGTGAAAATTCTTTACTAGTTTCTCCTTTCTTTTAGTCTTTGTGTTGTGAGGATAGTACTTGTGCTTGACATAAGCACATGCTCTCCACAATTCATTTTGAATGAGAGGGCACTTCACTTCAATGGCTGTATATGTCTTAATCATGTTAAGGATGTATTATTAGTTGGCATATCCTAATCTTTTATGCTAAAATCTTACAATGATGATGAAGGAATCTTTAAATTGCTAGTCTATCTTGATATTCTTGGAAATATCTACTATGGAAAGAGCGTAAACTTGATTTTCTAATCTAGGAGTGGAGAAAATAATTTCATTATGATTTCTCAATGTGTAACCTCTACCATCAAACATAACGTTTACATCATTTAACATGATTTACGTTTACATCATTTAACATGATTTTCCTTATGGAAAGTAATGAGGCTGAAAGTAAGGATAAAAGAAAAATCATCACTTACTTGAATGGTTTGTTCATTATGAAGAGTGAAAGCATATTCCGCAACTCTTCAGTTTGTAAAAAGTCTTCATCTTTAACTATTATGCTTCCAAAGTTATACCATCTAAGCTTCATAAACTTAGAGAGTTTAGGTGTCATGTGGTTAAAGCAACCACTATTAATATTAAGAATCCATGATGATGAAGAAAGATTCTTGGTACATATGAAGGCTAAATAAATTACTTCTCCACCTTCCACTTACATGTCTTTATTAAGGGCTAATGTACTAGTAGTGGAAGAAAAATCATCTTGTGCTTTTGAAGGATCTTCATTCAAGAAAAAACTTGAAAAGTCTACCTTATACCAACAATAGTTTCACGTGCATATTAGAATTCAAAGGAATGTTTTTTAATGGCATAACTCAAAAGAATATCAATTGCACTTTTCTTATGATACTTTGGCACATCATGAGAAGAATTTGGGATTTGGGATTTGGGATTGGGCCCTTCATCGATGATACAAATTATTTTATAAAATTTTTACGTGTCTACTTTCTAGTAAAAACATTATTAAAAGCACAAGAGATCATTATTGAATATTTATCTATTCTTTTATTCAATAATGATCATTATTCAATATGTTTCTCATCCTTAAGGTGTCCTAAGAGTCTTAGAAGTATGTGTTTATATTTTAAGATTATTTTGGAATCATTTGACAGGTTTTTGGAAGTTAGGCAAGCAACTATGAGCTAACTACAAGCTGTAATCAGTCATAATTTACAATTATGAGTAATTGTAAGTCATAGTCTATCATAGTTTATGTCCCAAGATAAAATATGTGATATTTTATATTATTCAACTAGTTACGAGTTACTACAAGTTACAGCAAGGTAATAGTATAAGGTTACAAGTCATATTTTATTATAGACAATGTCAAAATAGACAAGAAATATTATAGGTTTTACTAGTGCGAGCAAGTTGCAAGTTGCATTTTACTCATAGGCTACAAAGTGCTAGGTGGCTATGAGGTGTAGTTACTCATAATAATAGAAAATTTTATTTTTTAAAAGAAATACAAATTTTAATGAAAAAATTAAGGGTTACCCTTACAACTATAAAAGAATTTCAAAGGTCAAAAGCAAAAAAAAAGAAAGTCTAAAGAGGGATTAAAGTATCCAAGAGAGCCAATGATAAGATGAGAGGAAAGAATAAGAGCACTTTAGAAAGAGAGAGAGTAGTATAAAGAAGATGAAGAGTCTCCTATGAGTATTACATTTTCTTGACTTTGTATACTCCAATTTTGAGCAAAATTGATGGATTGAGAGAGGACATGTATGACCTCTAAGATCCTTGGAAGAGTTGAGTTGAGCTTTACTCATTATTAATGTATTTCTCTATTTGATATTTGATTAATAGATGAAGGATTTCTCCATTTATTTGTGTTTTTATTTTCTAAGCTTAATTGGCTTGGAAAAGTGTGGAAATGCGTCTTTTTATGGTCTGTTGAGGCATTTCTACATCTTGTATCTTTGATTATATTTTTCATACTAGATTTTTTATGACCTACCCACTATACATTCTAGTTTATAGTTTCTTCTCTAAGAAAACAAAATAACAAAAACAAAACAAAACATTGGCCTTCAAGATGTCCATACTTATTACAATTGGAATACCATGTACATGCTCTTTTAATTTTTTTAGGCCTTATCCCTTCTTAGCATTTTCTTTTCTCTCCTCTTTTAAAGTCTCTTCCTCATTCTCCTCTTTGGGAAGAGTTTTTTTGGGGATAACCTTCATTTGATGCATGTGGCTAGATTTGGAACTTATTCTGTTCCCATCTTTCTTTTCTTCTTTTCTTGACTTCTCTTTATCTTTTCTACTCATTGAATAGCAGGCTTAATTTTTATTTTCTTTATACTTCAACTCATCAAGGGCTCTCATGTAGGATACAAGTTCATAAATAGTGAGAATTTTAATATTTATAATGCTAATAAGAGTCACAAAGATATCTTTATGCCTAATATGATTATAAAGTATCTAGGTCACCTTTGGCACTCTTTTCTTATTATAACCAACTTGAAATGTATCTAGGCCTCTAAAACTATTGTACATCCTTTGAAAGAAAACATCAAGGGACTCACCTCTCATGATACTAATGTTTGAAAAATTAGCCCTAATCTTTAATTACTTGATATTCATGAATTTACTTGTCCCATGGTATTCTTGTATAAGGACTTTCGAACAAGGTTTTTAATTACTCTTAATGATATTTTTGTAATGCTCTCACTCAAATAACTACATAAAATCATCATGGCCAAGAAATTCTTTCTTTTTCTTTTTTCTTTTTTCTTTTTTTTTACTTTTTTTTCTTTTTTTTGTCTTCATTTTATGACCTTGCTTGATCTTGAGAGAGAAGAGAGGTTTCAACTTCTTGGAAGACTTGCTTCATAACTTTGAAGCTCTCATTAATCTCAAATAAGCATCTCATAAGCATGTTCCAATATGTGAAATTCTTTATTCCATCAAAAATAATAAAGAACTTGGGCACTTCTTTTAACATCTTGCCATTCTTTAGCTTCTTGAAGCCTTAAACCAACAAGACCTTATACCAAATTTAAACTCTTATTGAGATAACACATGACCTATGAGATCTTTTTGAGTGTAATTATTCTTCTTTTGGTAGTTTTAGGCCACTACAACTTGAAGCTTACTTGTAGTGAAGAGGATAAGGAATTGCAACTAAATCATAATTCAACCACGTCTCATGGTCAAGAGCCTACCTTTTTATTTTGAATCCTACAACCTATGCATGATTAGTATTAAGCTCTTAGAAATTATCTAATAAAAATTCTAATCACAATGGTATCATGGTGGTCATGGTGATCATTGTGAGATGATTGTGATTCATAATGAAAGCCACAACAAAACTATGACCAAGGGTAAAAATGATTCTTATATTTCGTGACTTGCAATAATGTTGTGATGATGCATTGTATCTTCTATTATAGATCATAACTTGAAAAGAATTTTTGATCTATGTAGATATACTAGAAACTAAGAGTATTTTAGGAATTCTTGCCTTCTAGTCTTAAAGCGGTTAATCTTGAACTTGATTAGGGCTCTTTATCACTTTGTGAGAGACCTCCAGTAACAATAAATCATTTGCAAACTTTCTTAATTGTAAATTTTGTGTTGAATTTTAGTTTCCTTATAATGTGTTCGAGTCTTGAGAATTAATATTTTTGATAAATTCCTCTTTTTTTCTTCCTTGGAATATTAAGTTTTTAGACCTACAATAATGGCTAAGAAGGTAAAGAAACAAAGAAATAATGGATTCTATACTTCAACAATTCAAGCAACTATTTTTTTTCTTTCACAATACTTAAATGATACTAAAATACAAAAAAGGTTGAAATTAATCAAACAAGATAAAATGATAAAATAAATTAGATGAAATAAATAAACTATGAAATGAGACAATGAGAATGTAGACAAACTTCTTCTTCTTTAATTGTTGCAAGATTTTATTCATGAAATAATGGAGTTTATATGAAATGCCTCTTAGAATATTTGCCTCAAATTTTAAAATATTCCAATGCATTTAAAAATAAAAAATGGGAAAGGTGATTAAGATTAAAGCATACTCAACTCTAAGGTGGCTATAAATACATCACCTAATCATAAGCTAAATCACAAGAAGAGAAGACTTATGGTTCTAACATAGTAGCATTTTCTATCTATGTCTTTCATGTGATCCTAACTTATGGATGGGGAACACATGATGACTTGAGCAGTCCCAGGGGTGAGATGCTTGATGTTTGGCATTGAGGATCCACACTTTAACTTCATTTGAGAGCTTCTTTCCTCTCTTTTCAAATATAAAATTGTATCATGTCACACATTACATGGATACATGTATCCACACAACATGACTCATACTACAACATGGAAAAATAATCTAACTCCTATAATGATATGAAAAATAAAGACAACATAACATAAAGGAAGAATACATTAGGCTAGAAAATTTGTTACCTAGTACTTGGCATTATTAGCATTATTCAGCTATGTTTCTCTTTGCTTGCGATTATGATGAATGAGGCTTGGAATACATGGTATAGGTAGAAATGTCTAACTATTCAAAGCCCATACCAATGAATTTGTAATTAATAAAAGACCAAGAAATAGAAGGATTGTTAGATATGTTGGTATTCTCAAATGATAAAGATGATTATGAAGAAGATGTAATAAGAATTAATTTTAAGTATAAGTATGCTATGTTGTGAATTTTTCATTTGGCCATTGTAATAACTTCATGATCTGGAAATGGGAAATGAATTGCTTGTTGGAGGATACAACATAGTGATGAGCTAACCATGGCATACCAAGGATTCCTTTAATACCTAGACATTCTCTAATGACCATAAATAATGCTCCTGATGCTATGGTTTTTCCAACTAAAAATGATAATGTAATTGAATCTATAATGTGCACATGAGTACCATTAAAAGAAATACGATTAGTGATGAGATGCGACTTGCACTGGGCCGCGATATCTATAAATAAGAGGCAACACTCCCTTCATTTCCCAATCCTGGCTAGTGTAGCGAAGCTCTGGCAGATTGATCACTCCAGAGTTAGAATTTTTCCCCATGTGCCCGCAGTAGGAGTCCTAGAGTGAACGGCTCTTTATTCGAGCAGCTTGTAACCTGAACCCAAGTTGTGTACGGCAATAAAGACGAACTTGTTTGGATAAACCTTGCAGCACGTGGTTTCATTTATTGCTTTATTTCCTGCTTTCCTAGTGCGTTCAAGTACGACTTGATTACGAGCGTCTACGGACGTGTACGGCTAGTCAAGGAATCGGCTGCTTGACGCAATGCATGAGTACGACTCAATTACGAGCATTGGATGCTTGGTAACCCAGTAGCGTATTCCAGGATTCTGCGCTTGGTAACTCCCGGGTCTAATGTGTACGGCTAGTTGAGGAATCGGCTGCTCATTGCTAGGCTAGATCGTGTGATAAGTACGACTTAGTTACGAGCACCCACGGGTGTGTACGGCTGGCTAAGGAATCGGCTGCTTATCACACGTAGGCTAAATAGGTGCCTCAGTACGACCACTTCGAGCACTTGCGTTACGTGTGGCGATCCCAGTAACGATTAGCGTTTGGTAAGCTGCAGTTGCATAGTTCAGGGTGTGTCCGGTAAGTGGGAACGGATGCTGACGCTAGTTAATTTAGACTTAGATCTTAGTTAGAGTTAGTTTAGTTTTCTCAACCCTTTCTCCTGGTAGCATAGGAGATAAGCCGAAAATACCAAAAAAATCACATACCTCAGACTTGCTTAACCATACACCGTGACACATACAAGCAAGCCTGGGAAGACAACGAACGATTAACCCCAAGTGTTTCTTGTGGCGTTAAGGCATTTAGTCTGCGGAGTTTGACCGGATCGCGCGTGTACGCTCGTATTCGTATGGTGGAGTGTAGGGGTACCTCGCCACTCATCAATTAGTACTAGTTTTATTTTAGGTTATTGACTTTTGAAGGCTAAAATGCTTGATAATAGCTTAGATAATCAAAGCCCACATCATCATCTAAATGAATCATGGAGATGATGGAGTATTTTCCAAGTCTAATGAAGATGTATATGGGTAGCTAACACATCTTACCAGTTATCAAATCACTCTTGATATTGTCTTCTCTTAATATTGTACAATCCTTATCATATCAAGGATTATGCAAAAAGGATGAGATGACTTCTGGCTTTACAAAAAGATCAAGTAGTATTGTTATCTATTTTAGAAACTTCTCTAAGACCAAACAATGTTTTCTCAATGTATAAATATGATCAAATAGAAACATGTTAGTTTTCTTAGATTTCATAACAGATGTAAGTTGTACCAATACTTTGTTCTCTAGTTCTTTAATATTTTAGGGTTAAGAAGATATGCGATAGGCTAGATGGGATTTGACATAGGTATAACAAGAGTTGATGTAATGGATTCCATAGGATTTTGAAAAGCAATCTTCTTAGTATCTTTGACATTTGATTTGGTAGCTTTTGTTCCTTTTCTTTTTCTTTTGTCTTATTAAGAATCATCTTGCTGATGACTCCTTTTGAGTATGCAAATCTTCAAGGATAGGAGATTCATATTTTTAAAAGATTGGAAAGGAATATTAGACTGAATAATCAATGTAGGAAGAATAGATTTCAAGATAGTTGAATCACATAGGGCATCCATGGGAATACTAAAGTAATACGCACTTAAATAGCTATAACAAGGGTAGGTGTAGAGGAATCATAATAAGGTTAAGTTTAATTACATATGATGCTTTAGGAGTTTAAGAAATAAATGGTTTTGAATAAAGGGTAATGTGAGATACTACATATGGTGTAGAAGTGTGTGTTAGTCTAGTTAGCCTTTCTCTAAAGGTTTAGCTTAGGTCTTTAAAATGAAAAGTTTAGATGATGCTCTTATTTCCCAAGAGATCATGGAATATCTATAACTCTTAATTTTCTAATTGGATAAGTAAGTGGAAGATCATCTTTCCATACTTAACAACTTGTGTGTCATCTTTGAGTGTTTAACAATTATGCATATCATGCTTAATGGTCTGATGATAATAATATAATTTTCTGTAGTCGTACCATCTAATAATTTCAGGATCACCTTTCACATAGTAGGAAGGATCCATAGTGATTAACTTCATCCATCCAAATTTTATCCTTCTCTACTTAGTGTTGGCACATTTGGCCATTTCATGAAGCAGGCTTAAATTAGTTGAGAATTTTTGGAGAAGTAGCTAAATTTTCAGTTTGAAAGGAAAAGAATAAGTGAACAAAAGGCATTCCTTTAATTTAAAAAAAATATTGGAGCACCAAGCCCTGATAAGTACAGAATCACCAATGTGTTGTTCTACCTTTATAATTTATTATGATCCATTGGGATTTATGGATGAATAGCCTGATAATTGCAAGTTCAGCAGTCTGGTGTAGGGTGAAGTTATTTCTCCTGTGACATTCAGGAATATATTGTTTAAAATTTCGTGGCTAAGCATGATATTTTTCTCTGAAATAAAAAGGAAAAAGTGGAATTCCACAAAATGCAGGAGGTGCTCCTGCATTATTGCAAGGGACCATGGTATGTGAACCAAATTTCATGGTACCAATCAAAACTGAGTATAGCAATCCATTATTCCACGACACAATTCCAAATAATATGCACCTTGCAAAAAGAAACATTCATGTAAAAAGGCAGAAACCGGATTATTCAAGGTTTGCGCCAGCGCTTCGTCACTAGAATTCCAATTCTCCACGACCATTTCTGCATTGTAAAATATTAGAAAATAAAAATAAAAATCTGCAACGATGAGAGCAAGAGGGGGCCTCCGAAATGGCACTGTGTACAGGAAATTCGGCAACAGAAAACGAAATGCCTACGCAGCAACAGAAAATGAAATGCCTGCACAGCAACAAAAATAGAGCCAAAGCCGATAACGTCTCTATAAGAATTATCATCCTAGCATCCTATAAATATTTTTCTAACTATTTTTCTGAAGTATGCCGGGCAATGGGCCAACGGCCAACGCTACATGGCACCGTCAGTGCAAGAAAACCGTTCAGAACAAGAAGCGATAATTTGCAGGGCGTGAAGCAGATGCGTAGCAAAGTTGAGAAGGGAGCCTCTTTAGATTCGCTTATCACGTGCTCTGTGTCATGGAAACGCAGATCATTATTTATTCTTGGGCACTCTCAGAAACAGCACTGGTGTGGAGACCTATGATGATGGCAGCCGCTTTGTGGGCTAGTTTAAGACAGGAACAACCAGCAGAATCAGGCGGCCAATTAAATGGGTAATAAAGAAAAAAATAGCATTGCAACTATGGTGACCATTTCATGGGAACGCTGGCTTCGTGCCCATGCCAACTCCTGCGGTTGCAGTTTCAACAGAGCCGTTGCTGGAGACTGAGATGGCACTTCACAACCGCTACTGATAACGACGATTATGGTGGTGGCAGTTCATGGCCGTTATAGCCAAACGGAAAGACGATGAAATAGGAAGAGGTTTAGCAACAGCCACAGCCAAAAGACAGGCCCTTTCTGAGCTGAACATGGACATAAACGTGGACGTTGATATTGTTGATATTTCACTCACGCGCTTTTCCTTCCTCCAAACCTTTTTAATCAAATTTGATTCGATTTTCATTTTTCTTTGTTTAAGAAAGAAGTAAAAGGTATATTGTTATTATTGCAAAAGGAAAGAGAAGTTATAAGGTGGTTATTCAATATTGTATGTATGGAACAAGTGTCCTTTGCAATTTTTAAATATCATGGTGGTGATAACTTCCCCTTGATGGTTACAACTAAATTTTAATTTCCCATGGTACTTATAACCACCAAATAGGCCACTTGTCAACTAAATGGGACACGTGTCAACTGCAACTTTTTTCACTTCATGGTGGACACTTGTTTACTGAATGAAGACACTTGGCAACACTTGGCAATTGAATAGGACACTTGTCCATTGTAGCTTTTTTGTCTCTATGGTGGTTAAACCACCCAAGATATTTTGTAACTTCCCTTCCTATCTTTGAACCCTATAAAAAGGCTTCAAGGGTCAAGAAAGGGGGGGAGATTGGGGGTCTCATACATCACACTTTTGAGAAGACATTGGGATCACACTTGGGCTCTCACTTGGAGACACACTTTGGGTCTTGTGAGAAGAGCATTTGTAAAGAAGAAAGTGAACGATTGCTTGTAAGATGGCTTGCTAAATAAAGATTTCAGCCTCTTTGTCATAGTCCTGTGAGTTATGTTTTATTTTTATTTTGTTTAAATTTTTTAGTTAGTGGTTTAGATAGTATCATCCTTGGCAAGTAATTTTGGGATTTTTAGATTGCTTTTACTGTTCTTGTTGCCCAATAGGAATTTCTATTAAAATTTTTCCATAGAAGCGCTTGTTTTTAAAAGCCTTAAGAGAATTTTAGTAGTAAATTTTGTTATTATGAAATGTATAGGAACTGCTATTGGGATTGTTGTAAGAGAGCCTCTACTTGTAGTCATG
>MNCI01017655.1:565168-598479 GCA_015680685.1 Gnetum montanum
AAGATTGTTCAAGTGGATAAAAGTAGAGTGAAGATTGTGGATCAATTACCAAATATTCTATTGAAAATTCCTTCTGAACCCCGCATCAGAAGTAGAGTAACTATTCAAGTGGCAGATATACCAGATTCGCATAGTCTCTTATTGAGTAGAAGTTGGAGTAAGAATTTCTCAAGTTACATATCAACAGACTATTCTCACATGTGGTTACCTTGGAAAGGAGAACCAAATCAAATATACATCTATAGTGAACCTTTCATGATTGATAACATTACTTCAAATGGAAAAAGTAAGATGGTTGAAAAAGGAAGTGTTGAAAACAAAATTTGTACACTCCAAGAAAATGAGAATTCATTTGAGAAAGAAGATGAGAGGATTTCTGAAGACAAATCTCAAGAGGATCAAGTTGAAAACTCCAACAAGCCAAAAAGTAATAGAGAGATTGCTTATGAGAAGGTTAGAGATATGAGGATTCCTACCAAAGTAACCTCAACATTCTCTTTCCATCTCAAGAATAGTCCATGAACAAAGAACTAAATAATGTACAGTTTGTTGTTATTTTTAGGACTGAGGTTTTTAAACCACCAAACCTTATGTTTGATAGAAATTTTCCTCCAAAAAGATTTATCTTTTCAGTTGTAAAAAGTTCAATAAAAATCTTCAAGTACAGTTCAGTTTTCAAATGGGGCTTGCATAAATTTCTTTAAGCTTTTAAAGGGGGGCAGAAATGTTGGCACATTTGGCCATTTCATGAAGCAGGCTTAAATTAGTTGAGAATTTTTGGAGAAGTAGCTAAATTTTCAGTTTGAAAGGAAAAGAATAAGTGAACAAAAGGCATTCATTTAATTTAAAAAAAATATTGGAGCACCAAGCCCTGCTAATAAGTACAGAATCACCAATGTGTTGTTCTACCTTTATAATTTATTATGATCCACTGGGATTTATGGATGAATAGCCTGATAATTGCAAGTTCAGCAGTCTGGTGCAGGGTGAAGTTATTTCTCCTGTGAAATTTAGGAATATATTGTTTAAAATTTCGTGGCTAAGCATGATATTTTTCTCTATAATAAAAAGGAAAAAGTGGAATTCCGCAAAATGTAGGACATGCTCTGCATTATTGCAAGGGACCATGGTATGTGAACCAAATTTCATGGTACCAATCAAAACTGAGTATAGCAATCCATTATTCCACGGCACAATTCCAAATAATATGCACCTTGCAAAAAGAAACATTCATGTAAAAATGCAGAAAACGGATTATTCAAGGCTTGCGCCAGCGCTTCGTCACTGGAATTCCAATTCTCCGCGACCATTTCTACCTTGTAAAATATTAGAAAATAAAAATAAAAATCTGCAACGATGAGAGCAAGAGGGGGCCTCTGAAACGGCACTGTGTACAGGAAATTCGGCAACAGAAAATGAAATGCCTATGCAGCAACAAAAAATGAAATGCCTGCACAGCAACAAAAATAGAGCCAAAGCCAATAGCGTCTCTATAACAATTATCATCCTAGCATCATATAAATTATAAAGCCGATAGCGATCGAGGCCATCACCACTGAAGAGAGGGTAGCAAGCACTGTCATGGTGATAGTCCTTTCTCCTCTTCACCATCATCATCTCCTTCCTCCTCTCATTCAAGATTAGAATGTAGTCGCAAAGGGAAAGACCCTAAGGATAATGCCAAGAGAAATCGGAATAATAGAAAAAATAGTTGAGAAAGGGGATGAGGGAATTCTAGAGAAACATAGCATGAAAGGAGGGAGAGTAGGGAACAACATGGGCATCATAGACACGATAGACAATACAATCACAATGAACCCCTACTTGCTACTCGAAGTATGCTAGATATAACTGAGGTTGTTAGAATTCCAATAAGACACCAAAAAGATAGTAGGATCAAAATATTAGACATGAAAAATATCCCACGATTTGAAGGGGAATACAACAATGATCCTCAAAATCATCTACAGGTGTTCTATGACACATGTGCCTTACAAAACATAGAAAAAAAGTGGCAAAAACATAAGTTGTTTTCACGGATAGTGATCAAGGAAGTGGATCGGTCCTTAGAATCAGACTCCATTCAGTGATGGAGTACTATGTTAGAGTTGTTTAACGATAAGTATTAGACGTACTCCCGAGTGTCCAACCTGTGTAAGCAAATCCATGGATGGAAACAAGGAGGACATGAACCCTTGGATGCTACCATGGGCTGATATTACACATTATTACATCGTTGCCCTAGCCATGGTTACTCACAAAGGGAACAACTACGCCATCTCGTAGATGGGCTTAGGTATGAAACACAAAGAACCCTTGGGACTTATGCCCAAGAAAGACTATCTGAGCTTAGAGCCCATCAAGTAAAAAGATTGTTGGAGCAAGTTGCTAAGGAGGAAGGTGAGTTAAGGAAAAGAGAGAGTGCAGAGGAATACAACAGAGATCCTTCCCTCCGAAAGAAGAAAGAAACATTTTGTGAGGATAAAGAAGAGTCACCACTTGAAGAGATGGTAAATAGGAAAACTTTGCCCATTCAAAAATTTGCATCAAAAGTATCGGCAAAGGTAGATCAAATGTGGGACTCCCTAGATAATAAATTCCAAACTATTTTCAAAATAGTAGAGGAGTCTAGAGAGCAAGGTAGTGATCGAGAAAGGAGAAAAAAGAGAGAAGCTGAATATGCACGTAACAAAGGTAAGGGCAAAGTTGTCATCATTGAAGAGGTTGTGCATTCAGACACAAACAATGATGGTGGATGTGAGATATCCCAATATGACCATCCTAAGGGATGTTGCCCAGTAATCTCACATTTGCAAGAGTCTAGGATGTATGCACTAAACCCATGATTAAACAAATAGCAAGCACCTCGAAGGTTACCTTATCCTCAAGGTAACCCAGAATAGTTTTACCAACCTTTGACATATTATCCAAGTGGAACTCCACCACAACCAAATGAATAGTACCAACAGTGGCAACACCCACAATCATGGGAAATGCCACCACCACGTCAATAGTACCCTTACCATCAACCTGACCCATATGGATATTATGTGCAGCAGCTAATCTCTCCACGTGACTCCACTAATCATGTGACTTCTCAGCCTCACTACCAAACCCACGAGTACTATAGAAATCCCTCTCCTAGGGGAGATGTTCCAAAAATGTACTATCCTTCTCATCTGACTACACCTCTTCCACTCTTAGCTCCATTACCATCTACTCCAGCTATGCAAGGTGAGCTCCTTACCTAGTCGTAGCAACGTAACACTACAAGGGCTATCAACCCTCAACCTACTTTTGGTTCAGACAACCACATAAAGAAGAGACCCTTCTTTAGAACCAATAGTCCAACTAAGTCCTTGCAACCACAAGAGGTAATTTCTTCGAATGCCTCAGCACCATTCAAATCTTTGAAGCTTCCTTCGAACCAAAGCCACACTTAACACAAATGGTCATGTTGACGCATGCCATTACCGATTGGATTAAAGATGGCCATCTTCCTAGGAAATTCTCTGATCCTAGAAGCCCCCTTATATATTTACAAATCACTAGGAATGAACCATGCAAAGCTCTTTTGGATTTAATTTCTAGTGTTAACTTAATCTCTCAAGAAATGTATAAAGCCTGAAACCTACCTCCACTAAAAAAGAGTAACATTCGTTTAGAGTTGGCTGACCAATCCATCACTATCCCATTAGAACTAATGGAGGACATTATCACCACTTTTTGTGGGTGGTTGTATCCAGCCAACTTCCTAGTGATTCAAGTCAACAACTGTAAGGGGGATTTCCCAATCATAATGGGAAGAGCATGGCTAAGCACAATTGACATGTGCCTAGGAATACATGATCTTTCTCTAGAAATATCAAAGGAAAATATGTTTAAAAAGATTAAGAAGAAGAAAATTTCATGCATCACATATAGTGACACAGGGTGTAATTGCGTGTAGAATTCCTAGTTTGTACAAAATTTAACACTGCCTGCATGCAACTAGTGTGCACAAATAACTAACATACACATATGCCTATATGCAACAGCCACAAGATAGGAAGGCACCCAATAGTTGACAGCTGACCAAGAGAGCAATTCAACTATTTGCATGGAACCAGCTAAGAGTTTGAATTGTGCCTACATCGATAGCATAGACACATTAGAGCAGGTCCATCACCAATTCCCAAGTCTTTACATGAAAAATATTAACTCAACAAAGTTGGAAATCCCTGACAAGTTCAAGCAAAGAGCCCCTTAAGTTAAAGTCGTTGCACACCAGTATGGAGTACACATTTCTTAAGAATGGAAAACTGGTAATCACTAACGCTAGGCTCACTCCTCAACAAAAAGAAAGATTGTTGAAAATGGTAAACAAGTGTTTGAAAGCCTTTGCTTGGTCATATCCCGAATTAACTGGAATAGATCCTAGGATATGCCAACATAGAATTTACACTGACCCCTCCATGAAACCTCGATGACAATCGCAAAGGCGATTGAACCCAAAGCTTAAGCAAGTGGTTAAAGAAGAAATTGAACAGCTTCTAAAAGCTGGGTTCATCTACGCCATTGCTAACATTGAATGGGTTAGTTCCTTAGTCATTGTGCCTAAAAAGGGAGGTAAATGGATGATGTGTATAGACTTTAGGCTACTGAACATGGCAACATTTAAAGACCATTTCCCATTGTCATTCCTTGAACAAGTCCTAGATACCATTGCAGGGCATTGCTACTATATTTTCCTAGATGGCTATAGTGGATACAATCAAATACAAATAGCACTAGAAGACCAAGCCAATAATACATTCACAAGTCCTTGGGGGACATTTTCATATAAATAGATGTCTTTTGGCTTGTGCAATGTTTTAGCAACATTTCAACATTTGGTTCTAAGCATATTTCAGTAGCAAATAGGAAATGGTGTGGAGGTATTTATGGATGATTTCTCCACCTAAGGAGCAAACTTCGAATAAGCATTGGACTGATTAGAGAAAGTACTAAAATGATGTGTTGAAATCAACTTAAGGCTCAATTATCAAAAAAGCCATTTAATGGTCCAAGAAGGCATTGTATTAAGGTACAATATTTCACAAACAAGGATAGAGGTAGATCCTGAGAAGATTAAGGTCATCCAAGGAATTAATTGGCAACCTAAAACTATAAAAGACATTTGATCATTCCTTGGACATACTGGCTATTATAGACGTTCCATTGAGAACTTTTCAAGGATTGCAAAACCTTTGGTAGAACTAACAAAGAAGGATGTACCTTTTGAATGGACCAAGGAATGTGAGCTAGCCTTCCAAACCTTAAAGTAGAAGCTTGTAGAAACACCTATTCTACAAGCCCCTAACTGGTCCATACCATTCCACATAATGATTGACACGTCCAACTTTACTTTAGGAGCTATACTTACATAGTTAGATGACCAAAAATGCCCCTAGTACATCCACTGTGCAAGTTGAAGTATTGCTGGTGCACAACTTAATTATACCACAACTGAGAAAGAGTTAATGGTTGTGGTGTTTACACTAGAAAAATTTAGGCACTATGTATTGGGTTATAAGATATTTGTACATATAGATCATAGTTCAATATGGTTCCTAATGAATATACCAATGGTAAGCCTTTGCATCATACGATGGCTCATGATCTTACAAGAGTTCGATCTTACGATGATCGATCGTAAAGGCATTGAGAATATTGTTGCTAATCATTTATCTCAATTGTGATGGGACAATAAACAGGATGAATATCCAATTTCTGATTATTTCCCTGATGAACCCCTCTTTGCAGGTGTGACAAACAATTACTTACCCACTGATACAAATTGGTATAGTAGTATTCTCACTTATCTGATTACACAAGAAACACCACAAGGGTTAGATGTTAAAAAGAAACAACTGATTCTTAACCGAGCCAAATATTTCATGGAAATCAATGGACACCTTTATAAGGCATGTTTCGATGGCTTGGTTCAATGGTGTATTCCCGATGTAGATCAATTGCGAGTTCTCCAAGATGCTCATGAGGGCCCTTGTGGGGGTCATTATGCTGGGAGATGAACAATCATAAAAATATTGCTTGTAGGATATTATTGGCCTACATTATTCTAGGACACTCATCACTTTGTCTAGTCTTGTGAGTGTTGCCAACGCGATGGGGGAATGACTGTTAGAATGGAGGATCCACAACAATGTATTCAACCCTTAGAACCCTTTGACATATGGGATATTGATTTTATGGGGCCTATCACACCAATGTCCAATGGAAAAGCCTACATTATTGTTGCTATTGACTATTTTACAAAGTGGGTAGAAGTAGCCACTGCTATAGACTGTACATCATCTACTGCTGCATGATTTGTTCAACAACAAATCATAAACATGGTTGGCGTGCCTCGTGCACTTATTTCTGACAATGGTATACATTTCACGGGTGTGGCTTTTCAAAAGTTAATGCAATGCTTAGGAGTTGGGCATAAACTAACTACACCATATCATCCTCAAGTGAATGGTCAAGCTGAAGTCACCAATAGGGAGATCACAAAAATATTGACCTGGACCATTAGCAAATATAGGTGAGATTGGAGCACCAAAATGAATGATGCTCTTTGGGCATACTACTCCACATGGAAACTCCCTATAGGCTACTCTCCCTATGAGTTAGTGTATGGTAAACTTCCAATGCTTCCTATCCAAGCTAAGCTGCGTACCCTATCCACAACATGTGACATTAACCTTGACCTCAATCTAGCACAAAAAGAATGGTTAATGAACCTTAATTTGCTAGATGAGAACTAATTAGTCACCCTGTTATCCAATGAATTGCACAAGGCCTTTAACAAATAAGGTTATGACCTAAGGATTAGGAAAGTCAAATACCAACTGGGAGATAAGGTTCTTTATTGGAATCCCACACATGTGCCACAACGAACCAAGTTTCAAACACTGTGGAAAGGACCTTATATTATTCATGAAACTTTTCCTTCAAGGGCCATGATGATTTATAAACCTAAAAGCCCTGGTAAGAAATTATTAGTCAACATCCAACAAACCAAACCTTTCCATGAGCCTAGAATAGCTAGTATTAATACTACCTCTATTGGTGGACAACCCTACTCCTTATTTCAGATCGCCTCCTTCCAACTCAGTCATGGGAGAGATGGCCACCAACGCTAACCATTCTAAGTTCTCAGTTCCTTTTCCTTTTCTGTTTTACACATTTTTTCATAGTTACGTTTTTTTTACACCATTGTTAATATTTTTACGATTTCTTTGATTGATTTATTCTTACTTGTCACATAATATGTGCTCAAGAAGGTGGGTTGTATTATAATAAGTTTTAATTGCTAATGTTTGGTTTTTACCTTTGACTTTCAATGTTGATGCTAAGATGTGGTTTCTTTTGATAAAATAGGTAATGAGTCCATGTCACCCAATTATCCATGCAACTCCATGGTCTCCCTTATTTTGGAAATGTACTATCCCTTTTCTAAGTAAAATTATTAATGAATTAGTGCCTTAGGACTCTTCGAACCAAGGAAAGATTCAAATGGATGGAAAAAGGTGTGACCTCAAGGGGATTCAACACATTTGGGCTAGTTATTCTCTTGGGTACTTGGATGTTTTTCATAAATTTATCTACCACTCTGCTATTAACTAATACCCAGAAGTTGATTAAATCAAATAAGTCTTTGCATGGTGTGGTTCCCATAAAAAAAACTGGTGGGAATTCAAAGCACACCCATTAGACATAATAAATAAACATGGGCAACAAGCACTAGGTATGGCACTAGAAAGACATGTTACCCATGCTTGAAGGTTCTCACTAACTAAGGCCCTTTCTCGCTTCCTGCTCTTCTCTTCGTTTCTTGTTGGAATGGTAGTTGCTTTGTAGAAGCATTCTTGCTACTTCAAGAGGATGGATTGGTCAAGTGTGTTGATGCAAGATCACTGGATGTGGTTAGTTTGAATCTAGATTTGGATAGAATTCTATTAAGTCACCTTAACCACATATTACACAAGGGAATTTACACCACCTTAATTTTGGGATGCCACTCCATTCTATCCTTTCTTTCCAAATTTCTTTAAACATTCCTTCTCATTGCCAATTTTATGATGAGCCTATATCTTGGTTGATGCATTGTTATTCTTTGGTAAAACTCTTGTGGGTAAGTTCTTAACCATTGTTTCCATATGTCATTCTGAGAGCCTACAGACTCTTTAGTTTTTAGGTTTGTCAGGGCATTAAGGGCATGAGCCTGCTTTGGGGTGCATCCACTAGCATTCCTTTATGGTGCAACTATTCAGTTCTATTCCTTAAACATTTCCTGTAATCAACCATTTCCCATTTCAACCCATCCATGAGATCCAATTTTTTTTATTGGATTCACCATTGGTATTTCTCTATTCTTCCTTGTTCTTTCATTTTCCATCTTATGGCTACCATAGGTTTGCTATTAGTCATGGGGGCCCTATCACAAATTTTTCCATTCCATTACTTACCTCACCCCTACACCTTGGGTAGTCACCAGTGATAAACCTCTAACCTAGTATATGCCATACCCACAACCTAGCCAATGTGCTCCATAAAGAGGCAAGGTATCAATCACATTATATCTTATCTATCCTTTCTAACTCACAACTATGTTGTGTGTTCAGATGGAAATCATAGGAACAATGGACTAGGTTAGAAGGGAGCACTTAGGATGGACTAAAGCTGGAGCGTTTTATGCAAGGAACAAGTTTGGTCATGTGGCTATGGATGAACAATGGAGTGCATAGTTTTGACATCGGTAGCAATGCACCTCATTCTCTTTTCTCTCTCTCTCTCTCTCGCTCTTCAAGTTGTCAAATGAGGGTCTGGATGTCATCTATGTACAGTGTTCACCACAATGGTTATGAACACTAATGTTGTAATATGTTTGTCGATCCATTCCTCGAGTACTTTGATTTTATCATCCTATGTCACCGTCAATTTTCATTCAATCAATAATCCCATACCTTCCCAATATTTTGTAAGGAACTCAAGGACAAGTTTTCATTTAGTCATGGGGGTATGATGAGTCACGATATCAAGGCTACGATATCTAACCCACGTTATTAGAGCCTTCCAAGTGATATCGGACATTCGATGTCAGGACTTGTCTCGTTGCCCATAAATAAGAGGCAAGTACACTTGGTTTTGGCATTAGTTCTTAGTCCCTTACCTAAACTCTTGTAGTTTTCCCTTCTCAGAGTTAGAATTATTTCTGAGTGCTCGCAATAAGAGTCATAAAGCTAACGGATCTTTATTTGAGCATTGTGTACTTGAGCACACCTTGTGTTTGAAAATAAAGACAAACTTTGTGATAAACCTTGCAGCATTTAGAATAGCTTATTTCTTACCTTTAATGTTATTTACAGTTCTTTAATTCTTTCATTAGTTAATTAATGTTGCTTTTATTGATTCATTAATTTTCACAAATAAGCACACTTAGTACAACCACTTTGAGCATGCATGGAACACTTGGTAACCTAGTAATGGTTAGTGTGTGGTAATCCTAGTAGTGTTGCACCAATTCAAGATGTGTATGGAAAGTGGAAATGGATGCTAGTGTTAGGAATAGTTGGGATCTAGCCAATTAGTTAAATTAAATTAGTTATTCAATTAATTCACTTCTTCCCTTTTTAGCACCAGGACATAAAACATAAAAAGCATAGAAATCATATACCTCAAGTCTACTTAACCATAAAATCATGCTATATGAGTAAACTTGGGAAGACAATGATCACCTAATCCACCCTTGTTCTATGAAGGTGCATAAGCACTTAGTCTTTGAAGTTCAACTGGATCACGCGTAATGCTCATATTCATATGGTTGAGCGTAGGGGTACCTCACTGCTCATTAGAATAATAATAGGATTTTCCTAAAATAAAAAAAGTAGGAATTATTATCATTATTATTTGAAAATAATTTATAAAGTGAATTATTAATATGATCATTAGCAACTTGAATAGCAAAAGGGACTAGAAATATCAAAGTAGAATTAGGTGCAATGACTTTGTGTACATGAGACATTCATTGATCTATTACATTAGTTATGAGAGTTATTTCCTTTAGCTAATTATCCTCCATGTAGTTAACACTAATATGATCTAATCAATCATGTAGGATGTTACTACTTTCTCTCATAGTATTAATGTTCCAATTTTGGGTATTATTAAGAATGACTAAAGGGATTTCAGCCACTTATATATGTGTAGCTTCTTGTATCTTTTCTTATAGAAGGATGAAGTGTTATGGAGCCTACCTAGATAGACCCCAAAAGGACCCATTCCATAAGCCTTCTAACAAAAATTCAATGTAGAAGTAAAAACAAGATAATGAACTGGAGAAAATTCCCCCTTTTTTATAAGAAAAACTCTTAATATAGAGAGAATTACATAAAAGATCACAAGCCAAGCTCAACTCAACCTCTCCCAAGGATCTTAGAGGCCACACATGTCCCCTCTCAATCCTCAATTGCTCACAATGGAGCTAAAGCTCAAGACAAGATACTTATAAGAGATTCTCTCAACATCTCTCAAGTGCTCTCCCTTACCTCTCACTCTCTCTTCCTCTTCTCTCTTTCTCATGTCCAAACTCAAGCCTTAGACTCTTATTTATAGCTTCTTGGTGTGACCTTTCATCTTCTCTCCAATTTTCCATCCAATTTAATATCCATTAAAATCTCTGGAAGACGTCTTTAAGAAATAGGAGACATCTCTCCCAAGTGCAAGGGTCTCAAAGTAGACATCTTTAAGGTGCAGTAGACATCTCTCTTGAGTGCAAGGGTCTCAGAGTAGAAATATTTGAGGTGTAGTAGACATCTAATATTTAGTATAGATGTCTAACTATTAGTGTAGATGTCTATCCTACTAGGGTCAAAGTTAAAGATGCTTACTTTGAGGCTTGGAACCTCTGGACACCTCCAAACAAGTCCTCATAGCCCCCTAAACATCCTAAAGTCATCAAAATATCCCCAAAACACTCTCAAACATGGCAAAAAACCTTATAAGCATCATCAAAAGATACACAAGAATACACACATAAAAAAACAAGACACACACATATCCAAGATACATTAAGGATTACACAAGGTTTAGGTGATGTCCTCATCATCTCTTCCACCCTTAAAATGTCATACTTAATGACCTTTCACAAGTTGGAAGACACCATGCCCCCATGACTCATGGCCATCACTCCTATCATAACAATCAAAACTCAATGCATCAAAAACATCATGAGAATGAGTATCAGTTGACGTTTTGGTTTTGAGCTTCCCTTACTCATGGAGGCTTGCCCCCATCCCTCACCATGCTTTCTTCATTTGAGTATCTCCTTGGAATGCTTCCCTTGGATCTCCATGATGACTCAAACCTACACAAGAATGGCATAAAAATATAGAAAAATAATTATTAGCATCAATCCATGGAGTAGGCCTCCTTTCCATATGCCCAAACACCAATGGAAATTCTCCACTTACTACCAACTAATCTTCCTTATTCTTCCAACATCTTCTTTCCAATACAAAATTCAACCTAGCACTTACACAAGTACCCCAAAAGCATCAAATAATATACTAATGTCATCAACATCCAAGATTGAATAATAGAAAAAACAGAATTTTTCCCATTTATATGAGACTCCACAAAATCAGTAACAGCATCCATATCAAATACGTTCTCTTCAACATCAAAGAAAATTTCATCATCACAAATAGTATTCACCCTCACAATCTCCTTACAACTAGGAAGCATCAATGAAGAATTCAAGTTACCATCCTCACTATCAATAATAGTGGACAACAATATAAGCTTATGATTTCTTTGCCTTACAATCCAATTATTATTTTCTCCATCAAAAATAGCCTTACTATCATAATTCCATGGTCTATCAAATATAAGATCTAAAAAATCAATATGCAATACATCACAAAGGATTTAATCATGAAAATATCTAATGGAATAATCAATAATACATTATTCCTTAACTTGCTTAAAATGATTCTTCATTAACAAATACACTTTGTATGAATTAGGATAAGGAATTTTAACTAAATGCAATGACTTCACAACCTTAGTGGAAGTCACATTTTCTTGTGCTCCACCATCAATGAGCACACTCAAGAATTGACCTTTAATATCACAATGAGTTCTAAACAAACTCTTCCTCATAACATCTTCAATGGTACTAACATGTGCAACAAAAGTACAACTATTCAACTCACTTTGATCAGTAATGTATGAGGAATCATGTTCACATACCTTCTTTGAAGATTCAGGTTCATCCTCTTGCATAGTTTGAATTCTGTTACCCTTAGAAGCATTCTTCTTTGGCTTTGTGCATTCCCATTGTCTATGACCTAATTCACCACAATTATAACATATACCTTTATCTCTTGGAGACCATTCTCTTCTTATTCTCCTCCTAGGAGAAGTAGACTCCCTTTCCTTCTTCTTTGGTTCATCTTCATCATCCTTCTTAGATGATTTCCTTGATTTTTGAGTTGTGTCTTTGTCATTTCCTTTTTTGTAATCTTTATCCTTATTCAAGCCAAACCTTGTGATTTTCATTTTAGCCTTGAGAGTAGATCATAGGCTTCATCAAGAGTATTAGGCTTATATAATGCTAATTCTTGTTGATATTGCATCCTTAATCCACTAATAAAGTTAGAAGCTTGTTCATACTCAGTCCAATGCACATTAGCCTTTTCCAAAGCTTTACAAAATTCAAAATAAAAATCTTTTACCTCTTGATCTCCTTGTTTGAGAAACTTCAGCTTCTTGATGGCTTCATGATAGAAGGATGTCTTTTTAAACTTTTGATTTAGCATGAATTCCATGCGTTACCAACTCTCAATAGTCTTTCCTTATTATTCAAAGTATTGGAGACATTCCTTGTCCAACCATTTGGTTGCTAATCTTTCAAGCTTACTATCAACAACATGAATCATTGACTCACTAGGAAGTTGTTCAATAAGAGAATACTTATTCACAACTCTAAGCCAAGAAACAAAGAAATATGTACCTTCAACACCTTTAAAGATGGGAATATCCACATGAGGAACTCTTAAAGCACTTATTAAGATCTTTACAAATATTTCATCATCATTTTTCTCATTATTTAAAAAAAAAAAGGAAACCTTTGCTCATACCTTTGAGTTCTAATTTTCTCTCCATGGAGTCCTTTGATCATTTCTTCCTCTTGATGTTTTAATAGATGCAAAAGGATTCTCTTCTTCAAGCCTCTTCACTTCTTTTTGAAGCTTCTTCAAAATCTTGATGTTTGCTACTCATTACCTTGGGAAGGAATTCTTGCATTTTAACAACAAAAGCTTTAGAGTCTTTGAGCTCTTGAAGCTCTTTTCCAAGCTCTTAATTAGTCTTCTTCTTAGGGGCCATACTTTTCATAGAGAAGACTCAAGTAATCTTTACCAATATTAGGTTCTCCAAATCCTAAATGGCTGTAAATCTTCAAAATTCTTCAAATTTTCTTCAAAAATTAATAAAGATCACAAGCTTATGTGTGGATTCCTCCAAACCAAATGCTCTAATACCAATCTAATGTGGAGCCTACCTCAATAGACCCCAAAAGGATCCATTCCACAAGCCTTCCAAGAAAAATTCAACTTAGAAGTAAGAACAAGACAATGAATTGGAGAAAAGTTCCTCATTTTTATAAGAAAAACTCTCAATATATAGAGAATTACATAAATGATGATGAGCCAAGCTCAACTAAACCTCTTCTAAGGATCTCATAGGCCACACATGTCCCCTCTCAATCCTTAGTTGCTCATAATGGAGATAAATCTCAAGCAAAGACACTTATTAGAGATTCTCTCAACCTCTCTCAAGTGCTTTCACTTGCCTCTCACTTCCTCTTCTCTCTTTCTCATGCCCAAACTCAAGCCTTGGACTCTTATTTATAGCTTCTTGGCATGACCTTTCATCTTCCCTCCAATTTTCCATTCAATTTGATATCCATAAAAATCTATGGAAGACGTCTTCAAGAAATAAGAGATGTCTCTCCTAAGTGCAAGGGTCTCAGAGTAGACGTCTTTGAGGTGCAGTAAACATCTAATATGCAATATAGATGTCTAACTGTCAATGTATATGTCTATCTTGCTAGGGTCAAAGTTAAAGATGCTTGTTTTGAGGTCTAGAACCTTCAAATACCTCCAAACAAGATCCCATAGCCCCAAAAATATCCTAAAGTTATCAAAATAGCCCCAAAACACTCCATAACATGGCAAAACACCTTGAAATCATCATCAAAAGATCACATAAGAAGACACACATAAAAAAATAATACACACACATATCCAAGATACATTGAGGATTACACAAGGCCTAGGTGATGTCCTTAGCATGAAGTTCATTACTTTTCTCATTTTTCTTTTGTTAAGATCAATGGAATCATCTAGATTATAAAGGAAAGGAGGAAAGATGTTGGTTCCCTCATATTATAACATCTATTTATATACTTCAAGTAAAAAATAAAATCTAAGCTTTCCATTGATGCAAGAAATATTATAGTCATACTTAGTCATTCTTTTGAAAAAGGATTTATTATAATGTTTAGCCAACAACTAATAGATTTTCAAGTTGTATTGCCACATGTTGAATGATGTCATTTGACTCTTATAGATGATAATTTGAGATGCTTTCAAATGTAATCACAAGTATATGAGCTATTATCAATGCTTCTAGCTCTTGGAAAATAGTATAAGGGCCTAACAAAATACATTAGAGTTAAGAATTTACTAATAAAGTGACACTGGAAGGAAAATTGATAATTGTATTGATTCTGAACTAAAAATGACATGAATGTAAAAACATCAACAATGTTATTTTCTAGAAGAGATATGAAGAGGCATTAAAAATCAAAGCAAAGATCAAAATGAAAAAGCCTGATGGAAGATGAGGATAATTTTGATTTGGAAAATCTAACAAGTAAATAATAGTAATGAAACCTAAAGCTAAGTTACCCTCCTTCTAGTGTCAAAGATGTTGAGGTGAGAATTGTTGATCCTCACCTAACTTGCATGGAACAATGAATTTTGAAAACTGGAAAAAGAAGAATACTAGCCTACATTAAAACAATATCTATGGCTACAAATGATCTTAGAGTAGATTCTCAAATTGAATGGGGACTTAGGATCATGCAATGCAAAAATGATGAAATGGAATGAGATGATGATTGAACTATAAAATTGTTAATGTAATGTAAATAATGAAATATTAATATGATAAATACAAATAACAAACTCAAAATGATGAAACCTAAAACATGTATGATAAAGGAAAGCGATGATATTTAATAAAATTTTAGCAAATTATATAAATGGAATAGAAATACAAAAGAAAAGATGATGATGATATAACCATAAACATAGATAGGTAATAGAATTAGAACTAATACGGACACTATTAAAGATTATGATTGTGAAAACAATTGATATAAAGTTTAAAACATGAAATAAAATAGATGTCAAGAAAGAAATAAAGAGGATAAAACCCAAATTTCCTTAGATATGTAGATACAATGAATAAGATATAACCATCATATAAAATAATTAAGATAATAAGGGTTTTACAAGGATAGATAATATGACTTAGAATAAGAACTATGTAAGGAACTTGGAGATGTGGCTAATGAATAAGAAACCAATGGATGGAAGATGAGCTACAAACCCTTACATCTTTGTATTAGCCTTATATAGATCATCTTCATTGATGGATGAATTTTTCAAAAAATAACACAGGTGATGTAATTATTGGATAATTGATTGTTAGATAATGAAGAATGTGTTGGATATCTTGAAAATGTTGTAGATTCTTAGATTACTAAAAGATCCTAGAAAGATGTNTGATTGTGTCAAATTTATAGCTTTGAAATGAGACAATTTTTCTAATTCAAAGTTGTAGATGTACTAGAAATCTCATTGGATTAATTAAAAAATTTTAAAACTTGATGATGGAAATTGATTTCAAGATAGAAACTAATGAAACAAAATTTGATGAGCTAAAATAATGCTAGCATTAGTTTCCATTATCGATTTACTACAATTGGTTATGGAATATGAAAATGACACTAGAAAAAATGTAGGATATCATTTTTTTCATTGCTTCAAAGGAAAAACAAATATAGGAAAGGTGAAGATCCTAAATTGACATGAAGAGTAATGTTGATTGTTGATTTTAGCATCAAATCTAAGGAAACTATTGAAATGATTCTAAAATAATATTCTTACACTTGGATGAACATCAAAATGGCCTAAGGCAACATCTAGAATGATGAAAATTAATGTCAAATGTCTATCAATTATTAGAAATAATGTTCTTTGAAAACTGGCATTAGAAATAACACAATGCATCAATCTCTACATTGATTCAAAGGTAAGGCAAAAAAATGACACCAAAATCAATGACTAATGAGTTTGGATGATAGACTATGTAGAGATACATATACATAGACTCTAGATGGTTGATGAAGAGGATGAAAATTAGATACAATAGTAATTATAGAAACATATCATACTATAAAAGTAGAGTAGCATCTCAACCCTCAAGATCAATATTAGCAATAGTGACAAACTCCATGGTCATGGGGGATGTAATCACCACAAAAAAAATACCCATACCACTAACTTGATCCTTACAAGTACTTTCTAAAATAACTTATCTCTTTAACAAGTCTAGTGTAGGGACATCTCATGGAGGAAAGAGAACAAGGGAATCAAAAGAGAATAACCATTGTATGGTTGAAGAGACTCATGCTCTACAGCATCATTTGAGTGTTCTAAAAGGTTTTTGAATGTTTTGTGGGTTGTAGAAGCTTGTTGTAATCTTCTCTTTGAATAATTGAAGATATCTAGTTTTCTCATTTCTAGTAAATTAATTATTTTTTCATAATATCTAGATTTACTGTTGGAAGGTTATTTAATATTGAAGTGAACCTGCTCCAAAGTCTTACTTATCTTATATATCATTATTACCCTCCAAAATATCATAGACATTTTATAGATACTCCTTAGCCATCATCTTATGTACCCATTTTCCTTAAAATTCTCAACCCCTTATACCTCCATATCAATTGTAAGTAGAGCTCCTATCATAGCCACAACAAGGAAATGGTACTTGTATATTTCATATGAAGATGAACGATGAGGCTACTAGTCCTAAGTGTAAACTTAAATGATGAGTGGCGAGGTATCCCTACATTCAACCATATGAATATGAGCGTTTCACACACGATCTAGTCGAACTCTGCAAATAGACTAGTTGTGATATCTAGATAGTTACTCTTAGATCGTAGTTCATTGTCTTCCCACCTGGACTAGTATTAGCTTTGTCACGTATGGTTTAGTCTAGAGTGAGGTGTATGATGTGTTCCTACACTAATGCTACTCCTGGGTATGATGAAAAATAATATTAACTAAACTAGGAGAGAGAGAGTGAGAGAGAATCTAACTAGCCTAAGTGCGATGACCATCTATTCCTTAATCATCCATACACATCTTGGACCTCGTGCATGACTACCACTGGGATTACCAAGCGCATGGCCTAAGTGCGCTACTAGGTTACCAAGTAGTCACACTTGAATGCTCGTGATTAAGTCGTACTCATTCTACTTTACTAGGAGATAAGGGTGAAGAGATATTAACTAAGAAAGTAGTAAATAACAATTAAATAAATAAATAAATAAGCTAAGTGGATGCTACAACGATGAAGTAATCTTGATCTTTATTGCCAGTCATGTACGTGTCCAAATACATCACACTTGAATAAGAATGCTGTACAATTACAATCACCACACTGCGGGCATGCACTGGGAGAAAAGGGTTGAGAGGAAAAAAACCAATGTACTAAAAACTTATTGAAAACTTAAACTTTAAAAACTCTAAAATTGCCTACCAAATCTACCTACCTATTATTTATAGATGAGGAGAAAGGCTATGATATCGTGTCTAGGCTTTGATATCACATATGCGATATCATGGGTGTGATATCATAGCAAACAAATTCATGACTCATCATACCCCCACAACTGAATGAAAACTCATCCTAGAGTTAAAGTGAGAACAAGCTCCATTGATTACACAGTGGATAGGTATGAGATTATTGATTGACAAGAATGGATTCATGGCCCAGTGTGGAATTAGAAAAAAATTGAGACACAACACAGAGAATGCGAAAGAAAATCCTATAGCTACAAAATTGATGGAACTCATGTAGATCCTGGTGGCGATGGATCCTCCATGGATGCCTTTCCCTTGTCTTGTGCTCCAGGTCTTGGAATTTGATGGCATTCAAGTATAACCTAGAGTTTCTCCTCTTTAGTTCAGGGATCCTGTGCCATCCATGCTAATGTTCTGATGTTTGATAGATTCGACACCTCCCATGGGTAGGGTAGTTACAGAAACATTTTATTTACCTTGACATACCAAGCTGCAAACACCCGTCGTTCCTCCTCGTAGGTGCTGGCTTTGTCTCTGTATTCTTGAAAATCTGTGAGCCGTCGAGCTAGGTATGTTGTGACACCTTTCTACCCCTGGTAGCTTGCTTTAACCACCTCAAGTTTAAAATTTGCAACCTTCAATTTTTGCAATATCTTCTTACATTCTGCAAATTCTATTTCATATTTGATGTAGGTGGTGTCTACTTGTTGCTCGAGCTTTGTTCTCAGGTGCCCTGTTGTTAACATGGTAAGGTTGGCATATCGTAGGTTTGCCAACTCCATGTATTCTGTAAGGTCCTAGATCTGCAAGTCCCAGTTCTTAACTTTCACTTGGTGGGCAAACGCATATGTGTCCAATATAGCCTGCCAGTTAGTGTGTTGGGCACTGAGAGCATTGATGTGGGCCTTGGCCATATGGATCTCCTTCTTGATTATTTGCTTATACATCCCCACCTAGTCCCAAAAATGCTCCTTTAGCTTTTCATGTTATTTAGCCTCATTTTGTCATGCACTTATTTCAATAGCCGTCTTCTAATGTATGGCACATACCTCCTCCTTCGAGAGAGCTCAATTTTCCCTAGTTAAATGGTTCATGTCCTGGTTGATCCTGATTAGTTATTCTTACAACTATTAAAAATGTTCTTCAAGAACATTCTTTTTCTTCTCCACAGAGGTCAACCGAAGGTTGTTAGCAACAAGTTACTTATTTTCCTCTTGTAAGGCCTTGAGTGCCTTGGTATGCGCGTAACTTTATGCTTGTGCTGTAGAGGCATCCTAAAAAGCCTTCTATTTTTCATCCACCGCCTTCTTATTCTCCGTTAATAGTTTGGTAAGTTACTCAATTCTGAAAGTGTCCAGCTGGTCTACAGGAACAAATTGAGAAGGATCTCTCTGTGCTTCTTGCAAGGTCACAAGCCTTTCTTGTAATCTTTGCACTTCTACTTCAATGTGCTTGGCCCTCATCTCTGTCAAGACCAGCTTTCCTTTGGTGGAAATGAGGTCTGATTGGATTACTATAACATCTTGTGGGATGTCAAACAAGGATGTCATTACTTTTCTTGTTTGTAGCAATTGGTCAAGTACATCCTCATGTTCTACAGGAGTCATTAAGGTTTCGGCCAGAGTTTGAGCATCCTGTGCTCCTATAAGATTTTCCAATGGTACAACAGGTACATTGAATGATTATTTAATGTGGTCTGTGACCACTTTTGTAGCTCCTGCTACATCCTGGTGCTACATGATCACCACCGTGGCCCCTTCACTAGTTTCTAATTGCACTTGAAAGGATGTAGTGTTCCCTGAGATCTATTGTGACCAAGTGCTCTCCCCTCCTCCTATATAGATGGACACTTCACCCCTTGTGTGATCTAAAGAAATCATGGGTTGTACGACATCGTCGATGACGCGGAAGAGATTTGCATCATCACGACTTCCCCAACTGACCGTCTCAGCAATGGCCTTGAGATGGTTCATCAACAATTTGTAATCTTGCGATGGTGGCAATGGATGATCCTGATGGCCCATGCTAGGCCCTGCTTCTTGCTGTTGGCTAGGTCCCATGCTTGGAAGTTGGTTGGGTCCTGCACATTGAGTTGCAGTTGGCCCAGCCATTTGTTCCTTTTCTTGTTTTAGCCCTAGGGTCTCACTAGTGATTTTCCTTGTAGCTAGTGGCTTTAGTAGTTCATCATATGAAGCATTTTGGGCTTTTCAGAGCACATCATTGGTGTATCCTTTGATACCAGCACATCGGCACAACTTCCTGATAAGACAAGGGAAGGGCAATGCAAGCTTCACTATCTTCCGTTCTTCAAACTGCCTTAGGATCTTCGTAAAATATAGATGAGGTAAGTTAGCATTAACCTTTTCCATCAACACTGCACATCCTCTAGCCACATATGTTGAAATTATTTTTAAACCTTTTGTGGAGAAGAGGTGATAAGTTCTTATTTTGAAGTAAATCCTCTCTTCCATCGTCAACTCCCTAAACATCTTGTCTTCCTTGCCATATGACATTTCCAACCAAACTCGTCACACATCAAGGTCTGAATGGGTAGAAAACTGAGCCACCTTTGGCCTTGTATTCAAAAGGTTTAATACTTCCAAAATGGCCTGAACAGAGAAATCAATAGTCACACCACAAATGTTAATCGTGGTGCCTTGTTCTTTGTTGTGCCAAAATTTGTATGTTTTCCCTAAGTACCAGGCACCGCTTTCAGAGAGGATAGGCCATAATAGAGCAAATTATTTGAAAGATCCAAAGTTTAATTCCATAATCACTGTAGTGAATATGGACCTTTCATGGATGGCCTGAACACAATATTGGGGCAACGTGAGATGTTGTCCCTATTCAAGAACTACCGCAGCTCCTCCTTCTGCCTACCTTGATTGTACAGTAGCAAGGTCCTCTTGGTGGATACTAAATGATTATTCCTCCTACTCTACATGCTGTATGGTAGGAACTTTTCCTTCACCTCTCCTAGGTTGTTTACTCCCACCTTGAGCAGGACCTTCCTGCTATCCGCATTTCAAGGCCATCTACAATCACACGAGGCCAATTGTTAGTAAGGTTGTTTTCAAAGTTAGGTAATACCTTACTAGTTACCTTAATGGAACTGCTTTATCTCCATATGACATTAATTAAAATGTCCTTGAAAGATTATAATATTGAATCTTCTTTGCTTAGGTGGTTTCCAAATCTAGTTTCCCAGTATAAATAAGGGGATGAAATTTTTTTTGGCACATTTATCTTTAATTTTGTANAATAATTGCAAGTCATAGAGAGAAATTTGAAAGACTTCCCCCACATGAATAGCTGAAAATGATGTTAAGTAGCATAGGGGGTCACATATATATAGATTTGTGAGATGCGATATCGCATACGCAATATCGCGGCCTATCGATGTTAAGGCACTATGGAATATACCGAATTTTTTAAACATTTTTCTAAAGTGGACGATGTAAAATAAGGACATGTGGATGAGTGTTAATGGGTTCTAGGGTAATTGAACTAGTTCTGAAGGCATGAATAAGTATGATGGTGTGGAATTGATCAATAAGGGCCTCGGGTGGTAAGGGAGAGAAAAAGGCTATGTGATGGTTTATAGGAACATTCAAATCGGAGGGATAGTAATAAGGAAAATAATATCATTGAAAATATACTGAGGGTAATAGGTGGTGTGTGGAAGATGTTTTATGAGTGCAAATTACAAAAATTACGCAAGTGGGTCCTCCCCAAAGTAGGTTTCAACCTATAATGTCCTTGCATAACCACACTTGAAAGTGTCTATGGGCACTAGAAGGGTTAAATGTAATCCACACTGGTTCCACAAAACACACACATGTAAGTACTGCCAAAATGAGGTAAGAATTCTACACTTTACAAGACACGAACCACAATTACATGAACAGTGAGATGAGACAGACTATAGAAGGGATCATAGAGATTGGGACATGAGGTAACTAACCCAGGGCATAATGAATCTTACGTGTAAAGCATGATTAACATGTCATTAACTGGTCATTCCAAGATCAGGACCAAGTCCATTCCTATGATCAATGACACTGCATTGTTTCATCCCATGATGAGTGACTATGAGAGTACCATACCAACAAGGTGTACAATCACTTGGCATTTTGTTCAAGGGAGGAGTGGTTTTTGCTTTGTGTAACTTCATCTGTTTTTGTTATTTTTTTTTTATTGCTAAATCCAGAGAAGTCACCAACCTTCACGCATGGGTGCATGTCTTTCCAGTGGAACCCCCTAGGATAGCATTGGATTTTTCAGTGCCTTCTAATTACTCTTACTCCCATTTTGCGTTAGATCTACAAGGCTCTTAGTACAACCACATTGCATGATAACTCTCACAAACATCACCAAAGAGAATCTACAAATCCCCTTGATGTCACACCCTAATAATTCCCTCTTGGTCCATCCTTCTTCATTTTTGGTACAATGAACACAAAATTAATTTTAAGTTTTTAAGAATGTCAAGAATATCACTGTACCCTCGGATAGAACCTCTTATTTGTAGAATGGATGAGTGGGTGTAATGGCTCACTGTCCAAATAATTGATCATTTGAGACTTGATAACATAGAACACACCTCAACCAATGAGCCACATGAGTGTTTTATTCATAGATGAGATTACTTATAAAAATATAAAAAAGATAAAAGATAAAACAAGAAATTGAAAAATGAAAAATTGGAAAATAAAAAATTATAAAATTAAAGAAAATGAAAAATAGTTATTAATCCTGCTTGTTATTAGAATGGGGGATATCCCCCATAACTAAATAGTTGAGCATGGCAAGGATTAATAATTGAAAGATGAGGATCCTTGCATGCTGGGAATATTGAAACTTGATCATACTTACCCCATTGGGGTTCACACACCTTATTATAGTAAGCATAGTGGGGCAATTTATAAGGTGTGGTTCCTAGATAAATAGTTGACCCACTATGATACTGGAGACTGTAAGATGGTATACAAGGATCAAGATGTCGCCCTCCATGGCTGTATTCATTGGGCCATATGGTTGTTGGAGTGTTAATTGGCGGCCCTGAGGAAGTGACATGAGGCGTTGGGTTCAAAGAGCAGGATGCACCATAGTGTTGGACTTGTGCTGAGTTGGAGAATGCAATGCCCTTGGAACTATGTTGTCCCTTCCTACGATCATGTCTAAAGAAGGGAAGGCTTTGATGTCAATGAGGTCTCTCACTGCTATTGGCAATAGTAGCACAAGTAACGTTCATGGATTGTTTTTGTGGTGCAGACACTTCGAGAATAGTTGGTGACAATGTAGAAGGAGAAAAAGGATGAGAATGTTGAAATCTAGGGGAAGTGTAAGATTCACAAGGTGGTGGTTGTATTGAGTGTAGCGACGAAAAAAGTTGGTTGCTAGAAATACCGAGCAAAAGTCTGTGTACACAGTTCCAACCCCAAATCTGTGCGAGGGTCATGCTGGAGAAGACGAATTTGAGGTGCCCTGAACGGCCTTGTCGATCAAACAGGGACTTACTTAATTAGTAAAATTTGTGATAATTGGATGGAAAAATGGCGATTTTTATGAGGAGATATGATATCGTTTATCTCAAAGATAATTGAAAATGATGTAAACGATTTAAAGCGATTGCAAGATCCGTATAGATAGGACACAGGAGATCAGATTTAGAGAGCGTGCAATCCCAAGATCTGGGATTTAACTTATGAACAAAATATGTTGGATACAATTATTACAGGTGGACTTCAGTTTAGACGAAGCACGTGTCAACAACAAGAAAGCTATTTAAAGATAAAGCAAGCAAAGGTTGATCTACCTTGTTCTAGCCAATCTGGGCGCAAGAAAATCAAACCCGAAGTAGAGTATTCGTTAAACAACTATTTCTGATCAAGGATTCCTGCCAATCACCTCTGATGTTCTTACGGTTGCATGATCCTCTTCTGCTCTCTTGTCAATCTTTGTCAAAAGTTGTCAACAGTTGCCAATGCAAGGGAATCACTCACAGAGAAAATTTGTTAATCCAGAGAAAATTTTTCCAACCTCTCTGATCTTTGTCGACTGGAATATTTATAAGATTAGGGTTAGTAGAAAAACGTGATTTAGATGATGCGTGTCCTGAACCTACAAGATGTCGTTGACTTGGTATGTTTGTGTTTAAAGCTTTCGGCACCATGCTGTATTACACTCTGAAGCGTAATGCGTCATAAACCATTTTTTTAGGAGCTTTGGCAACGAACTGTTCTTCGATTACGCTACAATACGCTAGGGAGTGTATTGTGACATATGAACTACCGATGTCTAAATTGTGTTCTGTCGTTGCCTACATTACGCTGCATTATACTAAATTACGATGCATAGCATAATTTAGCATAAAATAGCGAACTTGCAAAAAAATTGAAGTGTTGTTTCCATGCTTCCTTTGTTTCTGTTCAATCTTTCCGAGGTTTATTACGTTACACTGCGTAATGTAGCTTAATAGACCTTTAGCTGAAAAAGAAAACTTGCTGAAATGTTCAGCAAGCTCTAGATCGTTACTTAAGCCTTGAGATTTTGTTGGGCCATCGAAGTATCAAAATTTTTCCATCTCTATTGTTGCAATGGACTGCCTTCTGGAATTAGGCTACAATACGCGACGTTACGCTATGTTGCGTAATGCAACATAATATGCCAAAAGTTAAGATTTTTGAAACATAGAAAACTTGCAAAGTTGAAGGCTTCTTGTCGTGCACCCCTTGTCTTATTCTATCTTCTAAAGTTTATTTGCACTGTACTACGCAGCGTGGCATAACCGGCCCTTAACCAAAAAGGGAACTTGCTGGGCTATGCCTTGTCACAAATCCTAGCCTAAGTTGTAAGATTTTGTTGAACCGTTGAGGCCTCAAAATTTCCACGGTGTTTCATTGAGGACATGGGCTGATAGTATTAAGGAGAATGATAATGCGGCAAGATAGAGTATGTTGACCCAGTTGGGGAAATAAGATGTTGAACTAGATCAGCATTTAGATTCGAATGATATGAAGGGTGTCTCCAGTTTAGGGATGGCTTCCCCCACGACTGGGATTGTTACCACCATGATCGAACACAATATCTCTATATGAATTCTGGGTGTAACTTGCTTCCCCAATGCTCATACAAATGTAACAAGATTGGGCATTGACCCTTGGGGTGATTGTACAGGCAAATGTTGCATTCATACATATGATTGGTAGTTGAGCTCTTATTTTCTTCACCCCTTCTTTCTAATTTTCTAATGATATTTTGTCTTGCTTCTCAGGTTGTCAAAACTCTATCTCCAATATTCCTAATATATTCCCCACACTTTTTATGCATCCATTCCAGCATCTTATTAATCTTTTCCTCGACTTCCTCTAATGATTGTTGTATTGGCAAAGATGGTTCTTCCTCCTTGAGATAGGTTGATTTTCCCTTTTTATGATAATGGACCTCTGTTAAGTTGATATTTTGGTCCTATTAATGATTTTCAACACTCTCCCATCTAGCCATTTCTACTTCTGCTTTTGCTACTCACTTAATAAGCTCCTGGAATTGATGGGTTCATAGTTCGTATAGTTGACCTTGGGCATACATTCCTAGTGTCTCTCTTGTTTCATCACGAAGCCCATCAATGATATGGTACATTAGCCTTTCCTCGGAGAACTCATGGCCTGGACAGTTGTTTAAAAATGCATAATATCTTTCTAAGGCCATGTCCAAGGGTTCATGTTATGCTTGTTGCCACTCTTGGATTTGTTTCCTCAAGGCTGACACTCTTGCGTAACTTTGATATCTTTTGTTAAAGATTTCTACCATTGTTGGCCAACGTCATATTGAATTTGGTTTTAATGATCTATACCATACTTTTTCTTGGCCAACGAGTGTCATAGGAAAGAGCTTACGTTTTTTCCAATCATTATCAATGTTGTTCCATGCATTGGCATCGTAGAAGGCTTGTAAATGTTGTTCCGAATCTAAGTCATAGCCTCCTGAGAAATTGGGAAAATTGTTTAAATCAAGCCTGGATAGACAGCTCTCTTTACAATGCCTATGGGATATTTGAACAGCCTCTTGTAATTGTGTTAAGCTTGTAGTGGCTAGTAAGGGTACATCATCATCTAGTAAGTTATGCTTTCATGCGTTGGGATGATGCTACCTTCGTTTATGTTTATAAGAAACCCCCACCTCAGATTGCGTACTCTAATCTTCATTGTCATATAATTCTTTGGTTCTCCAATGAATTTCCTCAATAGATGTGGTGTTATCGTAGTCTTGTAGGAGAGGCATGTTTGTGAAATTGTGTGTGAATTCGTATGTAACTTTTTGTAATTATTTCTTCCTAAAAGATATATCATTAATTCCTATACAGCCAGCTTGTATGATATAACTAATCTAGATAACTAGCACCATCCTCGGCAATGGCGCCAATGATGAGTGGTGAGGTATCCCTACACTCAACCATATGAATACGAGTGTTTCACGCATGATCTGGTCGAACTCCGTAGATAGACTAGTTGTGGTATCTAGACAGTTACTCTTAGATCGCAGTTCACTATCTTCCCACATAGACTAGTATTAGCTTTGTCATGTATGGTTTAGTCCAGAGTGAGGTGTATGATGTGTTCCTACAATAATGCTACTCCTGGGTATGATGGGAAATAATATTAACTAAAGTAGGAGAGAGAGTGTGTGAGAGAGAATCTAACTAGCCTAAGTGTGATAAGCATCCATTCCTTAATCATCCATACACATCTTGGACCTCATGCCCGACTACCACTGGGATTACCAAGCGCATGGCCTAAGTAGGCTACTAGGTTACCAAGTAGTCACACTTGAATGCTCATGATTAAGTCATACTCATTCCGAGTTACTAGGAGATAAGGGTGAAAAGATATTAACTAAGAAAGTAGTAAATAACAATTAAATAAATAAATAAATAAGCTAAGTGGATGCTGCAATGATGAAGTAATCTCGATCTTTATTGTCAGTCATGTGCATGTCCAAGTTAGTCACACTCGAATAAGGATGTCGTACAATTACAATCACCACATTGCGAGCATGCACTAGGAGAAAAGGGTTGAGAGGAAAAAACCGATGTACTAAAAACTTATTGAAAACTTAAACTTTAAAAACTCTAAAAACTACCTATCAGATCTATCTACCTCTTATTTATAGATGAGGAGACAGGCTGCGATATCGAGTCTAGGTGCGATATCGTGTACGCGATATCATGGGTGCGATATCGCAGCCAACAAATTCATGACTCATCATGAAGAAACATCATTTTTTTAGGATGAAACCTAAATTTATGCCCATTTCTGGTGGATTGATTCATTCACATAATTTATTAAGAGTTCAAAAACCATCAAAAAAAATGAAATGAATGTATCTTCTCATGTTTAACAACAACAATCAATAGAAAAAAATAGCTAATTTGTTGTCAAAATGATTATGCTCACTCTTGTAATCACAAGATTTATTAAAGAAAGATTCATCTTGACAAAAAGAATGAACCATGGTAGCCCACTTATTTAGATGTAGATTTTAAGACATCTATCATGCAAATATCTACTAGATTTAAGTTCAAACATGAATGTTATCTCAAAAGAAATGTATCAAGCTTGGAATCTACCTTCACTAATGAAAAGAAATACTAGGGAAAAGGTAGCAAATCAATTATTCATAGTACCTTTGCAACAAGTTAAAGATGTTGTAACTACTATTAATGGATGGGACTATCATGTTGGTTTTTTGGTAATTCATACTAAGGACAATAAGGATGGGTTTCCTATCATTATGAGAAGTGTCTAGCTCAATACAATCAATGTGAAGTTAGAAATTAAATACCTATTCTTGGAGATTACAGGGAAAATGAACATAAAAAAATTAAAAGGAAGAAAGCTTCATGCATTACCTATGATAAAAAAATATTTAACTATTTGAAAAAATTTTGAACCATGAAAAAGACCACTATCCTAGCATGTAACAAAGGTGAAGAGAAATAGTGCATGCAGAAATGTGTATATATAATAGCCACTAAATAAGAGAATGTTCTTTGATTAGTGGAAGATAAAGTAGAATCATCCAAATTATGCATAGTTTGAAATGGTTTTTCCTAACAAGTAGAATGCTTGTAAGAAAAAAATTTCTACCCTTGCTATACATAGAAAGAAATTGTTGATTGGAAAAAAGTTGAACTTAAAAAAGACAATGCATCAACCATTTAAAATGAAAACACTTTCTAACTTGTTAAAATAAGTACATCAAAATAATAGAAAAATACTTATTATTAATACTAAAATGACTAATAAACAAAAATATCAATTGCTAAATAATGTAAAAAGAAAATTTACAATGTATGATCCAAGTAGTGCATGATCCATATTTTGAATGTCTATGTTAGTCATGGGAAATATGAGATTAACTGAAGGAATTATGAGCTATGGCATTTTTAGTTTTTTGAAGCTTTTTCATTTCTTATCATTTTTATCATCATCATCATTCTAGCTTTATTCCAATAAAATGTGGTAGGTACATGAGTTCTTTTTGCTATTTGCTTCTATGAAGAGCTAAATATTTGTTTATTTGCAGTTTTTTCAAATCATCTTCAATTGTTTTTTCCCATGTCTTTTTTAATCTTTCTTTTAATGGCGTTCCTAGAATAGTGATGTAGTAATCTTTTTTTATAGACTCATTGTTTAATCTTCTTTGCACATGTCCAAATCATCTAAGTCATCATTCCTCTAATTAATTTGACATAAAAGTCCCTTTAGGTCTTTCTCTAATGTTGGAATTATATACTTTATCTCTTCAAGTAACATTCAATATTTATCTAAGTATTCACATTTTTGCTACACTAATTTGTTGCTCATGCCTCTTTTGTACTACCCAATATTCAACACCATATAAGATAGCATGCCTAATTATTGTCTTGTAAAATTCATTCTTTAGTTTTATTGGTATTCTTTTATCACATAGAATACCACTAGTATATCTATATTTTGATCATCCTACTTCAATTCTTATCATTTTTATATTTCTTTATCTTCTCTCATTTATTAAGAATGTTTTATTTTATTAAATATTTTTCATTTCTTAGCCATCTTTTTTCTTGACTATTTTTGTATCTTAGAGCCTTTTTTATTTTTCTTTTATGATTTTAGTATTAGTACTTTGATTATATTTTTATATTATTATTTTAACATGATATCCATGGTTTTATAGATGTACATGTTGAATTTGTACCAATCTATTCCATATTATGTATTGGATGTATTACATTTACAATGATTAGTCTACCACTACAATCATCTATTCATCTTCCATTAATAAAAGGTTTTTCCATGGGTACAATGTGGTTTTTATCATGCTAAAAAATTTCCTTAAATTCATGATCACCAAGTCCAAAAGGGAGGAAAAACCAAGCAATTTTTTTACTTCACAATATATCATCCTAGGAGCCATTCTTTTCAGAGAAAACTACCTGTAGTACAAGATACTAAAAGAGAAAAAAGAAATAAATCCATTAAATGAACTCATTTGATATGTCACAAGAGAGACATGTCATTCATGTTTGACAATGGACCACTATCAAGTTGGAAAGGTTAATTAATTAGCTTAATTGATCTTGATCTATTACTAGAAGGGCATGTGACTCATGTTTGAAGGTGCACCACTAATCAATGATCAAAAAATACACCTATAATTAATTGATTATTAAGTCAATAAGCTTAATGTTATTTTCCACTAATAAACTCACAAATTAGTCTTATAGCTATGTTACTTTTTCAATTGATGGTAGCCTTGGGAATAATACAATGTAATGTTGTTGAAAAATGTATGGCTTGGTCTCAAGTTTGAATAGAAGGGTAAGGTGATTTTCATTAATTATAAATTATACATAAGACACTTTATACCCATGTGTAACATACCTTATCTTCCTAACTCTTTTATCTCATTGTTTTGCATTGTATCACCTCATTGATCTATTATGAAGTATTATTCTTGGGCATGTCATAATATGAAACGAATATTTACAAATGATTAATGAACATTCTTTTTATTTATGATTCTTGTTAATTGCTAAGATGCCTATGAATATCTTGATTAGTGAACAAGGTAGGAGCCTACTATGAGATGAAACTACTTGGATAACTCTCAATGATGATTAGTTACATTTTCATTTAAAAAGTCTTAAAGTTCTTCACAACTTGTCTAACCTTGAAAATTCTTCATTTTTATTTCAAAACCTAACCCTGTGATATCAAACATCATATTTTATAAATCAAGCACCAACTTGCATTAGAATTCTAATTTAGTTCATGGGGGCAGGAGACAAAGAAAATATTGTTAAAAATTTTCTAATACATAAAAAATAAAAAACTATGATAAATGAAATAAATTTAATACTTTAGGATGTTGAAAGGGATATTGTCTCTCGAATTGTACTAATCAAGCATTTTGAAATCCTAACTACAACTAATGAATTTCGTAGAATTTGATATATGATTGAAGTGAATCTTGATTCACTTAAATGAGATATTCTTCTATGTGTTGTTGAATATAATTTTCCAAAGTCATATCACTATTATCATTGAGAGGGTCATATGTTTGATTCATATCTTTTTATGTTACTAAAAAAGGCTATGTAAGCACATCAACACTAAGCTACTACAAACACTAGTAAGGTTTCTTTTACAAATGTTGTAGATCTTGCAATGATTTCTTATAATAATATTTTAATAGTTGGCCCACCCTTTTCTTTTATTATTGTTCAACAAAATGAACCTTTCAGGAAGGTTCTAGTATAATCAATTTTAAATAATTATTTAATAAGTAAGAAGGAAAAAATATTTGTTCCTAAGGTGATGAGTGGCGAGGTACCCCTACACTCAACCATACAAATACGAGCGTGCACGCGCGATCCGGTCGAACTCCGTAGACTAAATGCCTTAACACCACAAGAAACACTTGGGGTTAATCGTTCGTTGTCTTCCCAGGCTTGCTTGTAAGTGTCACGGTGTATGGTTAAGCAAGTCTGAGGTATGTGATTTTTTTTGTATTTTTCGGTTTATCTTCTATGCTATCAGAGGAAAGGGTTGAGAAACTAAGCTAACTCTAACTAATGTCCTAGTTCTAAATTAACTAGCGTCAACATCCGTTCCCACTTACCGGACACACCCTGAACTATGTAACTGTGGCTTACCAAACGCTAATCCTTACTGGGATCACCACACATAACACAAGTGCTCGAAGTGGTCGTACTGAGGCACCTATTTAGCTTAAGTGTGATAAGCAGCTGATTCCTTAGTTAGCCGTACACACCCATGGGTGCTCATACCTAAGTCGTACTTATCACACGTTCTAGCCTAGCAATGAGTAGCTGATTCCTTAACTAGCCGTACACATTGGACTACCACTGGGATTACCAAGCGAAGAATCCTGGAATACGCTACTGGGTTACCAAGCAGCCAATGCTCGTAATCAAGTCGTACTTGTACGCACTCGGAAAGCAGTAAATAAACAATAATAAAACCACGTGCTACAAGGTTTATCCAATCAAGTTCGTCTTTATTTCCGTACACAACTTGGGTTCAGGTTACAAGCTGCTCGAATAAAGAGTCGTTCACTCTAGGACTCCTACTGCAGGCACATGGAAAAAATTCTAACTCTGGAGTGATCAATCTGCCAGAGCTTCGCTACTTCTAGCCAGGATTGGGAAATGAAGGGAGTGCCGCCTCTTATTTATAGATATGGCGGCGGACCGCGATATTGTGTACACAATATCGCAGGGAAAGTACGCGATATCATGTACGCGATATTGCATGGGATGCGATATCGCGACACATGCAGGTCGCGTCTCATCATACCCCCATGACTGAATGAAAACTCGTCCTTGAGTTCCTTACAATGATATCAGGTAGGTATGGGATTATTAGGGGAAATAAAACTAATGGGGTAACATGTGAACGGTCTTTATTACAAGACTTGACAAAACTGGTGTTCATTACAAGAAGGGTGAACACCTAATTACAATGAAATCAGGCCACATTTGGCAGCTAAGAGAAAAGAGGAAAGAGAATAGAAGAGAAGAAGAGAGAAGAGTCTTGTTGCTGCCAACGCCTAGATTGTGCCTTTCGTTGTCCATCCGTAAGCGCATTATCAATTCCACTCCTTGCATGCTGCTTCAGCGCTGCTCCACTCCAAGTGTCTGCTCCAGATCCATTCTGTTGTTGTATGATTGTCATCTGCACACACAACACAATCATATATTAACAAGGGTAATTGAATCATTAAGTAAAGCATCCCTTGCTTTGGTTTAGGTTCCTCGGCTAAGTTGTGGTATGGCTGATATGGATCCGAGAAAATGTAGAGGATGACTACCAAAGGTGTGCGGGTTAGGAAGAAAAATGAAAAAATCTAGGGCTTAGGATAAAAATCGAAAAATCAGGCCCCGTACCCCCATGACTAATCGCGAACCTCCGGTAGCGTTAGAATGGAAAAAGAGAAGGAGTAGGAAGGATATGTAAAAAGGGACAACTATGGCATCAGTGAAAGGGATGTCATGATGGAAATGAACAAAAATGTTAACTAATTGCAAAACGTTAAGGAAAAGAAGTTAACTAAGGTTCCAAATTGGAATGACAGTGGGTCCTCCCCAAAGCAGGCTCATGCCCTTAATGCCCTGACAATCCCACATTCAAAGAGTCCGTAGGCTCTGGGAATGTCCTGTGGAACAAGAGTTAAAGTCTTAAGCAGAAGAATTTGCCAAAAAGAAAACAAAGCATCAACCAAAATATCTACTAATGATACAACCGGAAATGAGGTGAACAATGGAAAGAAGGATGGGAAGAACAGAAGTGGAATGGAATCCCAAGAACAAGGTGGTGTACAGCCCCTTGTGTGGTTTATGATTAATGCAACTTGGCAAATCTCATTCCAACTCTGGCTCAAACCAACCACTTCCAGTGACTTCGCATCAATGCATTTGGTCAAACCATCCACTTACGTAACAAGGATGCATCTTCGAAAGTCACCACCATTCCGACGAAACAAAGGGGAGAATGGGAAGTGAGAAGGGCCTTAGTTAGAGGGAACACTTTGGTTCCATAACTAGTGCTTGCAGCCCAGATTTTATTTTGCCTAAGGGGTGTGCTTTGAATCCTCATTTTTAGCTTTTTAGCTTCTTTTTTTCTTTTTCTCTTTTTTTTCATTTTTTTTTATGTTTTTATGTGTGGGGACCACACCATGCAAAAACTTCTTTATTTTTATTGTCTCAGCTTCCGATTATTGGGTTACATCGGAACGGTAAGAAAACCCAAGAAGAAAACATCCAAGCAC
>MNCI01017655.1:608153-673058 GCA_015680685.1 Gnetum montanum
CCTTGTAGTCTCAAGTGGCTAACACTCCAAAGGCCTCACCATCATCCAAAACTTCGGAACTCCCTTCAAACAAAAGGCCACATTCAATGCACATGGTCATGTTGATGCATGCCATTACCGATTGGATTAAGGCTGACCATCTTCTTAGGAAATTCTCCAATCCTAGGAGTCCTCTTATATATTTACAAATCGCTAGGAATGAACCTTGCAAGGCTCTTTTGGATTTAGGTTCTGGTGTCAACTTAATCTCTCAAGAAATGTACAAAGCCCAGAACCTACCTCCACTAAAAAAGAGTAACATTTTTTTAAAGTTGGCTAACCAGCCCATCACTATCCCATTAGCACTAGTGGAGGACATTGTTACCACTGCTTGTGGATGGTCATATCCAACTGACTTTCTAGTGATTCAAGTCAACAACTGTAAGGGAGACTTCCCTATCATAATGGGAAGAGCATGGCTAAGCACAATTGATACATGCCTAGGAATACATGATATTTCCCTAGCGATATCAAAGAAAAATATGTTTGAAATGATCAAGAAGAAGAAAGTTCCATGCATCGCATACAGTGACACAGGGTGTAATTGCATGCAGAAGTCCTAGTTCATAAAACATGTAACATTGTCTACATGCAACCAGTGTGCACAAGTAACTAACATACAAAGGTGACTGTATGTGGCAGCCACAAGACAGGAAGGCACCCAATGGTTGATAGTTGACCAAGAGAGCAACTCAACTATATGCATGAAACCAGCTGAAGGTTTGACTTGCACTTACATTGATAGCATAGACACATTAGAGCAAGTCCATCGTCGACTTCCAAGTCTAGAAATTAAAAATATCAACTGAGGGAGGCTGAAAATCCCTAACAACTTTAAGCAAGAGCCTCTGGAGTTAAAACCTTTGCCCACCGATATGGAGTACACATTTATCAAAAATGAAAAATCGGTAATTATTAATGCTAAGCTTGCTCCTCAACAAAAGGAGAGGCTACTGAAAATGGTGAAAAAATGGTCAAAAGCCTTTGCTTGGTCATATCCCGAATTAACTGGAATAGACCCTAGGATATACCAACATAGAATTTATATTGACCTGTCCATGAAGCCTCAACAAAACCGCAAACGTGATTGAACCCAAAACTTAAGCAAGTGGTTAAGGAAGAAATTGAAAAGCTTTTAAAAGCTGGGTTCATCTACCCCATTGCTGATAGCAAATGGGTTAGTCCATTAGTTATTGTGCCCAAAAATGGAGGTAAATGGAGGGTGTATATATATGTTAGGTTACTAAACATGGCAACATTCAAAGACCACTTTCCATTTCCATTCGTCGACCAAGTCTTAGACACCATTGCAGGGCATCACTATTATAGTTTTCTGGATGGGTACAGTGGATACAACCAAATCCAAATAGCACTAGAAGACCAAGCCAAAACCACGTTCACAAGTCCTTGGGGGACATTTTCATACAAACAGATGTCGTTTGGCTTGTACAATGTTCCTACAATGTTTCAACAGTTGGTTCTAAGTATCTTTCAGCAGTAGATAGGGAATGGTGTAGAAGTCTTCATAGATGATTTCTCCACCTACGAAGCAAACTTCAATCGAGCATTGGACTTATTAGAGTAAGTACTAAAACGATGTGTTGAAACCAATTTAAGGCTCAACTAGTAAAAAAGTCATTTAATGGTCCAAGAAGGTGTAGTATTAGGGCATAAGATTTCACAAATAGGGATAGAGGTAGACCTCGAAAAGATTAAAGTCATCCAAGGAATCACGCACCATCCTAAAACTGTAAAAGACATCCAATCATTCCTTGGACACACTGACTATTATAGAAGATTCATAGAGAACTTTTCAAGGGTTGCAAAACCATTAGTTGAACTAACAAAAAAGGACGTACATTTTGAATGGACCAGAGAATATGAGTTAGCTTTTCAAACTTTAAAATAGAAGCTTGTAGAAACACCTATTCTACAAGCTCCTAACTGGTCCAGATCATTCCATATAATGACTAATGCATCCAACTTTGCTTTAGGAGTCGTACTTACACAGTTAGATGACCAAAAACGACCCTATTACATTCACTATGCAAGTCGAAGTATTGCTAGTGCACAACTCAACTACACCACAATGGAAAAGGAATTAATGGCTCTGGTGTTTGCACTAGATAAGTTCAGGCACTATGTATTGGGCTATAAGTTATTTGTATACACATACCATAGTGCAATTTGGTTCCTGCTAAATAAACCAATGATGAGCCCTCACATCATACGATGGCTCGTAATCTTACAAGAGTTTGATCTTACGATGATAGATCATAAAGGCATCGAGAACATTGTTGCTGATCATTTATCTTGGTTAAGATGGGACAACAAAGAGAATGAATGTTCGCTTTCTGATCACTTTCCTGATGAATTCCTCTTTGCAGGTGTAGTAAATAATCAATTAACCATGGAAATAAATTGGTATAGTAATGTTCTTACCTATCTCCTTACACAAGAAACACCACAAGAGTTGGACGCTAAAAAGAAACAATAATTTCTTCACCGAGCCAAATATTTCATGGAAATCAATGGACACCTTTATAAGGTATGTCCCGATGGCTTGGTCCGATGGTGTGTTCCCAATGTAGATCAATTACAAGTTCTTCAAGATGCTCATGAATGTCCTTGAGGGAATCATTATGCTGGGAGACGAACAACCATTAAAATCTTGCTTGTAGGATATTATTAGCCTACATTATTCCGGGATACTCATCATTTCGTTCAATCTTGTGAGTGCTGCCAACATGATGGGGGAATGACTGCTAGGATGGAGGGTCCACAATAATGGATTCAACCTTTAGAACCCTTCAACATATAGGGAATTTATTTTATGAGGCCTATTACACCAATGTCCAATGGAAAAGCTTACATTATTGTTGCTATTGACTACTTTACAAAATGGGCAAAAGCAACTGCTATTATGGACTGTACATCGTCTACCACTGCACGATTTGTTCAACAAAAAATTGTTAATAGGTTTGGTGTGCCTCATGCACTTATTTTGGATAATGGTACACATTTTATGAGCGTGACCTTTCGAAAGTTGATGCAACACTTAGGAGTTAAACACAAACTGACTACACCATACCACCCTCAAGCAAATGGTCAAGCCGAAGTAACAATAGGGAGATTATGAAAATATTGACATGAACCATTAGCAAATATAGGTGAGACTGGAGCACCAAACTGAATGATGCTCTTTGGGCATACTGCTCCACATGAAAACTCCCTATACGCTACTCTCCCTATGAGTTAGTGTACGGAAAACTCCCAACGCTTCCTATTCAAGCAAAACTCCGTACACTATCTATGACGTGTGATCTTAACCTTGACCTTAATCTAGCACAAAAACAATGATTAATGAACCTTAACTTGCTAGATGAGAACTAATTGGTCACCCTACCATTTAATGAACTGCACAAGGCTTTTAATAAACGATGTCATAACCTGAAAATTAGAAAAGTTAAGTACCAACCAGGAGATAAGGTTCTTTATTGGAACCCCACACACGTGCCACAATGCACTAAATTTTAAATGTTGTGGGAAGAACCTTATATTATTCATGCAACTTTTCCTTCAGGAGCCATGATGATTTACAAACCTGATAGCCCAGATAAGAAATTTTTGGTCAACATCCAACAAACCAAACCTTTCCATGAGCATAGAACAACCAATACAAATACTACCTTTGTTAGTGGACAACCCTACTTGCTATTTCGGATCTCCTCCCTCCAACTTAGTCTTGGGGGAGAGGGCCACCAATGCTAATCATTCTCAGCCCTCAGTTCCTTTTGTATTTTTGTTTTACACATTTTTGTTCTACACATTTTTGTTTGACACATTTTTTTTATATTTACTTTTTTTTTTTTACACCATTGTTACCATTTTTACTATTTCTTTATTTGTTTGATTTACTTTCATTTGTCATACAATAAGTGCTCATGATGGTGGATTTTCCTATAATGGTGTTGATTGTTAATGTTTGATTTTTACCTTTGATTNATTTTTTTTTACACCATTGTTACCATTTTTACTATTTCTTTATTTGNATGTCATCCATTCAACTCTATGCTTCACCTTTGTTTGGAAGTGTACTATCCCTTTTTTCTAAGAAGAACTTATTAATGAACTGGTGGCTTAGTACTCTTCGAACCAAGGAAAGATTCAAATGGATTGAAAAGGATGTGACTTCAAGGGGATTCGACGCATTTGTGCTGACTATTCTCTTGGGTACATGGATGCTTTTCATGAGTCTTCTGCCATTCTACTATTGACCAAATGTTAGGATCTTGAATGAATCTAAATAAGTCTTTGCATGGTGTGGTTCTCACGCAAAAAAAAAACTAGTGGGAATTCAAAGCACACCCCTTAGACAGAATAAAGAAACATGGGCTGCAAACACTACTTATGGCATTGGAAAGACATGTTACCCACACCTACGGTTCCCTCTAACTAAGGCCCTTTCTCACTTCCTACTTCTCTATCTTTCTCTCCTTAGAATGGTGGTGACTCGATGGACGCATTCTTGTTGCTTCATGAGGATGGGTTGGTCAAATGTATTGATGCGAGGTCATTGGATGTGGTTGGTTTGAGTCCAGACTTGGGATAAATTTTATTCAATCCCCTTAACCACATAATACACAAGGGACTTTACACAACCTTGCTCTTGGGATTCCATTCCATTTCCTCCCCTCCTTCCATATTTCTTCCCATATTTCACCTCATTTTCGATTTTATGATTAGTCTATGTCTTGGTTGACGCATTGTTAGTCGCCGGTAAACTCTTGTGCATAAGTTCTTAACCATTTTTCCATATGTCATTCCAAGAGCCTACGAACTCTTTGGTTTGCGAGTTTGTCAGGGCATAAAAGGCATGGGCCTGCTTTCGGAAGGACCCACTGGCATTCCTTTTTGGTGCAATTGTTAAGTTCTTTTCCTGAAACATTCTTTGCAATCAACCATATCTTGTTTCATCCCCATCTATGACATCCATTTTATTAGCTTCACCANATTTCATCCCCATCTATGACATCCATTTTATTAGCTTCACCATTGTTATTTCCCTCATCTTCATTGTTCCTTCAGTTTTTCCACCCTATCGCTACTGAAGGTTTTCTCTTAGTTGTGGGGCCTTGTCACAAATGTTTCCATTCAATTACCTATCACACCCCTACACCTTGGGTAGTTATCAGTTAAAAACCTCTAACCTAATATCTGCCATACCCACAACCTAGCCAATGCACTTATATCGAGGCAAGGTATCAACTGCATTATGGCTTATCTATCCTTGCTAATTCATGACTATGTTGTGTGTGCAGATGCCGATTACACAAACAATGAACTAGGATAGGAGGAAGCACTCAGGATGGACAGGAGCTGGAGCGTTTACGTAAGGAACAAGTTTGGTCATGTGGCTATGGATGAACAACGGAATGCACATTTCTGACATTGGCAGCAACATGCCTCATTTTCTTTTCTCTCTCTCTCTTGCTCTTCAAGCTGTCAAATGAGAGTTTGGATGTCATCTATGTATAGTGTTCACCACAATGGGTGTGAACACCAATGTTGTAATATGTTTGTCGATCCATTCACCGGGAACTTTGAGTCTGTTATTCCCTATCGCTATTAGTTCTCATTCATTCAATAATCCCATACCTTCCGAATATTTTGTAAGGAACTGAGGACGAGTTTTCATTCAGTCGTGGGGGTATGATGAGCCACAATATCAGGTACACGATATCAAAGCCTTCCAAGTGATATCAGACATCTGATATCAAGACCTGTCTTGTCACCTATAAATAAGAGGCAGGCACACTTGGTTTGGCAATAGTTAGTTAATTAGTCTTAGTCCCTTACCCGAACTCTTGCCTTTTTCCCTTCTTAGTGTTAGAATTATTTTTGAGTGCCTACAATAGGAGTCATAAAGCGAACGGATCTTTATTCGACCATTGTGTACCTGAGCACACCTTGTGGCAAAAAATAAAGACGAACTTTGTGATACCTTGCAGCATTTAGAATCACTTATTTAATGTTATTTATAGTTATTTAATGCTTTCCTTAGTTAATTAATTTTTTTTCTCTCTCTCTCTCCTTATTAACTTCCCCAAGTAAGCACACTTAGTACGACCACTTCGAGCATGCGTGGAACACTTGGTAACCCAGTAACGATTAGCGTTTGGTAATCCCAATAGTGTTGCACTAGTTTAGGATGTGTACAACAAGTGGGAACAGATGCTGGTGTTAGGACTAGTTAAAGCATAGTAGATTAGTTAAATTGAATTAGTTACTTAATTAGTTTGCTTCTCCCTTTATAGCACCAAGACATAAACATAAAATATATATATATATCATATATGTCAAGTTTACTTAACCGTACAATCGTGCCATACAAGTAAGCTTGGGAAGACAACGATTGACTAACCCGTCCTTGTTCTGTAGGAGCGCATAAGCACTTAGTCCTTGGAATTCGACCGAATCATGCGTGGACACTCGTATTCATATGGTTGAGCGTAGGGATACCTCGCCACTCATCAAAGGTGTTACTAAGGTAAACAGCAATCCATAAAACAAGCAGCTAGCACTCCACTTTGAAGATCACAATAATGAGGAGTTAGCCTTGTAAAAAGACTCTTGATTTAGAAGCTTCAAATTATAAGTTCAATTCTAGTGGGTAATGTTGAGTTATAAAATTTTAATTTAACTATATGTCTTAGCAATCAATATTATTAAAGAAAACGTTTTAAGTCCCAATGCTGCTCACTTTGTAGATCTCCCACCTCATGAATAAATGAAGGATAGACCTTTGATTAGCACTTAGAGGAACCACAACTATGTGTTGAGTTTCAATCATTCCAAATGCAAAATCATGGTTTCCACTAGTGCTTTCATCACCATCTATCCTACACCACTAGAATTGCCTACTCAAGAAGATTCCTTAGAGAATTTCAAGAAGACACATAAGAACATGGAGACTGATATAAAGAAGAAAGTAAAGCAAAACAACATATCACAAGAAAGAAAATAATATCATATCTATAGTTAAACAAATGCCAATGCATCAACACCTCAACATCTTATTTGACTCTTTCCTTCCCATTAACTTTTATCAATGATAGTTCATTCAAGCATGATGACTCTTACCTTGAACTCAAACATACCTTCCTTTCATTCCGCCTACCACCTTGTGGCCCCATCATCAACTACATACCTCTACTATCTTTTGGTCCCATCACAACCACCATGCCCTCATTTGCTAACACCCCTAACCGTGTGCATCTCTCTTAGGCTGAATTGCATGTCCACACTTCATCTGCAATTTTTGAAACTAAAACTAAACATTTTCAATTGTTCACTAATACTCTCTTAGATCTTTTAGACAAAGAAATTTTATAATTCATTTTACAGATTTTTTTACTCCATAACTATGTGTTTTCCATTAGAATTGGACCTATGATCTAGGGTTTCCATGCCAAGATTGTTAACACTAAGCTAACACCTCACTAGAGATTTTGTTATGAAAGTAGCTACATAGTCATGAGCAAAGCAATCATCCCTTGGTCTTTGAATCCACAGTGATATCATGGAATACAACCCAACATCATAGGAGGGTAAAACAATTAACTTAGTCATTGCAAAAGTTTAGCAAAGCATCCTTGTATGACCAAAGCATCTACCTACCTATAATTAGTTTCGTGTTGTAACCCCAAATTCCTTTTGGATTAGTAAGACACTGAATCTACATGTCTTTGATTGGCCTAACTAAGCTATTGATCATTCCAATGTGGATGTCCAAAGTATAAAAAAATTTCATTTTTCTTTATGCTTATTTTTTATGTTTATTTTTGGTTGCTATTAATGGTTTTAGTTTGGATTCTTTGAAGCCTATTGTTACAATTCATTACTACTTCTATGTAGAGGCACTTGCACCTAGAAAAATGACTCAAAAGTCTAACATTATATCAGAGGATAACACACTCACCTTTCACCACATCAAATGACTACCCCACATCTTGGCCTAATCTAGGACGAACAACAAGAAACAATAATAACTTACCAAGGATAAATCCACTAGGTCGTTAGTTGCTCCCCTCATAGACAAAACCATGGATGCTACTTTCAACAAGACCCTACCCTCTGCTATTACCTACTTTCAACACCAACTATCCAACCTTCCCTCTAATCTTAACACCTCAACTTTTGCTACTACCAACATCACCAACCCATCTCCATCGATCCACTCTTCCTCTAACTACTCATCCACCTCCAACTCCCCACCTTTCATTGACTTGCTGATGAGTCATGAATTTGCTGACAGGTGCAATAACGCACCCACAATAACGCACCCACGATATCGCATACGCAATATCACAGCCGACGCGATATCGTGTCCTTCCCTACGATATCGCATACGCAATATCGTAGTCCGCCGCCATTTCTATAAATAAGAGACGGCTCTCCCTTGTTTCTCAATCTAGTTTAGTCTCTTAGTGAAGCTCTAGCAGTTTTTCCCTTCTAGAGATAGAATATTTTCCAGTGTATGCCCGCAGTGTGGTGATTGTAATTATACGGCATCCTTTATTCGAGTGTGACGTACTTGGACACGCACATGACCGGAAATAAAGATCAAGATTACTTCATCATTGCAGCATTCACTTAGATTAATTATTTATTTAATTGTTATTTATTGCTTTCCTAGTTAATCTCTTCTCACCCTTAAACTCATGTTAAAACGTGGAATGAGTACGACTTGATTACGAGCATTTAAGTGTGACTACTTGGTAACCCAGTGGCGTACCTAGGATCTGCACTTCGTAATCCCAGTGGTAGTCATGCATGAAGTCCAAGATGTGTACAGATGATTAAGGAACAGATGCTCATCGCACTTAGGCTAGTTAGATTCTCTTACCCTTTTCCTCCTAGCTTAGTTAATCTTATTTTCCATCACCTTCAAGAGTTGCATTAGGTTAGAACACATCATACACCTCACTCTGGACTAAACCATATGTCACAAAGATAATACTAGTCTAGGTGGGAAGACAGTGAACTACGACCTAAGGCTAACTATCTAGGTGCCACAACTAGTCCGTCTGCGGAGTTCAACCGGATCGTTCATGTAACACTCGTATTCGTATGGTTGAGTGTAGGCGTACGTCGCCACTCATCACTTGCCCTATACCAACTCTATCCATGGTTCCTTCAACTACCACCCACACACCTGCAACCAATCTAACCTTTGCTCTCATAACACAATGCCATGCTCCCCCATTTACATCAACATTTCTAATGATCCTAACCTATTCCAACCTATCCTGCCTATGTCACATACCTCTTTGTGCTTAAACCCCACCCTTAACAAACCTCCACTATGTCGACCATCTACAAAGTAAGCCCTCAATCACCTCTCTTTCTCACACTTGTCAAACCCCAACTATGACCAACAACTCATGTGCTTGGCCAAGCACAATCCAACCCATACCCACAATTACATGAAAGACCATCCTCAATCACTAATGAGCTAGCATCCATCACAAGTAGTTTTAGGTATTTTGACAATGCCACAAGCCCCTTTGACTCCTATCGTCCACTCTACACTACCTACTCCATGCTTGGACTTACATTCCCCAATGATAAGCCTAACATTATCCTTGACCCTAACAACACCTCAACCTACAATCAATATCAAGAGCTACAATTGATGGATGTGGAAAGGGGATATGCTTAACCTGACAACTTTCAATTGAACTACCATTCCTTCTACATGTGTCGATGATGATAGTCAAGTTATCGCCTATCCTCTTACGACTACTAGGTCATCACTGATCACTTGCTACATGTCCCCAAGGACACGTCACTAGCTAATGCACCTTGTTTTATGAGCTTTTTGATTAGTCTTGGCACATTAGTGGGTTTTTGTTTTCAATAAACCCTACACTACTTAAACTACATAGGACTTATTTATTTGGTTTTTTTTTTTTTTTTGTTAATCATGTTTGTTTGTCAATATAACATGCTTTTTGAGTTTTCTCTCAAAAATGAAGTTAAATAGAATTTTTAAGTTTATAAAATTATCATCTAGCATTTTCTTCACTCTTTGACATTTTTATAGATGAGTCAATAAAATGAAAAAAAAAACATGAACATTTATTTGGAATTAAAATGTAGTACAATTTACCATTGAAATAAATGTATAGCTCAATGAAGAACAAGGAGTTAAAAGGTTTTGCATATAGATAACATATGTAAAAGGACATCTAATGGTGGAAATCATATAAGATTTTCAATACTACCATGAACTAACTATTTTGGATGGTTAGGGTGCAAACATGTAAAATTTTGCTACACAAATGTAAAGTAAAATCCAATGCCATTTTATTAATTTATTGAATATATTTTTTTGAAACTAAAAATTTGGTTAAACAAAACTAATGCTTATAGTAATCCATGAAAATAGCTAGTTTCCCATAAATGGATATTGACCAACATTTTAGAATTAGGTGAATATTGCCAATATTTACAAGATAGTAAATTTATTGGATCATGATTATTCAATGAAAAATTTTGATTAAAAAATATACTCAAACTTTCACAATCCAATGTTTAATAAAGCATTCTTCAAAAATTCAATCAATGCAAGCACTCAAATTTTAGTAACCACAATGTTTAAGAATAAATTTATTGTCATCTTCATCATCATAGCCTTGTCCCAATAAAAAGGGGTTGGCTACATAAGTTCTTTTTTGTTATTTGCCTCTAGTAAGAGCTAAATCTTTATTTAGGTGACAATCTTACATTTCATTTCTGGAGGATTTCCTAGTAAGTCATCACTCATTTTCTATAGTAACTGAGCCCTATGACTGTTGCACATTGTATTTGGGGAATGCCTTAGTATCTACAAAATCTTAAAAAGAACACATCAATGAAATTTGATAAGATTTTAGCCAACCTAATGCTAACCCACCTCCTTTCATATCCAAACTTCAAACCAACAATGTTTATTTACATTTAGCCAAGAGTGATGTTAACTTTTTATCAAATTTAAATACAAGAAGATGTTACACCAATTTAGCTAAAGGAAAAGGAATTATTTCATAATCTTTTTCCATGTCAATTACATAAGATAAGGCATTAGGACATTGCCTAAACCATTTTTAATCACCATATAAGTGCTATTGGAATGTATAGATGATATATGTATTTTGTAAATTAATATAATTGGTGTTTTCTACAAATATGGCTTTTATAGTTAATACTACATTAAGGTGATACATATTATAATGTACAAATGATATATGATTTTTGGAAATTAATAATCTAGTTGATGTTTTATAGAAATATGGTTTTTATAAGTTAAACTAGTTGATGTATCTTAAGTACATGAATTTGGTAAATAAAATCAGTGTGAATAGTAATGTTTTTTAGGCCATAAAGCTTAGATTTAAGCCTTGTCACAAACACTAAAAAAGATCAAGCATTTGCTCATCTACTATTGTTCCATGACTTTGGCTTACCAAAATGAGCATTAACTCTTTTAGGTATCATGAAAAGGTTTTCTCTTGAACTTAAGTAATTATATGGTATTTCAAATGGTAAAAACCATTCTCCCATTATGAGATTACATGGTGTGTAACATGATTTTATGATCTTATAAATATAATTTAAACTATACAAATAAACACTTAACTTTTTAAACTATTCACAAATTATTCCCGAATTAATGGTGGTTGAACTTGCCAAATAGATATACCAATTTTGAATTAAAAACTATGAATCCAACAAAAAGATTTGTTAGTTTAACAAGCTTCAACATGCTTGATATGGGGAAAAGGGATGTACTAATAAATCTTTGTAACATAGTAAAGGGGAGAAAAAATTTACCAAATTGTAATATAAAAATAATGGAGATGACTACGATGCCACAATCATTCCTTTTACTCAAAGTAACAAAGCATAAATATGGATCCTTTGTGTAATGCGAACATTTAGATTGTGCACAGATAACGTAGTTGAAGATAAACACCACATCTTCCTCAACGTTCACTATGGAAATGTATGCAATGAGTTGCTGATAATCAAGATAAGTTTTTCCAACTCGTGCATTGGTCATTAAAGACAGTTTCACTATGTTTGACCTGTAAAATTGTTTTGCTTTGCCCAATAGATACCTTATGTCTTTTTCTTAATATTATGGTAAATTCAATTTCTGTTTCAAACAAGAATAGTAACACAATACATAATACAACTCATGTATCGGTGTTTTTAAAATGACATGTACTGAAACCATCTTCTATGAAAATTGTTTTTAAAAAAAAGTGCAAAAATGTGCACATTAGCACTTCCGCTTACATGGTCTCGGAAGATCAATTACGACTCTTTCTTAGAAAAGACCAGCTGAGCCTTCAAATATAAAGTTGAGACTTTATAAACAAGCCTTTTCTTCTATAATTTAGTTCAAACATTTGAAGCAAAAAAATTCAGAAAATCAATAACCTTAATCATTCTTATATTGAATCTCTGGTGCTGCTGCAGCTTCTTGCAATTTTTTGTATCTCAGAAGTTTACTTATAGCTCTAAAAACCTAGCACATGGAGCAGTTAATTTGATGTTAAAGATGTCTTACTCAACCATTATCTAAAGCCACATTGCACCATTTACATATGAAATAAATCACGTAAGAAGACGAACATGTTGCCCTTATTATTCAGGAAAATGGGTTTTAAAAATATCTGAAAATTAATTAATCATAAATTTAGGATGTTAGGGCATGAGAAAATAATTTACATGCAGCCTTACAAGCAGGATTCAGAAGAAAGCAAGTTACAAGAGACCATTTATCTTAGAAACTTTGTTGAACAGACAACTATAAAAACAACCAAGACATTTATATGTTTTGCCGACTTTGCCAAGGCATTAGATTCAGTTATGAGACAGAATTATGGAGAAAGCTTTTCAAATTAAAGGCCCATCCTTGTTTACTGAATGCTATACAAAACTCATATATTGAAATAATTTTTGAATTAAGAGATGATAAAGCTACAGAATCTTGTTAGTTTTACAACAATATAGGAGTAAAGCAAGATTGAACCCTTTCACAAAACCTTGTTCAACATTTTATAGATGAACTAGAAGAAGGGATTAAACAAGTACCTATTAATTCTACTATTAAAGTGGATCAATCATAGATATGACTTTTAATCTCTGCAGATTATGTAGCACTAGTTGCAAATTCAAAAACAAGGTTAAAAGCAATGTTGCACTAACTTGAAAATTTTTGTGAGCATACAGGAATGAAGTGGACAAAACAAGTGTGTTAATCTATCAAACCATAAGAAAGATTATAATTTCCAGCTAAATAATAAACAACTTAAGGTCATGGATACATATAGATTATTGGAATTAGAATGCTCTCAAAAGTATAAGTGGGGCATTTTATATCGCAATTAAGTTACAAATGGCTGGAAGATCTTTTACACAATGAAAAACAAATATATCAATCACAATACTTGGACTTGGGAATTTACAAGATCTATGTTAAATGATCATACAACCTACAATACTTTGGATGTGTAGTTTAGAGTCCAGATCTTGATCACGAATCTTGGAAAATTTTGAAAAACTTCAAAAATAGTTTTTGCTGAATGAATTCAAGGTCAAAACTCCAGTTTCATATGCATTAATTCTTAATATTTTATCTAAATCATAAACATAACCATAAGATCTCAACAAGGATGCTATCATGAAGGGAAATAATAGTTACAAAAACAGGATATTGAAAATTTATATGCAATAATGAATTCAAAGCAAGCTTGGAAAATTGTAAAAGAGAAGGTTTTGGAAAGATGACAAAAGCACAAAACTGAACTGAACTTTAATTTTATTGGCAAAAAACTGAAGGTGGCATGCATGATAAAGCAGAATATATGTATGCAACTATTCTTATATCTATCAAAGGCTTATTAGTACAGTAAAATTAGGATTACATCACCTTTAAGTTAAATTGAAAGATGGAATGATGTGCAACATGAGGATAGAATATGTTGATTGTGCATACTACTAGTAGATGAGGAGCAACATATATTATAAAAATTTTGCTAGGACAATTTTCTTTAAAAAAATGGCAACTCTTAAGTTCAACTTTGTATGAGTAAAGCTACCAGTGCTGGTACTAAGTCATTACATAGAAGAAATGTTCAAACAACATGAATATTGGATTCATCTATTGTACTTAAATTTATTCTTAATGATGTACTTTGTATAAATTGATTTGTTTCACAATTTCAGTTTCAAAAATGCTGAAAGAAATAAGAACTTTAGAATTTCATTGTACTTTCCTTTCAAGAATTTCTATGTTGTTTATTTGTTTATGTTTAACTACTTTCCCAAAATACCTAATCTTGAGGATCTAAAGCCATGAGTAACTTTCTAATAACTTGTAAAAGTAACTGAAATGGAAGTGTTCCTGACGATGCACAAAATATATAGAAAAAATTGTCTTCAATGCAGCAGAGTTGCTACTATGTCAGGGAAACACCACAGGGAAACACCACAAGATGCAATTATACTAATCAAGGATACTAACTAGATTGAACCTAACTTTTGAAATGGAAGATGATCTACACCCAACAGCAGGAAGCCGGACAGTTGGTTCACATAGGTCATTCTATTATAGTTATTATACATGTATGCTTCTCTAATGCTAAAAATAGCATTTAGGAAACAACACTAAATAGATAGATGATCATAAATGAAAAGAATTACAAGAACATGGTAGTCCTTTCTGATTTCATGTCCAAGAAAGATTGTTTACATTTTTAAATATGTGTCGTCTTTCTAGCAATGCAAAGACAAAATTGAAAAATGCTATAAAGAAAAAATCCAAAAACTTGAAAATTGAAATTACCTCAATTGCAATTATAGCTGGTCTGATTGATAAAACATCATTACAACTATGTTCAGCTGCTATTTCTAAAATAACATAACAGAAAATCAAGGGTTAAGAAATAGATGGAACCGAATATACTAATACTGCTACTAGCATACCAAACCAAAATATGTAGCATGAAGAAATTTACTCTGAAGTGAAATTTTAACATCTGCAACAGCAAATACTTCTCTTCGAGATTCAAAACATTCAGTAACTCTTTTAAGAACCTGGAACAAGTTTTTAAATTAGTCATCATTTCTAGAAAATTAGAATGTTATGTACATTGTAGATATTTTAATAGAATCAAAGGAAACAAGTGTAATCCAAAATCTGAAACATTATTAAGGAAGATAAAGAATGTATCAATGCCTCCCGTAGCTTTAAAGAAAATTGCTCAAAAAACCTATAAAACACTGGAAAGATAAGTGGTAACAGTGCCATAGTGGTTCAACCAATCACTCAAATTTCTGCCAGAGGAGCAAAGGATTAAATTACATTTACAATTATTAGAATATTTTACATGAACTTAGTTTGCCTTTCAAGGATTGCTTAGAGATGAAAAAATACAGCTAACTATTTGTTCATGTACATCTGATAAGTTGTCACTTCTATATGAGGCTTCAGGAGGGGGCATGTGATGGCAAACGTGTGAGTGGTGCCCTTTGTGGGTACAGGAAATAGGCAGCAAGAAGATACCACTTAATTTAGTTGTCCTTTTCCATTGATAACAGAAATTTGTTTCTCAATTTTTTTCAAGTTAAATGGAAACAAGTGGTTCTATGGAGTTTACAAAACCTCTCTTTTATTAGCACGAAGTTAAGATGCTTCGCAGTGTCACACATTTGATTATAACAGATTATTTAGATCGTTTAATACCATTCCTCTGTGTTCCTTTGGAGGGTAATGGATTCAAGGCTAAGTTTAATTACGTTGAACCATTAAAACTACTTTCAATATTCTCTGTGACAAATATTTAGCAATATCTTTTGGTTTCTTAGTTGATCCGTCATCTACCTTACAGAATATTTTTTTTTCTCTGAAGAGATGATGCTATGGTGTTAGATTTTTCCGTTCAGAAAGACTTATAATGGTTTGATAAATATAAGCATACTTTTGATATTATTAATGGTCAATGGAACGGTCAGTTCACGATAGATAAATGGCTAATAAAGTTTTAAGTTATTATGACGAGTCAATGTTCAGCCTAAAATGCTGTTTCCATTTTTTCTCCTTTTTTTTTCTATATTGTAAAATGCCTTTTTACTGGACATCGATTGCACTTGTTTGATTTTGATGATCCAGTGTAGCCATTTTGTTCTCAAGATTCCTCCATTGAAAGTATTACATATTCAAAATCCTCCTTGTTAGCTTTCCCAAAACGTGTGGTATTAAACTAATTGAATGTATTTCATGCAAGTCCATTACATTTCCATTGATTACAGAGTTTAACTTTTGAAAAGTTAAAAGGAATCTAGCATTTAACACACTTGAAGAAGTACTTGAGAATCGAAGGGGTTAAGGATTACTAAAAGTAAAACAGAATACACGGTGCATTTTTAGTGAGATAGCAAGTAACGAGGATATGAAGATTAAAATTCGAAACCAATATGTTGCTTGATGTAAGCAATTCAAATACTTGGGGTTATTTGTTCAAATAGACTGAGATTAAGAGTGATGTGAAAAATAGAATTGAAGGATGATGGATGAAATGACAAACAACTAGTGATGTGCTTTGTGAGAGAAAAATCCCTGCTACATTAAAGAGAAAGTTCTACAAAACTACCATCAAACCTATGATATCATATGGTGTAGAATACTGGCCTATTCAAAAGCATCAGGCTCAACTCTTGACTGCTTAGGTAAATGTTGGGTGTCACTAGGAAAGATCGCATCAACTTGTAGGGATTGCAGCTAGATCGACCCTTGATTGAAAATTTGAAAATTTGATAAAATCTAATAAAAATGGTGAAAATTGAATTTACCACGATCATGATCTATGACCACAGGCTGACCCCAAGTTGTGGTCTGAAAAAATCAGAGAAATTTAAATACTAAGAATACCACAAGCAGACCACAAGTCATGGTCACTGTACAATGGTCAAGAAATTTGAATTTTTTGAATACCGCAAGTTGACCACAATCTGACCACAGGTCATGGTACTTCACTACGAGCTAACCATCAATCATTGTCTATTCGCTACGAGTTCACCACGGATCATGGTATGTTCACCATGAATTGGCAACAAGTCGTGAAAAAATCAGAATTTTAGGTCAACTTTCAAAGCCCATATCTCCCTCGCTATTTGGAGTTTTGAGGTGATCTTGAGTTTGATGGAAGGCTCTTGAAAAGATCTATCTCCTTGCAAGATTTCATCTTGATTGGAGATCATTTGATCAATCAAATTTAGATTGAAAAACTGCCACTCAGAACTATCTAATTTTATCAAAATGCTTCACCATGAGTCTTGGAATAATACCACAAGTCATGGTGGACCTTTTTTATGAGTTTTATGGCCATGGGTAGTGGTGACCTCATAGTTTAATTCTAAGAATACCATGAGTTGTGGTCTGCATTACCATGGGCCGTGGTTAGGTCATGGTGCTGCAGAAATCTTGAATATCTTTGAAATCTGAAATTAGATTTGAGCAAGACTTGATTCATTGGAGTTGTCCCGAGCTGCTGAACAAACTGAAGTGTTGAATTCAAATTAATGAATTGAATTTTGTGGGGAATTTGATGGATCCCACTTCTATGACTTTTGAACTTCCATATTTGTGATGAAATTGGTGAAAATACTTTGATGGAAATGTTGGTGAAGATGAATTGAGGATGTGAGGAACTGAGAACTGTTGACGGAGTTGATGATAACTATTGATGACTGTAGGATGCAAAATAAATGTGTTGGAGGAGATAATGATAAATGTGAATTGATGGAATGATGATGACTTGATAAAATATTGAAAAAAATTTGACAATGATGAAATGATGATATAAAATGTGAGAAATTCATAATGACTTCAGTCTTTTATTTTTTGCATCCAATGGCATCACTGATAAGCATGATTTTCCCACATACTTATAGCCAAATGATGTGGCCATAATAGAATATGATGGAACAAGCCTATTTTATAGAAAATTGGGTTAGAAATTCAAGAGACATGAGAGATTAGGGCCATTCTCTAATTACATTAGCCCATCAATCTTTTTCTAAAACAAAAAATAATAAAATTTCCTATCCTATCTTTTGTGGCACAAAATTCTAACTAGACTTCATATTCCCTATTTTACAAAAGAGCTAATTTGGCTTGACTTGATCTTTGACTTTTCTTGAAGTTTAAACTTTTTCTTCATGCTTTCATTTGTTTGTTATGTATTTTCATATGTAAATACGGTCTTCTATCACTTCGACTTTGTGCTTCTTGAATTGACTTCTTTTTCTAGCTTGAAATCCACATCTTGGGCAAGTAGAGTGAATGAAGTGAGAATTTAAAAAGTGCATACTAGAACCAACACAACTCTTATTAGGAGATGTTTGGGGATAGCACCCATAGATGAAAAGATTAAGAAAAATCATCTTAGATGGTTTGATCATGTGCTAAGAAGACCAGAAAATGCACCTACTAGAAGAGGTCACTTTATTAAAGTTGAGGAGAAACAAAAAAGGTGTAGACATAAACATACTTGGTTTGGAGACATAAAAAAGAATATCCAAGAATTAGGTGTTAATGCTTATTTGACTCTTAGTAGAAATGAATGGTGGAAAAAAATTCATATAGCCAACCCTATGTAGTTTATGATAATGATGATTAAATGGAGTCTAGCATTTTAATGGAGATAACCAAGTGTTGAAGTTACAAACTCAAAACTAACTTTGTAACTATGGGAAACAATTGATCAAAATGTGTTTGTTAACAAATAGAAATGACCCAATGAAGAAAGAAAATGATGTTTTGTAACTAAGTAAAAGTCCAATTCAAGAAGCTTCATGAACATGAAGGTGAAGAACCATATTCCAAAGATCACTTCATAACTATATGCAATAAATCAATTAGAAGTACTTTGTGGAAGAAAAGAACCTTCATCACAACAGTAGTTGAAAAGACACCAAGCTAAGATGCCAAAACGAAAGGGAAGAAAAAGGGGGAACTGTTGTTTTGCAGCTATAACTCCTTGTGCTACTTAGCACAGAATATGCTCACTTCAATGAAGCAGTTCACTCACTTAGCACAGAATATGCTCACTTCAATGAAGCAGTTCACTCACTGAAGTGAGCATATTCTGTGATAAGCAGCACAAGGACCTACAGCTGCAAAACAACAGCTCTGAGTTAAAATTACGGAAGAACATCTTCACTCATGCAAAACATCCCCTAAAGTGGTGTACTTTGCAATGAAGTCAGAAACTGTGAAACTGGCCTTTAGTCCATAGTGACTACTAAGCTAATTGGAAGCCTTAGAGCTCATGAAAGACATAGCTATTATAAGTTGCATCACAGAAATAATAGGTTGCATTATGAAGCAGCTGAGTGAAAAAGTCTTTAGTCAATTCTTCATAGAAACCCTGGTGTTATTAACAATTTCATAACATAAAAGTGTTCTATGTTAAATTAGTTAATACACAAATTTGCTTGGTTAATGTAAATTTCATTGTTGTCAAGTTTTTAACCAAATTCTCATCATACGCAAAGGCTCTCTTTTATTAGTAGAAAGTTGGCTCTCTTTTATTCATAACTAGGTAATTCATAAAACCAATATAGCCGAAAAAATAAGTTAAAAAACAATTCAACACACTGCACAGAGTCGCCAAATGCATTTATTAATTTATTGAAAAACCCATACAAATTAAAAACAGTCTAACAAGCTACCTGTTTGATAAATAATGGAAGGGAAAGTGAACACAAGAAAATGACTAAGAAATTGGAAAAGGAAATAAGGAAAAGAAAAGAAGCATGCCCCAAATGATAGTTTTCTCTCAGTAAAACATAAACATTTATGATGAATAACAATTTAAGCATGTGGCAATCAAGAACTTTAGAACATTCATTACTTATAGTGTAACTTCATAGCCTATGCGACTGCAAAATCTAGGGCCTGAATTAGCAAGATTTTGAAAACTTCTACCCAAAAACATAAGGGACAATGAGGTTTATTATAAAGAAAATCATACAATTTAGATTTTATGAGGATATCTAAAAGTACATATCTAGACCATCAAAAATAGCTGGTACCATACCTGAGAATATGTTTCAACAACGCCATTTGATTGACTCTGCCTATAAGCATTCTCAGCTACAATTTGTTTTGCTAATGCTTCTAAAGGTACATCCAGCCATATGGTGATCCCATGTCTCATTAAACCTCTGTTCACATTGTAAGATATTTCTACGTTCCCTCATGCCTAATAAGAGAAGGTAAATATCTCAAAAATATTGTCATCCAACTTACAAATTTTCAGCTCGCAGTACAGCATCATCACTGGTTGAGACTACTAATCGACCCATTGAAGATAACTGACGCAAAACCTCACTCTGACAATAAAAAAAAATGTTTGTATGCTGAAAAAATACCTCAAGAAACTATAAACAGCTCAATTCAGTTACCATTTAATGTACAGTCTCAGGCAGTAAAATAATAGTTCATTATTTCTAAAAATAGAGACATACATAATGCCAGTTAATTTCACCTTGCAACACATAGCATTAGATTGTTAAAAGGTAAATATAGATAATATATAGAATAAAAAGGATTAAGAAACCCCATTGTAACCAAGAAAGTCAATGATTTGTTTTTTTTTTTTTCCCCTCACATACATAGGATATAGAATAAACAGGATTAATTTCCACTGCATTGAAAGCATTTTCATTCAGAAGGAATTGAACCAACTTAAGTTAACAATACCTCGGAATCTCTAAATTCATCTAAATTTTTCTCTCTAAGCTTCTGAGCGGTAGAATGCCCACTGTATGCCTGCTCTACCAATTTCTCACTATGAACAATGCAAACAAGAAAAAAAAAAGGTAAATACCAATTTGTTGAAGATGAAAACACAGGATGTTTGAAAAGACATTGTATCTGAAGTGCACCTGTCAAAATAGTAGTATCCCAAAGCCTTCGATAAAGTAATCCCTAAACTGGACATTAATGCACCTGTCATTCCTGAACGGGAAGATTACTTGTATATTGTCACCGCTGAAGTTGCAAAAGAATGCAATATATTAAATTTCTACTCATTCCTAAAAATTTTTAATTTACACAAATGAAAGATTCATCACTTGTAAATTCTGGAGGATCAAAAAATTATCAGATTATTTTATTCTAGAACATATCAACAACACTTATTCGCTGGATTGTGAGACTTTGACATAAGATTTTAACCAGGATTAAGGACAGCATGATGCTTTTTTTTCAGAGAATATTAAGTGTTTTTATTTTTAAAAAATTAGCCGATTCAGTAAATGGAACATTAAAGAGGTAGGAAGAATTAAATACACTCACCGATTAGGAATAAACAAGACCCTTTCAAGTCAGACACGATTTCTATAGCCATTTTCTGAAATAGAAAATGTTAGTCATTTAAAACTTCAAAAATTATAACTAGCTCATAGAAAAATACACGGCAAGTTCACTAGACAAATACGAGAAACTGTGAAACTTACTTTTAGAAGAAGGTCCTCACTGCTAGTCCCAGATTCTATGTCATCTGGTTTAGACACTAAGTTACCAAATTCAATTTGAACCAATAAATTAATCAGTAAAAATTGGTTCTCTCATAAAATTAGGTGAACTTTTTAAATATTCATGATCTTATAAATAAATTAAACAAAAACAGTGAATAAACCTAGCTTCAAGAATCATCCATGTCTCATAGCATACATAGCATGCATTTTCCTATTTGACAGCTGCCACGGTTATACAAGGAATCATATTTCCTTTTACATTTCCATGTCATTGATACTACCTTTACAATCATCTTAATCTCACTCCCTCCAAAACTGACTAAATTTAAGAAAACAATCATCATCACCTAGTTTCATCACAACTAAATGCAGTCAGTATTGTGAGTTCTTTTAAGCTTCTAAACCTATCAGAGCCATATCCATAGCAATTCTAAGTTCTTTTATTTCTCCCCTTGCAACTTTTCATGTCCTTATTGGTCCTCCTCTTTGGAGCTTTCCTTCAAATTTATCCATGCAAGATACTCTATGACATTCATGGTTTTACTGGATCTACGCAATTCTTTAGTTGAATGCAAAGAGGGTGAAAGTGAACTGAATGTCAACTTCTTAAATAAAGTGGCATTAGATAATAAATATAACCTCTAGTAATGCAAATGAACACACATTTTGTATGTTTGCATAAATACCTAATGTAAAATATGGTTATTGTTTCTGGTCATCAATCACATTGCAAAGATGTAAAAATGCGTGTAAATTTTAATTAGGGTATATTGATCACAAAGAGCTTCATGCAAATGGATGATGGCTGCATTGAGGATGCAGAGCTGCAATCAGCATGCTTAGATCTAATGTATAAAAAGGGTCTAGTTAATCCAGGATTTCTCTACAATGGTCATAAAGAGTGATTGATGTATATATATTTAGAATGGACTGAATCATTTGTGAGTTGTAACGAAGCTTCAAGTTATTAATTGCATGGGCTGCTTTAGGCATATGCTATTACTCTTAGGAAGACTCCTGCCATTGACAGGAGACAGTCACAGGAACATGCTAGGAGGTGTGACAAATCATAGTAGCGATGACAAAGCACCGTGGCATGTGACAGGACGGATATTCAATTATTTTATTCCATTCATTAAATTCTAATCATCATAGCTAGTCACATTAGTAGATGAGACTTAAATGACATTTGTCATTATAATTCTAGGTTCTAACTTTCTTGTGTTTGAGTTTGACACTAAGATTTCTGAAATATTTATGGACATTATTCTTTTATTTAGATGTTTTCCCGTTTGTTGTTACAAACTAAGCAGCCATATCACTTAGTGTAAGAGGAAAAATAAACATTCATTTACGCTCAATTCAGCAGCATAACATAAAAAACTAAAGCATCATTAGAACCTCAAAAAGAAATAAAGACACAGACCAGTAGGCTATTAAAAAAAAAGAAAAAGAAATTGAAACTAGACCCTGTCAACCTTGACAACACGTATTAATTCGGTTTGAAGCCAACAAACAGGTAACTTAATTAACTTTTCTCATTAACCCACAACATACTGATTACTGGGACTTGCTAAATCAGTGAGATAAGCTGAAAATACAAGAGAGAACATGAATCTTTCCCAAGAACCTGGTAGACACCAATGGTTAGGAAACAAAATACACATGCGTTGTTCATTGGACCTTGGCTGAGAAAACCAAATCAACATATAAACTGGAATGAAACATTTCCAGGTGAGTAGAACTTACAAGGCTGTGACGAACACTTCAGAGTAAAGCCACACAATCTTAGCTCTGGTCCCTTACAATAGCTAGGAAATTTGCAAAAATGATACCTGATATCACTGCGTGGCTTTTGTACTGCAGAGCAGGGAACAAAAGTGGAAGGCAATCTGCAGCAAAAAAATTCTGATGCAGCCACTGTCTTCATGGCTGAACCAAAACAAGCTTTTCAAATACAAGACTGCTATCGACCCAGTTGCTACCATACGATACCCTGAAGTGTCACTGCTTCAAAAGCTCACCACCCATCTGCCCCAGTTACCACTCAGGAGTATGACCAGATAAATGGGGCTTAATTTGTTTAATGACATCTTTTTAATAATTATAAAAAAAAACACTCGTTTGGAGTAGCGAATGAAATTTTGATGGGCACTAAGTTTGAAATATTTCATCCAATTGGGTGTTATTGAATGAACATTTAGACCAACAAACAGCTGCATTTTGGGGTAAACTATTTTTCCTTTGCTCGAGGGAGAAGAGCCTAGATGAAAGAACTTATGGTTGAAATCGAAACGACGAACCGCATGGATGCAGCTACGTTACCCTACTTACAGATTAACAAATTATTAACTTTCAATTCACAGCTTTACTGAAACTCTTGAAGTTTGATTCTTAGTTTTTAGTAGGTCAACAAGTACATAGAGAGTGTATATGAGGGGAAACTTGAAAATAATTGCAGGGGTGTGTTCTCCAAGATGATAATTTTTTTCTAGCTTTTTGTGTTTGTTTTTAAGCTTTTTGAGTATTACTTCTATGTTATTTTTTTGAATGTTATGAGGATTCTTGTATTTTGTGTATTTAGAAGCCTAGATGTAGCATCATCATTGTTTAGAAAACCGAATATTCAAATATTTATTTTCATGAGAAATCTCAAATCTTCCACCTTATCCATTTCCAAATTATATCCCAACCTTTCAAGGTTCACTTAGATAAGATTATTAAGCTAGATAAATTAAATATATAAGTATGACCGCTTTGAGCATGACACGTATTTGCTTGGTAATTCCAACAGAGTTATTGCTTGGTACACTCAATAGCATAGCACTTGGTCACACAATAGCGAATACGTGGGTTCAGGACATGTACAAAAAGTGGGAACAGATACTTATGTTAGCATTAGTTAAATGATTAGTTAATCAAATTACCTTTATCTACATTTGAGCACCGACTTATAAAACATAAAAAATGATAAAAATTGAATGCCTCAGTTACACTTAACCATAACAACAAATGTCACAAGTGTAACTGGGAAGACAACGATTAACCTTAAGGCTAGATTCACTTCTTAAAGGGTTAGTGCATTGAAAACGACGAAGTCCTTGAAATCCGACCAGATTCGCGTGTGAATGCTTTGTGATTCGTACAGTTGGACGTAGGGGTACCTCACCGCTCATCATTGGCATTGTTGCTAGAGACTTTTGTTTGTGGAACATGCGCTATTTAGCTCTAAGTGAATGTCACTAATATCGGTGTACGAACCTAAAGGTCAATATCATTCCCACTATACATAAAATAATAAAAGCACACTGACAATTTCATTTTTTTTTTTTACAAAATGTCTTCTTCTTCTCGCAAGCCTTAAGATACTAAACCACCAGTCCTACAAGAATGCAAGGTGGTATACACTCATCCAGATGAGTTTGTGCCAAATTTTACCTTCATCCTACATCATGATGAACAAATGCAATAGCATGATATGGAGGGCAATGTTGTCTTGCCCCTCGATAAATTTGTGCCCAAAATGCTATTTAAAATCCTTAAGAAGTTGGGCATAGCAAATCTTCAAGAAGAATATGTTGTGGAGGGATATGACACTTGGAACTACTATCCCACTGAAACACAACATAAACGAAATAAACGTTAGAAGAAACTTCATGAAGCTATAAAGGGCAAACATTACACGAACCCCTTGTTCCTACTAGATCAAGAGGACAATGAGGATCCTCCCTTAGAAGGTTCTCAACATGAAGATTCTCCACCCCCTACTATTGATGACAAGGGTGTGAACCTAACCTTGTGATCAACTATTCATAAACTGGGGTCAGGAGAGAGTGACAGCCAAAGTAGGGGTTCGGCTAAACATGGCAATAAGGGATTTAAGGATGGTGATCATTATAAGCACAAGACTGGTGGTGGTGGTGTTGGTCCACCTCCTCTTCATCCTCTTCATCTAATTTCAAAAATTCCTCTTCATCTGACGATTCTCATGAAAGTCACCATTGAAACAACCGTGATGAAGGTGATTGATGAAATAACAATGACCATGAAGATCATCGAAACCAAAGGGATGGCCGAAACTATCATTGACATCATCAACGCAGAGATGATGATGAATCTTTATTGGCAACTCGTAATATGCTCAACATTACAGAGGTAGTGAAAATTCCAACCAGGCATATGAAGGATAGTCGGATCAAGTGCCTAATTATGAATAATATCCCAAGATTTGAGGGGGAATATAATTCTAATCTGCAAACACACCTACAAGCTTTTCAAGATGCCTATGCCTTACAAAACATAAAGAACAAATGGCAAAAACTCAAGCTTTTTCCAAGGACACTCATAAAGAAGCTGAAAGTTGGTACTGGTCCTTAGAGCTGGAGTCTATCCAAAGATGGAATACCATGTTAAAACTATTTAATGATAAATATCAAATGTACTTTAGAGTGTCTAACCTAAGAAGGCAAATCCAAGACTGGAAACAAGGAGCACATGAATCCTTGGATGCTGCCATAGGCCGATATTATTCACTCCTACATCGATGCCTCGACCATGGTTACTCTCAGAGAGAACAATTTCGCCACATCATAGATGGGCTTAGAGCAGAAACAAGAAGAACCCTTGGGATGTATGCCCAAGGAAGATTGTCTAAAATGAAAGCTCATCAGATCTAAAGGTTAAATTGAGCAAGTAGCAAAAGAAAAAGGTGAGCTACAAAAGAGAGAAAGTGCTAAAGAATATAATAGAAACCCTTCCATTAGAAAATGAGAGGTCTGATTTTGTGATAAGGAGGAGTCACCACTTAATAAAGTGGTGAACAGAAAAACCTTGCCCATCCAAAAATTTGTTTCTGATATTTCAGCCAAGGTTGATAAGTTATGGGACTCTTTGGATGAAAAGTTTCAAACTGCTTTAAAGATTATTGAAGAATCCAAAGAGCAAAATAGTGATTGTAATCGCAAAAGGCAAAAAGATGTTGAACGTGCCTACCAAAGAGGTAAGGGCAAAGCTGCTATAGTAGAGGAAGTTGTGGAGTCTGACTCTAATGATGAAACTAAATGTGACATCTATAAATATGAACATCTAAAGGGATGTTTCCTTGTGATGTCACACTTACAAGAGTCTAGAGTGTACGCATTGAATCCTTTCCTAGCATGTAGGTAAGCTCTAAGATGATTGCCTTACCCTCAAGGTAGTCCAAGACAATTTCACTAGCAACAACAAGCTTACTACCTAAGTAGAGCTCCTCCACAACCGTATGAACAATACCAATAGTGGTGTTAACCACAATCATGGGGAATGCCACTACCAAGGTAGTAGTACCCCTATAGGCAACTAGATCCATACAGGTACTATGTTCAGTAGCTTGTATCCCTTAGAAGTTCTACGAGTCATACATCATTCCAGCATCACTATTACCCTCCAAAGTACCATCAAACACATTCATCATCTACTCAAGGGAAAACCCCATATCCATATCCTTATCATCCTCCACATCCCTCTGCACCTACACCTCCACCTTTAACTCAATTACCTCCTGCTCCATTCATGCATAATGAAATTCCTCCACAACCACAACAACGAAATGCTACAAGGGCTATACACTCACAACTAGTTTTCAACCAAGTGGTCCAAATAATCCATCAAGAAAATGACCTTTCTTCTAGCCCAGCAGTCCTCTCCAGCCCTCACAACCTACTCTGGTTGATCACCTTGCATCTCCAGCACCCTCATCCTCTGCATCAAATACCTTCGGGTGCCCTTCAAACCAAGTGTCACCTAGGATCTACATTGTAATGTTAACCCATGTTTTTTCTAATTAGATCAAGGCTAGCAATCTTCCTATGAAAAGATCTAATCTAAGAAGTCCACTCATCTATTTACAGATTGTTGGGCAAGAGCCATGCAAAGCTCTTCTTGACTCTGGTTTCGGAGTTAACCTCATCTCCCATGATATGTACAAGGCCTGGAACCTGCCACCTCTTAAGCAACATCCATTTAGAATTAGCAGATCAGTCAATTACTGTCCCTTTGGGATTAGAAGAGGACAGTGTGATCATAGTCTATGGGTGGTCCTATCCTGTTGATTTTTTGGTAATCAAGGTGGACAATTACAAAAGTGACTTTCCCATCATTATGGCAAGGGCTTGGTTAAGCACAGTCAATGTGCGAATGGGAATAAGGAACCTATCCTTAGAAATATCCAAGGAAAACGAGCTAGGAAAAATTGAGAAGAAGTGTATTCCATGCATTGCTTACAGTGATAATGGGTGAAATTGCATGCAAAAGATTTGGTCCATCAAGAGCACATATATTAAGGCATGCAATCAGTGTGTACAAGAAATTAATATTCAACGGTGTCTGTACGTAGCAACCACAAAGCAGGAGGGCACCCAGTGGCTAATAGTTGATTTAGATAGCAACACAATATGCATAGAGCCAACTAAAAGTCTAACATGTGCATATGTTGAAGGCATGGACAAATTGAACAAGTTCATTCCCAACTCTCTAATGAAGATGATGATACTTGTTGGGGAGAGTTAGAGATCCCTAATTACTTCAAGCAAGATCCCTTAGAACTAAAAACTTTACTAGCCGGTATGGAGTATGCATTTTTGAAGACTGATAAACCAGTCATTATTAATGCCAAACTTGCTTCTAAATAGAAAGAAAATTTGTTGAAAGTGGTGAATAAATGTCAACAGCCTTTGCTTGGTCATATCCAAAGTTAACAGGAATCGATCTAGGAATATGCCAGCATCACATCTACACTAACTCAACCATGAAGCCTAGAAGGTATTCGCAGAGACGATTGATCCCCAAATTAAAACAAATTGTCAAAGAGGAGATAAAACAACTCCATAAGGCAGGGTTCATCCATCCAATCGTGGATAGTAAGTGGATTAACTCACTCATCATAGTATTGAAGAAGGGTGGAAAATGGTGGGCTTGTATCAACTTTAGGCTGTTAAATATGGCAACATTGAAGGATCATTTTCCTTTTCCATTTGTAGATCAAGTGTTAGATACCATATCTAGGCATTGTTATTATAGTTTCTTGGATGGTTATAATGGCTATAACCAAATCCAAATTGCATCAGAAGGCCAAGCCAAGATAACATTCATGAGTCCCTGGGAAAATTTTGCATACCATAAGATACCATTTGCCTATGCAATGCCCCTATAACATTTCAACACTTGGTCCTGAGTATCTTTCAACAACAAATCAGTAGTGGTGTTGAAGTCTTCATGGATGACTTTTCCATCTATGAAGCTACATTCGAGCAAGCCTTGGACTAACTTGAGCAAATACTAAAGAGATGTGTAGAGACAAACCTATGGCTCAACTAGCAAAAGAGACATCTCATGATCCAAGAAGGCATAGTACTAGGGCACCAAATTTCGCAGAAAGGGATTGAGGTAGACCTACAAAAGATAAGGATCATCCAAGGAATAACACGCCAAACAAAGACCATTAAAGATGACTAGTCATTCCTTGGACACACTGGTTACTACTAACAATTCATTGAGAATTTCTCTAAGATTGCAAAGCCATTGGTAGAACTTACAAAGAAGGATGCACCTTTCATTTAGATCAAGGAATACAAACATGCATTTCAACAATTAAAGGAGAAACTCATAGAGACACTAATCCTACGGGCACTAGATTGGTCCAAACCATTCCATATCATGACAAATGCATCTAACTATGCTTTGGGAGCAATGCTCACATAGCTGGACAATAAGAAACATCCATATTATATCCACTGTGTGAGTAGAAGCATTGTGGGGGCATAGTTGAATTACACCACCACAAAGAAAGAATTAATGGTATTAGTGTATGCATTAGAAAAGTTTAGACATGATGTGCTAGGTTATAAGGTATTTGTACATATGGATCATAGTGCAATTCACTTTTTTATGAATAGATCAATGGTGAGCCCTTGTGTCATACAGTGGCTTGTGATCTTGTAGGAATTTGATCTCATTATGGTAGATCGAAAAGGGATCAAGAATGTGATCGCTAACTACCTCTCTCACTTAAGATGGGATAACAAAGAGGAGGAGAACCCACTCTTTGATTAGTTTCCAGATGAACTCCTCTTTACTGACTAGAGTAACAAGTGAACAAATTCCTAAAAAAGCAACATGGTTTAATGGCATCCTCACATATCTTCTCACTCAAGAGATGTCACAAGACTTGGATTTTAGGAGCAACAATTTCTTCATCAGGCCAAATACTTAATGAAAATCAATAGACACCTTTACAAGATGTGTGGCGATGGCTTAATCTGTTGGTGTGTCCTTGACGAAGATCAACTACACATCCTATAGGATGCTCATGAAGGGCCTTGTGAAGGCCACTATGCAAGAAGATGCATGGCCATAAAAATTCTAATGGCAAGATACTATTGGCCCATAATCTTTAGGAATGCTCACTAGTTCATCAAGTCTTGTGAACGTTGTCAACATGACGGGGGGATGACCACTTGCATGGAAGGTCCTCAATAGTGGATTCAACCACTAGAACCTTTTGACATATGGGGCGTGGACTTCATGGGTCCCATCTCACCCATGTCTAATGGGAAAGCGTATATTATAGTACTAGTTGACTACTATACAAAATGGGTAGAAGCAGGAGCCATTACTGAGTGTACATCATCCATTGTTGCTAAATTTATACAACAAAATATTGTGAATAGGTTTGGGGTGCTGCGTTCATTGATTTCTGATAATGGAACTCATTTCATAGGTGCCACATTTAGAAAATTAATGTAACGCTTGGGGGTAGAACATAAACTAACAACACCTTACCACTCCCAAGCCAACGGTCAAGTAGAGGTAACTAATTGGGAGATTACAAAAATACTAATGTAAACCATTTGCAAATATAGGAAGGACTGGAGTACAAAACATAACGATGCTCTCTGGGTTTATCATTCAACTTTGAAACTTCCTATTGGATATTCTCCCTATGAGTTAGTGTATGAGAAACTTCCAATGCTTCCAATTCAATTCGATCTCCGTACACCCTCAACGACCTATGATCTAAACCTTGACTTAAGTTTAGCACAAAAGGAAAGATTGATCAATTTGAATGTGCTAGACAAAAATTGTTTAGTGGTCCTATCCTTGAATGAGGTGAACAAGGCATTTAGCAAGAAACGTTTATGCCCTTAGAATCAGGAAAGTAAAACTTCAACCAGGAGATAAGGTTCTTTACTAGAACCCCACACATGTACTCCAAAAGATAAAATTCCAAACATTGTGGGAGGGACCTTATATAATTGATCAAACCTTTTCCCCTAGGGTCATGATAATCTACAAACCTGACAGCTCGAATAAAAAGTAGTTGGTCAATATCCAACAAGTCAAGCCTTTTCTAGAACCAAGATTGACCAATGTAACTATCGCCTTAATAGATGGACAACCACATTCTATTTTTTAGATCTTCTCCCTCCAACTCAGTTGTGGAGGAGATGGCCATCCATGTTGACATTGACCATTATTATGGCCTCTCAGTTTTTCTACCTTTTTATTTTTCACATTTTTGATTTTTGAATTTTTCTAATTTTATACCATTTTTAGTACCTTTTCACCTTCTTAATTATTTTACACTTTCTTATTTATTTTTACTTTATTTTGTTTCCTTTTTCTTAAGTGTGGTATTTTCTCATTTTTGCTAATAAATCTACTTTATTGTCACAAGACACAATGTTACTGTTGTTGTTTACTAATGATGGTTTGTACTTAATGTGTGATTGTTGATGTCTAGTTTCTATTTTTGAATTCTGATGTCTAATGACTTTCACATGGTTTATTTTTCATAGAACAGGCAGTGAGTCCACATCCTCCGCCCATTCAATGAACTCTATGGTTTTCCTTATTCCGGAAATTTGAGGTCCCTTTTCATTAAAGAAACTTTTAATTAATCGGTGACCTTGGTAATTCCAGAATCAAGGAAGATCCAAAGGCTTGTAAAGGGTGTGACTTCAAGGGGACTAAATACTCTTTGTACTCTTCTTCTTAGTTGAGTGCTTTAGTGTTTTTTCCAGACTTCTTACCATTCCATACCATCCATTGAAGGAAGTCAAAATAACATAGTTGCATGGTGTGGTTCCCATTCAAAAAAAAAAAAACTATGGGAATTCAAAGCACACCCCTTCAACACGAATAAGTCCTTACATGGTGTGGTTTCCATTTCAAAAAAAGAAAAAAAATCTATGGGAATTCAAAGCACACCCCTTGGACAAATAAAAGGGCTACAAGCACTAGTTATGAAACTCGAAAAGGTTTTCTCTAACTAAGGCCTTCTCTCTTTCTCTTACTTCCTACTCCTCTCTCTTCTCTTTGTGGAATGGTGGTTGTTTTGTGGAAGCACTTTTGTGTCTTGAGTGGGTGGATTAGTCTTAGAGTGGTGATTGAAGTCACTAAAAGTATATGGTTTTGGTCTAGGATAAGGATGGAACTTATCAAGTCATTTTAACCACAAATTTCATAAGGGACTTCTTATGACCTCAATTTGAAACTCTATTCCACCTTCTCTATCATCCATCCATGCTACCATAATTCACCTCACTAGCGAGTTCTATGTTATGTTCTATGTCTTAGTCTGATGTGTTGGGATTCTTGAGTGGATTCTTTTGGGTTGGTCCTTAACTTGTCATGATCAATAAATTGACTATGGGGCCCATAGACCCCTTAGTTGAGGTTTTGCAAGGGTAAAAAGGGCATGAACCTACTATGGGAAGGACCCACTTGCATAACTTTTGGCTTGATTAGTTAAGGTTCCTTACCTTTGACATCGCTACAATCCTATATTTTGTATTTTCCATTGTGTAAACCACTCAGTACTCCTTAATCTTTCATTGCATTCATCCATTAAATCAAATTTTCTTCATTTTTTCAAATTTATGAACTTCAACATCCTCTTCTCATGATTTCATACTATTCTTGGTCTTCTAAGCTTTCATTTAATCCCAATTTCATCAAAAAATTCCTTGTATTTTGAAAGTTCGACCAAAGTCAACAGTGGTCAATAGCTACATCAACTACGTTGACGAGGCCTCATCAACGTAGTGCAAAAATACTATATATACCGCTGGACACTTTGGAAGTTTTTGCAATTTTCTCATAACACACGGGGAATTTTTGCAATTTTTTAGAGCCCATAACTTTCAAACCGTTTATCAAAATCACTCCGTTTTTGATCTTGCACTTCCCAGAGGTAAGATCTTTATCATGGGGGCTGCAAACCTTAAGGTTTCTGATGAAAACTTTGAAATTTTTTCTAACTCCCTCCAAGGGTTAGTAAACTTAACAACATAAAAATATCAACTCTTTTGACAGTTAACCCTTCCAACAACCTCTGAAATAATTTATCAATGGTAATGCATAAATAAAATTAACAATTAAGTTAATTAAATTAGCCATGATCACAACTTAGCCAAGTGTAACTACCCTCAAGAGTTAAGGTATTCCAATTGTTTTAAGGTTACACAATGATTGCTAATCCATGGTCTTATTATGATTATAGATGGCACCTAAACAAAAGTATCCATAGGAAGGAGAACCCTCACAACCATAGGAGAAATGACCCAAAGCTAGAAGGGGCCAGTAGGAACAAGGCCAAGAATAACAAGAGGTAACCCATGCAACTGGACCTCTTCGTGAGGAACTCGAAGTGGAATCTATTCAACAGATTCCAGAGTAAGAAGTGCCAACTAAAAAATTTCAACAAGGAGAAGCACCTGGACCTGTGCCTAGGCTTGAGATCACTCTAACTCAAGCCTGCCTAGACATCATCAAGTTCCTAGAAATCCAAAGATTAGTTCTTCAAGAGATAAACTTGGGCCCATTTTTGGAAAAAGCTCTAAAGGATGTCAGAACACAATTGTAAACCTTTCCCATATGGCCAATCATCATGTCCAATAGAGAATGGTACATGGGAGATACGTATCTCTTCTAGAGTAGCCAAAGGCTAGGGTCCATATAAAGATCAAGGACATTCAAGTGTCCTACTCAGTCAAGGCTATTGCATAGGCACTAGGGTTGCTAGACATTGGAACACAGTTGGTTGAAATATTAACAAAAGGTGATCCTGAGGCAAAAAGGGAATGGACCTAGTGATGTAATGGGGTGGACCATAAGGAGTATCGTGTGCTCACATCGGCAGAGAAAATTTATTTCAAGATTGTGGCCTATCACCTCAATCCAATAGTGAGGCCAAGCAAAGTGACTACCTTCTTTTGCCCAAGCATGTGCCACTCTAAGAAAAAACTTTCCCAATAACCTTCCATAGCTTATTTATTTGGAGATTGAGAAGTGCTTCAAGGAGAATGAACATGGAAGGAAGACCCTATCCTTTCCATGCCTTATTATGAAACTTTGCAAGTAGGTATTGTTTGCTACTCAAACGATACTCTCGGGCATGCTCCCTTGGCCTCATGGGCAAAAATTATGAAGGATAAGATGCCAAAAATCACTAAAGAAGAAGAGCTGCCACCAACACCACCTGCTTAGGAGACAACACTAGAGACCCGTGTAGTCCTTGAGCACCTACAACAAATCTGAGAATAGCTCTTGAGTGAATAAGAGCAACAAGCAGGAACGAGTGGGGTAGATCCATATGTGTATCAACCAGCAATGAGTCACCTTAATGAGGTGGCCCGAATAGTTAGTCAGATGGAGAAGGGTGGTTCCATTTTCTCTATCCAAAGAACACAACTACCTTAGAGGTCATATCCTAATGCTCGAGAGGTGATGATGTCACTAGCAACACACCATCTATTCCCATAAATCTCTATGAATGCCACCAATTTCTCGATGAGGTTGGAGGAAGGTGAAGAGGTAACTCTCTTGGTGATGTAGCATCAAAGGTAGCTACTAGCACTGAATGCACCTACGACATCTGTACCAAATGTATTTGCACTCCAAGATGTGTAGACATCTACAAGCATGATCAGCAGAAAATTGAATGCAATCCAACATGAATAGTTATTGAAACGATTGATAGGAACCAAGTAACCGACTTCGGATATCTATGATCTCATGGAGAACATCACTACAACCCAATCGGAGCTACTGAATGCAAGGGGCATATGCATCATTTTGGAAGGGCAACTAGAAATGGCTCAAGAGCAAAATCAATGCTTGGATGTGGAGGTTGTTGAACTTCATGCTTGACTTGTAGAATAACTAATCCTCAGCCCAATAATGATAAGAGATAAAGCTATCAAATAGCTTCAAGGATGATTTCAAAAGGCTAAGGAGGAAGTATTAATGACCATCTTCAAACAATCTGTGGAAAAAGCTGAAACGTACTCAATCAAAAAGGACTTGAATTAGATGCACCAAGAGAATGAAGCATTGACCATGCAAAATCATCACTTGCGAAATGTTGATGCTCAAAGAGATCAAATGCAGAAATTCATTCATCAATAGTAGGAGCAACTTGCTAGGGTGAATACTAGACTAAGGAAATTGGTCGTAGAGAACCGCAATCTATTAATGAAGGAGATACACACCTTGTGACAAAAGTCTATGATCAAGATCGCTACCTAAAAGAACAAAGCTCTCAAATTTGAGAGAGTAAAAAATCACTACAAGGACCAAGTTGGCTTGGAAAAGGAAATTGATAAAAAATAAATCCAGATGGCAAAGGTTAAAGCAAATGAAGCCCTCCAATGACTCCAGTAAGGAAGAGAGATGTGGTAGCCCATCCTTGATGGGATTGATGCCTACAACAAAGTGAATATCCACTTGAAGGAGTTGTAAATTGAAAAAATGATAGAGTATATTGAGTTGGCCAATCTCCATTACGCAAACTTGGAAATGTTGATAGCTAGACAACCGCGGTCGAAATTGGAGAAACAAGTGACTAGCTTGTATCTACTATACGAGAATAAGTTCAAACACCATAAGGACACCAAGAAAAAGCTTGAGACTACTAAAGTTGAACTCAAAGTCCTCAAAGGGAAATTCACAAATCAATGATCCATCATTGAGGACCTAGCCAAATGGATGAATGACTACCAGGAGCTGAAGAACATAGTGCAAGTGTTCAACATTGAACACAAACAGTTCACTACCTAGTTCATCAATGTCAAGGAGTTATTTCCAGCGATCCTATGTCCTTGGGATGTGCCTATTCTAACCCACATTGGGGAAGCTGCATGGATAATGCATGATCCTAAGAGTAAGGAGGAAAAAATGAAAGCACTATTGGATGCTTTCCACCTTCCACCTGAAGTTGCAGTAGCTGTAGGAAAACCGTAGTCACCTTAATCATTACCAGTGCATGAAGCTAGCGAAGGTCCCTTGGAGCCTCAGGAACCACCACTGCCTAGGACCATTTGATCTTCTCCAATAGGCTTCACACCATCAAGGAACGTGTTGTCCAATTTTTGAAGAGTTTTATCATGGTATTCAATTTTATGTCTTGAACACCACTATTTTTGTAATTTATTGATCTGCACAACTAGGCACTCCACTTCTTGTCAAAGTTAGTCAATTGTTTTGTTGAAGAGAAGTTAGCCAATAATCCCATACCTTCCCAATTTTGTAAAAGGACTCAAGGATGAGTTTTCATTTAGTCATGGGGGTATGATGAGTTGTCATTGGTTGGCTATGTCGATGAGGCCTCGTTAACGTAGTCGATCCCATTGATGAGGCCTTGTCGATGAGGCCCTATCGATGCATCTTATCCTACATTGCCAAGGCCTTGTCGATGTAGTGTCTATCTATCACCTATAAATACATGCTTACTAGCTACATTTATAGCAACCCAGTTTTTAGTAGTAGCGAAGCTCTTTCTTTTTTTCCATTGAAAGTTAGAATTTTTTCCCTAAGTGCCCACAACAGGAGTCATTGAGTGTACAGATCTTTATTTGAGCATTGTTGTACCTGAGCATGACAGTGTATGCAACAATAAAGATGAGCTTTCTGATAAATCTTACATCACTTTGGATAGATTAGCTATTTTATTTATGCACTCAATGTTTTCAATTATTTGTTAATTGTTCTCAATTATTTTGCAAATATTTTCTAGTAATTAAGTTAATAAGGTTATTAAGCTAGATAAATTAAATACATAAGTACGATTGCTTCGAGCATAACACATACTTGCTTGGTAATCCCAATAGCTTTATTACTTGGTACACCTAGTAGCATAGTGCTTGGTTGCCCAACAATGAAAATGTGGGTTCAAGACATGTACAAAAAGTGGGAATAGATACTTATGTTAGGATTAGTTAAATGATTAATTAATTCATTAATTTATATTAGTTAATCAAATTACCTTTATCTACATTTGAGTATTGGTTTATAAAACATAAAAAATGATAAAAATCAATTACCTTAGTTACACTTAACCATACCACGAATGTCACAAATGTAAATGGGAAGACAACAATTAACCTTAAAGCTAGATTCACTTTCTAAAGAGCTAGTGCACAGGAAACAATGAAGTCCTGGGAATTCAACCAGATCGTGCGTAAACACTTTGTCATTCGTATGGTTGGGCATAGGGATACCTCACCGCTCATCATATAGGTACACCCCAAAATATATAGTCTAATTAAAACTTTATAACTCAACATTGCCCACCAAAATTGAACCCATATCTTAGAGTTTTCAAATCAAGAATCTTACCATTAGGTTAATACATCATTTTTTACAAATATATAGAGAGTCTATTTAAGGGGTAAGTGTGGATATTTTATTTGGGTACTTATATTTATATATAATTAGGATCAGTGCTTAGATAGAAGTAAGGTCTATGGTTGAGTGAACAAGAAGATTAAATGGGATCAATTTTCCCTTAGCAGCTTCACTATTTTTGGAAACACTTTACAGTCCCATGGTAATAGTAATATAAATTTATATTTTAGAAATAATTTTGCAAATTTTACTAAAGGTCATGATGTTAAAGTCATTGATAATCCATAATTTAGGTTATGGGTTCAATTCTTTTTCATGAAATAAAATTTTCTTTATCAGATTGTTGTTAAACATTTTATCTACAAAATTTCTTTAAAAAATCCTTATGAATATTCTTTATATGATTGTTAAATATTTTATTTACAAATTTTCTTTTCAAAATATTTACTGCTCCAATATTTTCTTTCTATATTGCCATTGCATAATATTTTTATCTATTAATGTTCTCTTTGAAAACCTCATTATTAAAGATCTGGATTTTTCTTAAGCAACAAAGGATCCTCAATTTTTGTTTCCATTACTGCTGCAAAATTTTTCTACATGATTTCTTCCTTCATCCTTTTTAAATTTTTTACTTCTAGTTTTCATTTCAAAGGCTTCACTTTCATATTTCAAAATTTCTAAAGATAAGATTTTTTAAAGAAACAAATGCTCCACTATTGCAAATGCATATTTTTATTTATTTATTAACCATGACCATTTATTTGTTTCATATAATACATGCTTTTAAAATAAAGAGTTACATGCTTTTAAAATAGAGTGTTCATCTTTGTTTTTTAATAACTAGCTAAGTGATTAGGAGCAATGGTAGTTGTAAATAAGCAGCCTAATAATGACATAGTATAGGAAGGGTCAAAGGACATCGAACCCTCAATAAACTGCTCATTGAGTAAACATCTAAAATTTCTTTGAGTGGTTATGCACAAACTATAACCAAAGTCTTATAACACATATATTTTAAGACTTGAGAAACAAGCACCTTACCATCATTCTAAATGATGGCCCTTTATACTTAGATTTACAAGGTCGAAATTTTAAATTTCTATACTTAGTTATAGAAATTTTTTAAACTAATTTACCTATATATATATGATTTTCATACAATTTTCAAAAGAAATGGTATAATACAATCCAAGAGGCCACATACTTGCCTATTAGGCCAAAAATTTAGCCATTCTCTACCCTTCTTGGCCATTTTTCCCTACAAGAGAAGGAAAATCCAAATTTTTTAATGACATAAGAAGGATAATGTTACAAATTTCTCATCATTAGTAAATGGTATGATTATTTTTATTATGTCATTGAAGGGTATTAATGTGTGTGTCAAGGTATTAATGTGTGCTAAAAAAATTTTGACCATGTTGCTAGGCTACATTAATATGAAATAAAATGAAATAAATTTGAAGCTTTAATATGTCCAAAGACCCCATAGGATCTACTAGACATATATTACACTTTTATGAAAAATAAATATAAACTCTATAAATTAGCTAAGCACCAATGGGAGTAGAAAAAAAAAATCATACAAGCTTTTTACTATAACATTATTGATGAGTGGCAAGGTACCCCTACACTCAACCATACGAATACAAGCGTTTCACGCACGATCCAATTGAACTCTGCAGACGGACTAGTTGTGGTATCTAAACAGTTATCCTTAGGTCGCAGTTCACTGTCTTCCCACTTGGACTAGTATTAGCTTGTCACGTATGGTTTCTTCTAGAGTGAGGTGTATGATGTGTTTCTATGCTAATGCTACTCCTGAAGACAATGGAAGATAATATTAACTAATCTAAGAGAGAAAGGGTGAGAGAAAATCAAAGCTAGCCTAAGTGCGATGAGCATCCATTACTTAATCATCCGTACACATCTTAGACTTCGTGCATGACTACCACTGGGATTACCAAGTGCAGATCCTAGGTACGCTACTGGGTTACCAAGTAGGCACACTTAAATGCTCATGATCAAGTTGTACTCATTCCAAGTTTAACAGGAGTTTAGGGTAAGAAGAGATTAACTAAGAAAGTAGTAAATAATAATTAAGTAAATAATTAAGCTAAGTGAATGCTGCAATGATGAAGTAATCTCGATCTTTATTTCTGATCATGTGCATGTCCAAGTACGTTACACTCAAATAAGGATGTTGTACAATTACAATCACCACACTGCAGGCATGCACTGGGAGAAAAAGGGTTGAGAGAAAAAAAATAACTAAAATCAAAACTTAACTCTAAAACTAAGAACTGCTTATTGGAATTGTCTAGCTCTTATTTATAGATGAGGAGATAGGCTGCGATATCGTGTACGCAATATCGCGACTAGGTTAAAAGGTGACTCGTCATACCCCCACGACTGAGTGAAAACTTGTCCTCGAGTTATAGTGAGAACAAGCTCCATTGATTACATAGTGGATAGGTACAGGATTATTGAATGATGAAGATGGTTTTATGCTGCAATGTGGAGTCAAAACAAAATTGAGACACAACACAAAGAATATGCTACAGCTACAAAATTGGTGGAACTCATGTACTTCCTAGTGGCGGTGCCTCCTCCATAGGTGCTTTCCCCTTGTCTTGTGCTCCAGGTCTTGGGGCTTGATGGCATTGAAGTATGGCCTAGAGTTTCTTCTCCTCGATCCAAGGATCCTATACCGTCCATGCTAATGTTTCGATGTTCAATGGAGTCGGCACCTCCCATGGGTAGGGTAGTTGCAGAAACATTCGATTTGCCTTGACATACCAGGTCGCAAATACCCACCGTTCCTCCTTGTAGGCTCTGGCTTTGTCTCTATACTCTTGAAAATCTGCAAGCCATCAAGCCAAATCTATTGCGACACCTTTTTGGCCTTGGTATCTTGCCTTCACCACCTCAAGTTCAAAATTTGCAATCTCCAGTTTTTGCAATATCTTCTTACGTTCTACAAATTCTGTTTCATATTTAACGTAGGTGGTAGCTACCTGTTGCCCAAGATCTATTCTTGAGCGTCCTACCATTAACATGGCAAGGTTGGCATACCACAAGTTTGCCAACTCCATGTATTCTGTACGATGTTGGATCTGCAGGTCCTAGTTCTTAACTTCCACCTAGTGGGCAAATGCATATGTGTCCAATATGGCCCACCAATCAGTGTGTTGAGCACTAATAGCATTGATGTGGGCCTTGGCCATATGGATCTCCTTCTCAAGGATCTATTTGTACATCCCCACCTAGTCCTAGAAGTGCTCCTTTAGCTTTTCATTCCGTTTAGCCTCATTTTGCCACACACTTATTTCAATAGCTATCTTTTGACGGATTGCACATACCTCCTTCATTGAGAGGGTTCAATTCTCCTTGTTTAAACAACTCATGTCTTGGTTGACCCGAATGAATTTTTCTTGCAACTGATGGAAATGTTATTCAAGAACATACTTTTGCTTCTCTATAGCGGTCAACTGAAGGTTGTCGACAACAAGCTTCTTATTTTCCTCCAATAAGGCTTTGAGTGCCTTAATATGTGCATGAGTTTGCGCTTGTGTTACAGAGGCATCCCAAACAGCCTTCTCTTTTTCTTCTGCCACCTTCTTATTCTCTGTTAGTAGTTTGGTTAGTTACTTAGTTTTCAAATTGTCTAGTTGGTCTATGGGAACAAATTGCAAAGGGTCACGCTGTGCTGCTTGTAGGGCCACAAGATACTCTTACAATTTCTGCACCTCTACTTTAGCATGCTCGACCCTCGTCTCTGTCAAGTACAGCTTCTCCTTGGTGAAAATGAGGTCTGATTGAATTGTCGTAACATCTTAAGGGATGTCATTATTTGTCCTTTTTGTAGCAATCGATCAAGTGCATCCTCATGTTCTGCAGGAGTCATTGAGGTTCTGGCCAAATTTTGAGCATCCTATGCTGCTGTGAGATCTACTGGTGGCACAACAAGTACATTGAATGATTCTTTAATTTGGTCTACGACCACTTCTGTAGCTCCCATAGCATCCTGGTGTTGCATAACCACCATAGTGGCCCCTTCATCAATTTCTAATTGCACTTTGAAATATGCCACATTTCCTGAGATCTATTGTGACCAAGTACTTTGCTCTCCTCCTATATGAATAGACACTTCACCCCTTGCATGATCCAAAGAAACTATGGACTATATGGCATCATCAATGACGCAGAAGAGATTTGAGTCATCACGACTTCCCCAACTGACCATCTCAACGATGGCCCTAAGATGGCTCACCGACGGTTTATAATCTTGCAATGGCAGTGGTTGATCCTGGTCCATGCTAGGCCCTACTTCCTGTTGTTGGCTAGGTCCTATACTTGGAAGTTGGCTGGGTCCTGCAAGTTGAGTTGCAGTTGGTCCAACCGTCTATTCTTCTTCTTATTCTAGTCCCAACGTCTCACCAGTGATTTTCCTTGCGACTGGTGGCTTTAATAGTTTAGCATATGAAGCATGTTGGGCTTTTCAAAGGACATCATTAGTGTATCCCTTGATACCAAAATGTTGGCATAGCTTCCTGATAAGGCAAGGGAAGTATAATGCCATCTTCCCTGTCTCCATTCCTCAAACCGCCTCAGGATCTCCATCAAGTATAGATGAGGCAGGTTAGCATTAATCTTTTCCATCAATACTACACATCCTCTTGCCACATATGTTGAGATTCTTTTTAGGCCCTTCATCGGGAAGAGGTGATATGTTCCAATTTTGAAAGAGATCTGCTCTTCCATCATCAACTCTCCAAATGTCTTATCCCTGCCATATGCCTTTTCCAACCAAATTAGTCACACATCGAGGTCTGAACGGGTACACAACTAAGCAACCTTGGGCCCTGTATTTGGAAGGTTTAATACTTCCAAAATGGCTTGCATGAAGAAATCAACTATCACACCACAAATATTAACAGTTGTGTGTTGTTCTCTGTTGTGCCAGAATTGGTACGTCTCCCCCAGGTACCAAGCACCACTTTCAGAGAGGGTAGGTCATAAGGGAGATCCTTTGAGGTGATCCCTAATAGCCTTGGAAGTGAACTTTGCAAAAGATTTAAAATTTAATTCCACAATCACTACAGTGAATGTGGACCTTTTGTGGATCTCCTGAACACAATCCTAGGGCAATGTGAGATGTTGTCCCTGGTTAGGCACTATAGCAACTCCTCCTTCTGCCTACCCAGACTATATGGTAGGAGGGTCCTCTTACTGAATTCTAAATGATTGTTCCTCCTACTTTGCATGTTTTCTGGCATGGACTTGTTCTTTGCCTCTCCTAGGTCATTTACTTCCACCTTGAGTAGTACCTTCTTGTTGTCCACATTTCGAGGCCATCTGCAATCACATGGGGTCAAGCGTTAGTATGGTTGCTTCTGAAGTTAAGTTATACCTTACTTCTTGCCTTAATTAATTAAATTATTTTATCTCCATGTGATGTTTCCCAAAAGATTATAATAGTGGGTCCTTTTTACTTAGGTGGTTTCCAATTTTAGTTTCCTGATGTACTTAAGGGGATTCAATTATTTTCGACACAATTATTCTAAATGTTATAGCTAATTACCCTTGATAATGTCCTTCGGGTGATGATAAATTCCAAAAAACTTATGTGCTATTCGGCATGTGTCCCTCCCCCACAACTAAACTAAACACTCCAGGTTCAAGCAGGTTCAAAAGGAATTAAAATCGACGTACCAATGAGCAAGATATAGGTACAAAAGCAAGGGTGTCACACTCACAAGTCGTAGAGAAAAATTCAAAAAAACTTCCCCGCGTGAATTGTGAAAAAAAAATGATGCTAAGTGTTGTGGGGGGTCACCTATATATAGGTCAGATGGGACACGATATCGCATACAATACATTGCATACGCGATATCACGACCCTAGTGATATTGGGCACAATGAAAGATACAGAATTTTTAAAGCTAATTCTGGAATAAAAAATGGGAATTAAGGACATGGGGCTATTGTTAAGAGGTTCTAGGATAATTTAATTAGTTCAAAAGGCACAAATAATTATGATTGTGTGGAACTTATCAATAAGGACCTCCGATGGTAGAGAAAAAGGCTATGTGATGGTACATAGGAACGTTGTAATGCAGAGGGATAGTAGTAGGGAAAGAATGTTGTGAAAAATGGGTTGAGGGTAAGAAATGGTGTGTGAGAGCTATGTCATAAGTAAAAATTACAAAAGATTACACAAGTGGGTCCTCCCCAAAGCAAGTTCCAACCTAGAATGCCCTTATGTAACCACACTTAAAAGTGTCTGTGGGCACTAGAAGGGTTAAATGTAATCTGCACTGATTCCACAAAACACACACACGTAAATATCACCAGGATGAGGTAAGAATTCTACACTATACGAGACATGAGCTACAATTACACGAACAGTGAGATGAGATGAACTATAGAAGGGATTGTAGAGATTGGGACATGAGGTAACTGACCCAGGGCACAGTGAATCCTACATGTAATGCATGATTAAGTGTCATTAACCTATCGTTCCAAGTCCATTCCTCTGATCAGTGACACTACATTATTTCATCCCATGATGAGCGACTATGAGAGTACCAGAACAACAAGGCGTACGATCACTTGACATTTTATTCAAGGGAGGAGTGATTTCTGTTTTGTGGCATTTCCTTTGTCTACTTTTCTTTTCTTTTCTCTTCTTTTTTTTTCTCTTTACTGAATCCAGAGAAGCCACCAACCTTCAGGCATGGATGCATGTCTTTCTAGTGGGACCCCCTAGAATAGCATTGGATTTTTGAGTGCCCTTTTGATTACTCTTACTCCCATTTTTCGTTAGATCTACAAGCATCTTAGTACAACCACGTTGCCTAATAACTCCCACAGACGTCACCAAAGAGAATCCTCAAGTTCCCTTCATGTCACACCCTAATCATTCCCTCTTGGTCCATCCTTCTTCATTCTAAGTACAATGAATACAAAATTAATTTTAAGTTTTAAGAATGTCAAGAATATCACTGTACCCTCGAACAGAACCTCTTATTTGTAGAATGGATGAGTGGGTGTAATGGGCTCACTATCCAAATAATTGATCGTTCGAGACTCGATAACATAGAACACATCTCAACCAACAAGCCACATGAGTGTTTTATTTATAGATGAGATTACTTATAAAAAAAAGTAAAAATACAAAAAGATAAAACAAGAAATTGAAAAATGAAAAATTGGAAAACAAAAAGTTGTAAAATTAAAGAAAATGAAAAATATTTATTAATCTTGCTTATTACTAAAAGGAGGGATATCCCCCATAATTAAATGGTTGAGGATGGCAAGGATTAATAAATGAAAGATGAGGATCCTTGCATGTTGGAAATATTGGGACCTGGTCATACTTACCCCATCGGAGTTCACACACCTGATTATAGTAAGCATAGTGGGGAAATTTATAAGATGTAGTTTCCGGATAACAAATTGACCCACTATGATAATTGGGACCATTAGATGGTATGCAAGGATCAGGATGTCACCCTTCATGGCTGTATTCATTGGGCTGTATAGTTGTTGGAGTGTTAATTGGTGGCCCTGATGAAGTAACACGAGGCATTGGGTTCAAAGAGAAGGATGTGCCATAGTGTTGGACTTGTGCTGAGTTGGAGGGTGTAGTGGCCTTGGAATTGTGTTGTCCCTTCCTAGGGTCATTTCTAAAGAAGGGATGCCTTCAATGTTGCTGAGGTCTCTCACTGCTATTGGCAATAGTAGCACAAGTAATGTTCGGGGGTTGTTGTTTTGGTGTAGACACCTTAGGAATAGCTGGTGGCGATGTAGAAGGAGGAAAAAGATGAGAATGTTGAAAATTAGGAGAAGTGTAAGGTGCACAAGACGGTGGTTTTGTTGAGGACATGGGCTGATAGTATTGAGGAGAATGATAATTCGGTGAGATAGAGGATGTTGACCCAATTGGAGAAATAGGGTATTAGAATAGATAAGCATTTGGATTCAGATGATATGAAGGGTGTCTCCAATTTAGGGATGGCTTCCCCCATGACTGGGATTGTTGCCACTGTGATCGAACACAGTATCTATGTATGAACTCTAGATGTAACACGCTTCCCCAATGCTCATATAAATGTAACAAGATTGGGCATTGGCCCTTGGGGTGATCGTATAGGCAAATTTTGCATTCATACATGTGATTGGCAGTTGAGCTCTTATTTCCCTTATTCCTTCTTTCCGATTGTCTACTGATACTTTGTCCTGCTTCTATGGTTGTCAAAACTCTATCTCCAATGATATCGATATATTCTCCACACTTTTTATGCATCCATTCCAACATTTTATTGATCTTTGCCTCGACTTCCTCTANGATTTGTTTCCTCAAGGCTAACACTCTTGCGTAGGTTTGATATCTTTCATTAAAGAGTTCTACCATTGTTAGCCAACGTCGTATTGAATTTGGTTTTAACAATCTATACCATACATTTTCTTGGCCAACGAGTGTCATAGGAAAGAGCTTGAGTTTTTGCCAACCGTTATCAATGTTTTTGATTGTGTAGGCATCATAGAAGGCTTGTAAATGTTGATGCAGATCTAAGTCATAGCCTCATGAGAAATTAGGGAAGTTGTTTAAATCGAACCTAGGTAGACGGCTCTCTTTACGATGCCTACAGGAAATTTGAATAGCCTCTTATATTTGCGTTAGGCTTGTAGTGGCCAGTGGGGGTTCATTGTCATCACATAAGTTATGCTTTCATGCGTTGGGATGATGTTGCCTTCATTTATGTTTATAAGAAACCCCCACCTCGGGTGCATACTCCAATCTTCATTGTCATATAATTCGTTAGTTCTCCAATGAATTTCCTCACAAAGTGTGGAATTATCGTAATCTTGTAGGAGAGGCATGGTTGTGAAATTGTGTGTGAATTTATGTGACTTTTTATAATTATTTCTTTCTAAAAGGTATATCATTAATTCCTATACAACAACTTTGTATGATATAACTAATTTAGATAACTAGCACAGTCCCTAGCAATGGCACCAATGATGAGTAGTGAGGTACCCCTACACTCAACCATACGAATACGAGCATTTCATGCACGATCCGGTTGAACTCTGCAGACGAACTAGTTGTCGTATCTAGACAGTTATCCTTAGGTCACAGTTCGTTGTCTTCCCACCTAGACTAGTATTAGCTTGTCATGTATGGTTTAGTCCAGAGTGAGGTGTATGATGTGTTTCTATGCTAATGCTACTCTTGAAGACAATGGAAGATAATAGTAACTAATCTAAGAGAGAAAGGGTGAGAGAAAATCAAAGCTAGCCTAAGTGCGATGAGCATCCATTACTTAATCATTCGTACATATCTTGGACTTCGTGCACGACTACCACTAGGATTACCAAGCGTGGATCATAGGTACGCTACTGGGTTACCAAGTAGTCACACTTAAATGCTCATGATCAAGTCGTACTTATTCCGCATTTAACAGGAGTTTAGGGTAAGAAGAGATTAACTAAGAAAGCAGTAAATAACAATTAAGTAAATAATTAAGCTAAGTGAATGCTGCAATGATGAAGTAATCTCTATCTTTATTTCTGGTCATGTGCATGTCCAAGTACATCACACTCAAATAAGAATGTCGTACAATTACAATCACCACACTGCGGGCATGCACTGGGAGAAAAAGGGTTGAGAGAAAAAAATCAAGAACTAAAATCAAAACTTAACTCTAAAACTAAGAACTGCTTATCAAAACTGTCTACCTCTTATTTATAGATGAGGAGACAGGCTGCGATATCGCGTACACGATATTGCGGCTAGGTTAAATGACGACTCATCATTAGTAACTGGTATGATTATTTTTATTATGTCATTGAAGGGTATTAATATGTGTGTTAAGGTATGTGTGCTAAAAAATTTAGATATGTGTGCTAAAAAAAATTTTGACCATGTTGCTAGGCTACATTAATATGAAATAAAATGAAATAAATTTGAAGCTTTAATATGTTCAAAGACCCCATAGGATCTACTAGACTATATTACACTTTTATGAAAAATAAATATAAACTCTATAAATTGCCTAAGCACCAATGGGGGTAGCAAAAAAATCATACAAGTTTTTTACTATAACATTATAATGTTGTTTCAAATGGATGGTCATAGCATAAGAAGAAATGCATGTAACTCATCTTCAAGAACTCTTGACTTACATAATGTAAAAATATGCTCTTCTCAAGGGAGTTGTATCCATTTTTTACCTTTAATTCTAAGATGATGAAAATTTAAATGAAGCTTATTGATAACATTCTAATATTTTTTTAAAATAATAGCTAAGAGATAGTGAGCTTTTGCATCTAGTTTATTAGATATAATGTGATGTAAATAAAATTATACCTTGCCTTCTACATTAGACCACATCTATGTTAAACCCTTCTGCTTGGTGCATATGCTTAGGATTTTATTGCACATCCTCCCAAGAGATATTCTATTTTCTCAACCATTACATCCCCTGAAAATACCAACCATAGTCTCATGAATCCTTAAGAACTCCTTTAGAGAATTTGTCTTGCCTTGAGACATGTAAGTTGTGACATTCCATCCCCGGATGTCATGGCAAACGTCAAATATACGATATATTAGATATTATGCATACAAAGAAAATATACCAAATGTGAAATATATGTGATACTCAACATTATGTAGAAAGGAAATAATAGGAGAAATGTAGAAAAAGAAACAAAAGGATGCTTTATTGATATGGAATATCATATCTGGATCATCTCTGAGGGTGTTCCTTGGGGTTTCCTTCCTTTGGCATCTATCCCTTAGAGGTAATCCAACACTGCCACCATGATTAGGCTTATAACTTGGTTATAAAGGATGGTTAGTCCACCTCTTATCCTACTTTACCTAGCTTCCCATGACTTGTTTGTATCGGCTCCACCACTCCATGATGGCATGACCTCTAACCTTGGGTATAAATGCCTTAGGTAATACCTCCAAAGGTTACCTTAAGAGACATGTCCATTATTATAACATGCCCTTTTGGGTCTTGTTAAGATAACAATAACACTTGTTATGAAGAGACATCATCTTCATTAGGCAATAGGATCATTTGGGAATGGGGATGTAACAATCTACATCCCGTAGGTTTCTTTCATCCTCAAATGAGTCCATATTCTCTATCTTTTTCTAGCTGCAATGCTTTCTTTCATGATTCTATGCTCTAATAATTTGATTTCTTCTTTGAACTTGAAGTTGTTTCTTACTTATTCTATAAACAAAATATATGTGAGAAAAATATATGATGATGAGTGACGATGTACCCCTACACCCAACCATACAAATCACAAAGCATTCACATGCGACTTGCTCGAATTTTGTGGACTTTATCGTTTTTGGTGCACTAGTCCTCTAGGAAGTGAATCTTGCCTTAAGGTTAATCATTATCTTTCCAATTACACTTGAAATGTACAATGGTATGGTTAAGTGTAATTGAGGCTTTAATTTTTATCATTTTGTATTTTTATGATTTTGGTGCTTGAAGAGAAGTAAAGTATTTGGACTAATCAACTAATGTCTTACTAGTCCTAACATAACCATCCAATCCCACTTTCTGTACATGTCCTGAACCCACGTATCCACCACTAGATGAGTAAGCGCTATGCTACTAGGCATACCAAGCAATAACGCTACTAGAATTACCAAGGGAATACTTGTTACACTTGAAGCGGTCATACTTATGTGTATAATCTATCTTGCTTAATTGCTTCATTAACTTACTTTATGGAAAACATTTAATAAATAATTGAAAACTTTAAATGCATAAATAAAATATTTAACCTATCTAAAGTGCTACAATCTTTATCAAAAAGCTCATCTTTATTTCCACAGACACTATTGTGCTTAGGTACAACAATGCTTGAATAAAGATCCATACACTTAATGACTATTGCTATGAGCACTCGGGAGAAAAATTCTAACTTTCAAATGGAAAAGCTACAAGAGCTTTGCTACAACTACAATCTCTATTGTCATAAATATGGCTAGTAGGTGCATATTTATAGCCAAAACTTACACTACATCGATGGGGCCTTGTCAATGCATGACAAGATGCGTCGATGAGGCCTCGTCAACACAGTCAACCGAACGCGACTCATCATACCCCCATGATTGAATGAAAACTTGTCCTCGAGTTCTTTTACAAAATTGGGAAGGTATGGGATTATTAACTAACTTTTCACAAACAAAATAAACTAACTAACTTGACAAAAAATGTATGGATCAACACATTACAAAAAAAATGACAGTGTTCAAGACACAAAATTGAACACCATGACACAATTCTTCAAAACTGGATAACACATTCTTGGATGGCATGAAGTGTGATGGAGAAGATGAGATGGTCCTAGGAAATGGTGGTTCCTGAGGCTTTGAGGGACCTTCACTAGCTTCACACATGGGCAATGGTTAAGGTGGCTATGACTATCTTGCTGTTGTTGCAACTTTAAGCAAGAGGTGGAAAGCATCCAGTAGTGCTTTCATTTTCTCCTCCTTGCTTCTTGGATTATCCTTCACTTGTGCTTCAAGATATTTTACGTATTTTATGGTTTGATGTGCATTGTATCAAGCTGTGCACTTCCCAAAGGAACAAGTTTTTCAATTACATGAAGCCTCTCTCAAATCTTTAAATGTTGTTGTTGTGTGGCCACGCTCTATAGCCCGACAGATGTGTGAATAACAAGCAACATTGGAACCAAAGATAGTTGTGAATAAGAAAGAAAAGAAGAAAGTTTGTTGCAGACTATTTCAATCATGTAGCATGTTGTTGTTGCTACTAGAATTTCCATCCTTCTATGCTTCTAAGGAGGGCCTAAACATGGCAATAAAACATTAGGAATTTGCGCTTCCAAGGTTAGGATTTCTAAAGGAAAATGTTGGTAGTGTCAATATTTCCAAAGCAATCATTGGACCCAAGTCCAGAAAGGTGAAGCAGAAATGGCTAGTATCACAAGAATCACATCCCAGTAGAGGAGGAGGTTAGAAGAAATAATTTCTCTGAGGTTCATTTGAGCAATGTTGTGTTCATGTAGATCTATTTGGTCAAGGGCACCCATGGCTCTAGGAGGTATGTTGCTTTGACATTTCTTTGTATTTCTAGGTTCCATTCTACATCCTTCAATTTAAATTTAGTAAAATTTTGTGTTAGTATTATTGGCATCAACATAGAAGTGACTAGTTTTTAAAGTTGTTTAGTTCTACGTTCTTGCAGTTGAAGTTCATTCTATTACATGCAAAGACATCAATATGAATAGAACTAACAAAAGTGGAGTCAAAATAATAGAACAGAATTTCAAAAAAAAGTGGAACAAAAATTACTTCAATTGCAATAATGAAAAAGTTTTGTATAGCAAACTAGTTAAACTTGAAAAAATAAATTACCCTCAGCAATTTTAGGTACAATGAACTTTGAGAAATCAATTATTAAGCATACATTGACTTTTCCTTGACAACAATGCCAATGATGAGCAATGAAGTAATTCAATACCCAACCATACAAGTTATGAGTGTTCACGCGTAGCCTAATCAAAATCCATGAACAAGGCAATGTAAATATGCTAGTAATTGGTTTAAGTTCATGATCATTGTCTTCCCACATGAGCTAGTAAAATCTATGAGTATGGTTTAACTCATGGTGATGTGTATGATAATTGATATTATGTAGGCAATCTTACTTCTAGTAAATATAAGGTAAATGAAAGTGGTTCCTAACTCTAAGGAAAATGGTAAATGAATCTAGTCTTCCCTAGGCAATGGATATATGTTCCTGATTCTTTGCACACATCTTGGACTTATGTAATTGTTTTTAGGATTACCAAGGGCTTCACTACAAGCCAAACCAAGTAATAATACTACTGGATTACCAAACGATCACACTTTACACTCAGAATTAGTTGTATCCATTATGCTTAATAACAATAAAAGTAAAGTTCATGGGAAAGTAAACAATAACTAAGAAAATAGTAATTAGTAGGTTAAGTATAAATAGTAATCATTATTCTAGGTAAACAATAAAGAAACTAAGTGGATGCTGCAATGGTAAAAAGTAATCTTGATCTTTATTTCCATTCATACTTGTGTCCAAGTACAAGATGCTCGAATAAAGACTTTGTACAATCACTCAACACTACGTTGCAGGTATACACTCTATCACTAAGCTATGAAAATAAACTAGAAGAGTTTTGATAAGGTTGGAATGAAATTGTTGTTTGGATCATGTGCTTAAGTGTTATATTTATAGACATTCACATGTTTGTGATATTGGATATCTAATATCGTAGCTTGTACCCTGATATCAAGTACATGATATCACATCTCTAATATCGAATGCCTGATATCATAGCCTTGAAAAAATTCAATTTCTAAACATATATTTCTTTTCTTTTATTTTAAAATTTCTATTTTTTATATACAAAAATGTTTTTTAAGGATTTATATGTATATTTTAAGAAGATAGATATATTTGTGAGCCATTATGACATGATGTTGAAGGAATAAATCCATGGCCTATTAGCTTTAAGCTTTCTATTTGAAGTTTATGGTTTAGTTTACAATAGATATGTAATGTTTATTTTACATAGCATTTCAAAACATATAGTTTATTATTATGAACATGTACAATTAAGTTAAAGTAAAATATTACTTTTAAAATTTCAATCTATTTCATTTTTACTTGAGAAAGCATACTTAGATACATGATTATAAGTATAGTAGTACCCATCTTCATTCTTAAGCCTTTAATAGAAATATTGTAATTTGAGCTTTTATTTCTTTGTTGTAAGCCTAAGCATAGCCAAGGCATTAATTTTCCAATATTATGTGATATTCCACTATGCAATTCATTTTTCTTTTAAGTTGATATGCACTAGCTATGACATTTCAACTACATTATAGAATATGACCACCAAAGTTTGAATCCTCTACCTTCAAACCTTGCAAATTTGTTAAAGGGCAAAATTCTCTTAGTAAAGCTTCCATATGTTGAGATGTTACTTTTAAGGTAAGCCAAATTGCCTAGGTTTTATAGGGACTTTGGTAGTTTATTACTAGATACATTCATATAACTTAACTGTAACATTACATTAGTGCACTAAAATAATGAACTTTGATTACTAATACTTGACATTAAGTTTATAAGTTATTTCAATTAGCACAATTTAGGTGAGTTGTCAAAGATTTTCACATTGAGTTATCTCATCATAATTTAGTATGGATTTCCAAACTATGAAGATATCTCAAATATTATAAAAATTATTTTAAACAAATGCAACCCAAAGGAGGATCCTATGACATCAACTCAACCTCAAAGGCAATACCATAAAACAACATGTAGGTAGTAGAAAATTTTAATGAGATATGATTCTCATAACTTAACCTCAAAAATATCATTTTTAAATTTAGTTCACAAAGAAAGAAAGATTTATAATTGTTCCCATAATCTATCAAGTGTGCTTAATAAGAACTGAATGTTGAATTCAAATATCCTTTAAATTTAGTTCTAGGGTATGCACCTAAATGAATATGATTCTAGAACTATATGTCATGCATGTTACTATAATAGGAAGTAATATTATACATGTAGTAAGATAAAATGCATTCAACTAAAGTGCATATGATAAGTAATGCATCCTATATGCATCTATACATACTTATTAATAACTATAACTAATTAAGTTACTGATCAACCAAGTGTGCATATGAAACACCGGTATAAAAGTGTTTGATGTAGAATGTATTGAAGCTTCAAGAAAACTTGATACCTTGTAGGTCAATTATTTTGTAAAAACTAGGGCCTATTGTATCCATAACTTGATATGGTCATGACTACATTGGTGAGAACTTACTTTGAGGACCATTTTTTCTAGAATATCTATATCTTTTTAGAACTAGGTCACCTATTTAAAAGGATCTAAAAGAAAACTTTTATCAAATTACTTTTTAATGATTTCTTGATGATTTGATAGATTCTCTACTCATTTTAAACATTTAGATTCAACATTCCAAAGGTCATAGGATCTAGTAATAAGATTCTCATTTGAACTCTGATAATCTAAGAAAAAGTTATACATGGAAATTTTTAACTTATTGAAATATGAAAAGTAGGCTTTTTGATCATTGTAAATATTATAATCATTATAGAATGGATCATTAGTGGGTTATATCATAATTATTTTATTAGCATTTTTATCTTTGGTATTTGGACAAGGATCATCAAAGAGGAAGATATTCCCATCATGTTTAAGCAAAGGCAAGGTATCATCATATAGCTCTAAAATTATTTTATAGGAGGGAATGATAGTATGAATGTATGGATTTATCTAGAGCATAGCATCTCTTATTTTATATTTTTTTAAGAACAAGATTAATAAATCCAGTGAAATCTAAACTTTGATTTGTTGATGTAACATGAGTTTCTTCTAGGTTTGTGATCATATAACGATGGAAGGATTCTCTCGAAATCTTCACATGTTTAGATCCTCTATTAATTGGAAGAAGAGGCTCCAAAAATTTAGATCTAAAGACACTTTCAAACTAAGTACCAAAAGTATGTGATGAAAGCATGTCATAGCTTAGCTTCATATCCACTACTAAGATATCCACATGACACTATAAATCTAGGTATTGTTTAAGATCTATATATATATATATATATATAGATATATATAAGTGATCACACTACATGACCACTTGATTCATCAAGTTCAATGACATTTTTTTGTTTTTGGAATCATTTGAGCTCCTAAGATTTTACAAACTTCAAAATACATTACATTAACTCTTAGCTTATGAGCCTATCAAACAATTTTGAATATTTTGTCCACACATAACAAGGGTAGTTAAGAAAGATGGTTGGTCCTTAGTATGGGGACTAAGCATGGAAATCTGAAGAATTCTAGCTCCATCTATAAGATAAATGTTTTTCATGTATGGGAGCCTTACCTTTATCTCTAGGTTCATTGATCAACCCATGTATGGCTTTTTTTACTTCTTTAAATTGCAATTTCTCATGCATGGATATGTTAGCCTAACTATTTTTAAATCTTCTATAAGTTCATAAGGTTTCATTTCATCCCTAGGCTTGGGTTGATTTTGGTTGTGAAAACTTTGGATTTGTAGTGAAGTTCTCTAGTTGTACTTGTGGTTGAGGTGTACTAATTTGATTATTATAGTTCTGCCAACTAGAAAGAACATATGTATTTCATTTTGCTTCATCCTCTGAAAACATCATTTGATATTCAACTAGATAATAGGTAGAAGCAAATATCATACAAAAATCCATTTCATAACATAGTGATTTGGCTTTAAATTCTCAAAGGTGTAAGATGGACACTAGGGTGTGTAGGATTTTGAATTCATGCATCAAATTCATAGCCTTGAAGGTGCATGACTCCTAATGTGAATGAATGTGGCCCTACTGGTAAGCTATAAGAAGAAGTCGTATTTCAAATCATAACTTCTTTTACAAGGGATGAGTGCCTTGACAGTTGAAGTTCACACATAAAATATGCACTTTTATGCATAAAATATGCAACTTTTTAGATGTTGCAAGACAAAAAAAAACACAATAAAAATTTAAAAAGGTGTGTAAGAAAAGTTAAAGAAATTCGACATGGAAATAATACTTGATTTTATTATGTGTCATTTCCACATCATGTTCTTTGATAAATTAAAAGCACAAGAGAAATTTAAATTGTCATGTCTTAAAAGAGTGAAGTAGACCTAAGTTGCTATTTAGTAGAAGATATTTGAGCAAGACGAATCTTGATGTTGATCTTGGTGAGTTTTTAGTTGATTTTTTGGTGTGCAACAGCAACAACAAAATTAAGCATAAACTAGTACCATGAATGCTTGTTGGAGCCTACTTGCCAAATCCTAGTTTCAATAATATTTTGCTACAAATTCATTGAAGACTTTAAGAACCCTTAATGAAGATCTTTGCAAATTTAGATCTTTTAGCCTATCTCTGTGTTTTGATCTATACATTCAAATATGTGCAAATTGGTCTAGTTGGTGTAAAGAATTCTTTCCATCCACTATGACCGGATTCCAAAGGTTACTTCATTTTCATTTTCTTGCTTATTTTAGTCTCTTGAAAATTTGAAGCTCCCCACCAATATATATATATATATATATGTTTGAGTAACTTTTACAATCTAAACATAGACACCATTTCTCTGGTTGGTGGCTCACCTTAACAACCCCCTCTAAACATAGACGCCGAAATGCCTAAAAATTTTAATTTACTGATGAACATTTTACTATCACAATAACTAAGAATAGTGCAACTACAACCAAAAGAGGAAAATGAAAAAGATTAAATTGCTTCTACAACTCTCTTTACAAAAATATAAACTTGCTATTTTATTTGATATGTTTAAGTTTATTGATGAAATTATAGATAGTGGAAGGAAGATAACTCTTTCAGAAAAGCTCAATTAATGCTTCATAAAATAAAGAAAAAGGAAAATGAAAAAAGTAAAAAAATACATGAATATAGAAAATTTGTTTTTTAAGATGTAGCACTTTATGTTACTTATCTATTCTTTATTGTTATATCTTTGATGTAAAACTCATTTTTATTCATTATAAATCTTACTTTTCAAAACCAATTTCTGTGTACTTTTTACAATCCTTGATTATCATCTAGGAAAACTATTGATTTAAATACTTTGATCTCCTAAGGTGGATTGTATTTTCATAAGTTTTGTCAATATATCGGTTATGATAATATTGGTTTGATAAAAGATGACTCTAGTTGGTATTTTTTATATCCCTTCATGTTCTATTTAGACAATCTAAGCATTGGTGAACAAATCATCAATCAAATATTTTCTAATTTAAGAAAACGAATAAAATAGCATTTTAAAACACCCTCAAACACAAAGTGGTTAGGCTGGTGGTGGTTCTTGGAGAGTGGTTTAATGGCACCAAAAGATAATGATTAAGGCCTATTCATTGACAATGTTGGATGCAATAATAACATCATGCATAAATAAAATTTAAACACTTTGTATAGTTACACAAATTAGGTTTTTAAGATTTTAAATAAAATAAAATTTCAATTTTGTTAAGCTTGTTACAAATTTGAACATACTGGAAACATGAAAATTGAACATCAAAGCAATAGCAAAAATGAAAGTCATAGATCACTACAGCGATGATGTTGCAGCACAGAATGGTGAGCTAGAGGAATGCACAATGGCAAGGCATAAGTCTTTGGAAGCAAGATTCATTTGAATGAAAGACAATGTCAAAAGAAAATGTAAATAAGTATTTGCAGACATTGAAAACAAGGCCTCATCGAAGCCGCACGAGATTGCCATGGCCTCAAGTACCTTTACTTGTGCTTCAAGATATTTTATGTATTTTATGGTCTAGTCTAGCATCCATGCCATATTGAGCCATGCACTTCCGAAAGGAACAATTTTTTTGATTACATGAAGCCTCTCTCTAATCTATAAATGATTTTGTTGTGTGACCATGCTTTGCAGCTCAATGAATGTGCAGATGGTAGATGAAATTAGAACTAGAGATGATTGTGAACAAGAAAAAAGAAGAAGAAAATTTTTCACAAGCTATTTCAATCATGTAATAGCATGTTGGAATTTCCATCCTCCTACACTTTTGAGAAGGACCTAAACATGGCGATAAAATTTCAAGAATTTGTGTTTCTGTAAAGTTAGGATTTCGAAGGGAAAAGGTTGGCAGCATCGATATTTATAGAGTAGTCAATGGATCCATGTCTAGAAAGGTGAAGTAGGATTGGTTGGTATCAGCAAAAAAAAAAACAGAAGAAAAAGCACGAAAAAGCTTTAAGAAAAGGTAAAGAAACTATAGTTACCTGGGGAAAGGTGAAACATGGTGAGCCACTAAGATGATGCGTATGGTGAGTCACTAAGATGCAGCAAAGCAACCTTTGCTTCACAAAAATGCTAAGACCTACTGAACAAGTCCTATTCTCTAGACTAGGCCATAAAACCCTCCCATTTTCCATTTTATCCAGGGCAATAAATGATCCTACATTTTGCCAAAAAATCCAAATCCCACGTATTCAAAATTTTTAGGTAAATGTAATGGTAATATACTACGTTTTTCCAGCAAATCCAAATCTTGTGTATCAAACATTTTTAGGCAAATGTAATGGTAATATACTATGTTTTGCAAAAAAAAATCCAAATCCTGCCTATCAAACATTCTTAGGCAAATGTAATAGCAATATACTGTGTTTTGCCAACAAATTCAAACCCCACGTGATGAGTGACTAGGTACCCCTACGCCCAACCATACGAATACGAGCATTCATGCACAATCCAGTCGAACTCTGTGGACAAGCTAGTTGTGGTATCTAGATAGTTACACGTTGATCTCAGTTCGCTGTCTTTCCACTTGGACTAGTATTTGCTTTGTCACGTATGGTTTAGTCCAAAGTGAGGTATATGATGTGATCCTAAACTAATGCTACTCCTAGAGACAATGGAAGATAATATTGATTAAACTAGTGTGTAATAGGAAATGTAGTATAAGCTACCCTAAGTGCGATGAGCATCCGTTCCTTAATCATCTGTACACATCTTGGACCTCGNCGTGAATGCTGTAATGATGAAGTAATCTTAATGTTTATTTCCAATCATGTGCGCTTCCAAGTATATCACACTTGAATAAAGGTGTTGTACAATTACAAGCATCACACTGCGGGCATGCACTGGGAAAATAATCTAACTTCTACAGAAACAAAATGTAAGAGCTTCACTACAACTAACTTGAAGCTACCTAAATGAGGCGGACAGCCCTCTTATTTATAGGCTAGGATAGGTGGCTACGTAAACAGGGCCACGTCGATGCAGGAAGGCTACGTCAATGGGGCCGCGTCGACATGGCCGTGTATACAGGGCCCCGTATACGTGGCCTAGTCGACGCATCGACTATATAGCACTTCATCACCACGTATCAAATATTTTTAGGCAAATGTAACTAAAATGGTTGCAAGCAATAGGTTCAAAAAAATTATTGAATTCTATTATAGTTTAGAAAAGTTAATGTTTTAACAAAACATAATGTTCCAACAAAACATGTTGGATTCCATTATAGTTACAAAAAAATTAATGTTCAAAAAACATGTATTGTATCCTGCCATCCTGCCAAGTCCCCAAACATGTTGGATTCCGTTATAGTTACAAAAAAATTAATGTTCAAAAAACATGTATTATAGCTTGCCAGGTCCTCTTTCTTTCTTTAGTTTCCTACATCGACCACAAAACAACCCAATTATTAAACAATCAAATCATTAAATTGTTTTGGTATAGAGCAGAGTTTTGAGAAAATGTTGGTATATGCTCAAAAGCCTAACCTCTTTGAGAGGCTACTGGAAGGCACAAACCTAAGTCTCTAATTTAAAGAATCGAACATAGAATGGAATCATTAGGCCAAAACCAATCATCATACCAAAGAGTATTATTATGCAACTTAGGAACACCAAAGTTGGAGAGAACATGCTCAATGTGCTGGTAAATAAGAGTATCTCATCTTTAAAACCCCTAAAAGTATTAAATGCCTTACATTTTAATTTAAAAACCTTTAATATAATATCTAGAAACCAAAAGCCTAGAAGGAGATGAGATTTTATTACATCCTCCACATACGTTTCTCTACAGACAATAAATATACATTCAATTGGGTATGTAACAACACATTTTACCTTTCCTTGAAAAACTCACTTCAGATTTAAATATTGAATATCTTCAAAAACATTTTACTACATGAAAAACTTACTATTTTCTTGCCCAAACCCCACAATGGAGACTCCTGGATGTGATACATAGATAGCTAGAAATCCACTAAAATGAAGACAAACATTGGAATCATATTTTATGTATATATATCTATTTGCCATTTCTAGTTCCCCAAATCCCACAAGATACTTGTAGAGGACACCAAAATCACATCCTCCTACCAAAAATCCAACAACCAAAGCCTTAACAAAGCCCAAAGTTGCAAGATGACCCCAAGTTACCTCTAACAAGAAAAACGCTTTTCACACCCCCTAGGATGAAAGCTAAAAAAAAAACCAAAATAAGCAATTCAAAAGAGATACCACTTAAGACAAAGTAATATTATTGGTAAAGCCTAGTTCTCAACATTGAAGTTGAACATTACTAGCAATAGAGCATTTCATACCATAGTCAAGTTTAGTGTAGTTGGTGTTTTGATACCAGGCATCTAAACGACATTTCGAAATGAAGAAAATAATCTTAAATAAAAGGATTTTCCAAGCTTTTTAAAGGTGTTGCTTAACATAGTCATCTTTGAAGATACATAGAGGGAAACCGACATAATGGTTACGAATAAAAATTAACACCACTTCCAAATTTGTTGAGAGAACAATAAATCCCAAAAGACATGCACAAAAGAGTCATCATCTTGACAAATGGTGCATTTAGGGCAATCAACTCCTAAGAAGTGAAGCCTATGTCCAATGGGAAAACCTTGATGAATCAAGGACTATAAAAAGAAAAGGTGCTTAGGTTGGGCCTTGGAAGTCTAAACACGATGAAAAATATCTTTCCAATGGTGATCCTTAAGATGCACACTATGTCTTCTATTTAAAGTGGAGAGTTGGAATTCTTGCACATGTAATCAAAATTTGGCTTTAGAAAGGTGTAAAGAATGTAGAGGGGAACCATCAGACCAAAACCAATCATCATACCAAAGAGTATTATTATGCAACTTAGGAACACCAAAGTTGGAGAGAACATGCTCAATGTGCTGGTAAATAAGAGTATCTTGTCTTTGAAACCCCTAAAAATATTGAACACCATATATTTTAATTAAGAAAACTTTAATATAATATCTAGAAACCAAAAGCCTAGAAGGAGAAGAGATTTTATTACATCCTCCACATACGTTTCTCTATAGAAAATAAATGTACATACAATTGGGTATGTAACAACACATTTTACCTTTCCTTGAAAAACTCATTTCAAATTTAAATACTGAATATCTTTGAAAAATTTTTACTACATGCAAAACTTACTATTTTCTTACCCAAACCCCACAATGGAGACTCCTAGATGTGATATATAGATAGCCAGAAATCCACTGAAATCAAGGCAAACACTAGAATCATATTTTATGTATCTATATCTATTCGCCATTTCTAGTTGCCCAAATCCCACAAGATACTTGTAGAGGACACCAAAATCACATCCTCCTACTAAAAATCCAACAACCAAATCCTTAACAGAGCTCAAAGGTGAGCTGCAAACTGGAGAAGAAAACCTTAAAACCAAAGCATTAACAGAGCCCAAAGTTACAAGATGACCCCCAATCACCTGCAACAAGACAAAAGCTTTTCACATCCCATGGGAAGAAAGCTAAGGAAAAAAAACCAAAACAAGCAAATTCAAAAGAGATACCACTTAATACAATAATATTATTGGTAAAGCCTAGTTCTCGACATTGAAGTTGAACATTACTAGCAATAGAGCATTTCATACCATAGTCAAGTTCAACGTAGTTGGTGTTTTGATACCAGGCATCTAGACAACATTTCCAAATAAAGAAAATAATCTCAAATAAAAGGATTTTCTAAGCTTTTTGAAGGTTTTTCTTAACACAGTCATCTTTGAAGAAACATAGAGGGAAACCAACATAATGGTTATGAATAAAAACTTGGAGAGATTGACACCACTTCCAAATTTGTCAAGAGAATGAGCAATCCCAAAAGACATGCACAAAAGAGTCATCAGCTTGACAAATGGTGCATTTAGGGTAATCAACTCTTAAGAAGTGAAGCCTATGTCCAATGGGAAAACCTTGATGAATCAAGGATCAGAAAAAAAAAGGTGCTTAGGTTGAGCCTTGGAAGTCTAAACACGATGAAAAATAGCTTCCAATGGTGATCCTCAAGATGCACACTCCATCTTCAATTTAAAGTGGAGAGTTGGAATTCTTGCACATGAAACCAAAAATTGGCTTTAAAAAGGTGTAAAGAACATAGAGGGGAATCATCAAGCCAAAACCAATCATCATACCAAAGAGTATTATTATGCAACTTAGGAACACCAAAGTTGGAGAGAACATGCTCAATGTGCTAGTAAATAAGAGTATCTTGTCTTTGAAACCCCTAAAAGTATTGAACACCTTACATTTTAATTTAAAAACCTTTAATATAATATATAGAAACCAAAAGCCTAGAAGGAGAAGAGATTTTATTACATCCTTCACATACATTTCTCTACAGACAATAAATGTACATTCAATTGAAAATGTAACAACACATTTTACCTTTACTTGAAAAACTCATTTTACATTTAAATACTGAATATATTCGAAAACGTTTTACTACATGCAAAACTTACTATTTTCTTACCCAAACCCCACAATGGAGACTCCTAGATGTGATAAATAGATAGCCAAAAATCCACTGAAATGAAGGGAAACACTAGAATTATATTTTATGTATCTATATCTATATGCCATTTCTAGTTTCCCAAATCCAACAAGATACTTGTAGAGGACATCAAAATCACATCCTCCTACCAAAAACCCAACAACCCTGGTCCTAGTTATTAGTGCAGAAACTAGCAATTATTTGTGTGCTTACAGTGTTCATTCTACTGAAAGAAAATGCACGAACATCATTCCTTGTGCAACGTCACGATGTTCAATGGCTCCAATCCAGAAGCGGATCTCAAAAGCTGATTCTAGTCATGGCGTCATCGCTCATCGCTCCAACATGCCAGGATGTTCCCAAAATCCAAGTCAAGAACATAGATCTTCAAATGCAAATGCAGCAAATGGCGGTAAGAAGCCTAGTGAAGTAGCATGCTATGAAACTCTTGTAGGCCCAACTTGTGCAGAGCTCGAACCGTGGTGAACCTGAGCTAAAAAAGCTTGTCTTATACGAGCCAGTAGAGGCGTTCCTCATGCCAGACTAGCATTATTACAAACTAGGGTTGGGCCTTTGCGTCTATGGAACATAGAACCAGTAGCCGCTTGCACAGTTCTTCTAGATAACATTCTTCACAGCACACCACTTTTGCTACGTTAGCACTGCAATGTTCGAAGTTTCAACGTTAATCATCGACTGTGAAACTGAAACTGATTCTTTGTTATGGCTCCATGTCCAAAGGGATTTTTCCGAAAAATCAACTTCTGTAACTTAATTGGAAATTGGAAATTTCTATTTCTTCATGATCGACGTTAACTAGTTTTTGTTGACGCCAACCTCACCCATGCTAGGCATAGGACCTTGACCAACAGTAACTAGTACTTTATTTTATTTATAATCCAAGCATTACTAAATTTAAGCATCAAATAATTAAGAAAAGTACCACCATAAATATAGGTAAGTGTTAGATGACAACCCTCCCATGCTTGTCTGGAGCCATGTTTGAACAAGTTTAATATCACAAAAAACTCAAAAAATAAAAAAAAATAAAAAATAAAAAATCTCAACATAAACCATAAAACTTAAGGCTTATTTTTTTATTTCAATTTTACTACGTTGCGGTTGACATGGCAAAGACAGTTGGCGGTTTAGGATTAGGGTTTCTTCGGCAGGGCCGCTACAAAGAGGGGCAGGAATTGGCAACAAGAGGAGGCACTGGTGGCCAATCTTTCTTTTGGAAATGGTAGCGGCTGGCAGCGCATGTCCATCAGTAGCCACTGTTTTATTTTGTTCTTCTGTTTTCCTTTTGTTACTGTGAGTGGCGCACATCTGACAGCAACGCACTTGCAGACAGTAGCCTTCTCTCTGGACGCTGGGGTAACGGCAGACGCCTGTGATCACAAATAACGTGACGGATAGCTGCAACCACACCCGCATCTCAGCGACATACAACAATATCAAAAACGTTTGGCATTTCCAATTACAGATATTTAATATTTTCAGCATTTCCAAACATGTTACCGGTACATTGTGCCGTATATCACTTTATGCACTAATTTTAAACCTTTTTTTTTTAATTCTTAAACTTTCATTGGTTTATAATTCAAACCAGTAACATTCCTTGTTTTTCTGCTTTCAGATCCACAAATCCTTAAATACTAAGCAATTTTCAACTTGTAAACCATTTTCAATCGGGAAATTCCCTATGATCCCTGTTGCATTGTTCTGTTTCGTTGTGTTGCCCTTAGAAGTATAGTTTTCTTGTCTGCATTTGCAACACAGTAGTAAGTATAAGTTTATGCTTACGTGTAATCTTCTTGTTAAAATTTGGTAACTACGTCTACTGCCAACGATGTGGCCTTTTCTAATGTAGTTTAAACTGTATAAGCATTTTAATTCCAAATTACTTTGAAATAGTTAAGCTTCATTATTATTATTATTATTATTGTCACATGGCCCTTTCCAACTGAGACTGTTCCTAAGTTTCCGTACCCATACGAGAGGCACCTTGGGCTATAGTCTCCTAAAACGAGTTTTCACAGGTGTTCGCGTGTCCAAAATTTACACATCAACACCTTTTTGGCGCTAGAAGGAGGGCAATTTCTCAACCTTTTCTTTAGTTTCCTTTTATGTTTCCTTTTTTTAGAAAAAAAATTATTATCATTTTTTTTACTATTTGTTTTATTTTTGCCTCCCTATTTTTAGTTTTATTGCTTTATTTTAGTTTCATTTTCAAATCTCCAAACTTATATTCTAGCAAACCTTTTTTTATTTTTCTTTTTTGTTTTTCTAAAATTTAATTGACGTGATTTAAATTATTTTCCTTTTAATTTACTTTTTGAAATTTTGTAATTTCAATTTTACTTTTAAAAATAATAATAAAACAAAATAAAAAATAAAAAAAATAAAAAAATACAGCATTCAAATGTTTTTTTTTCATTTTCTTTAATTTTCATAGTTTNCCCCAGCTCCCTTAGTAAGAAACCCTTTTAACTTTCATAATCACCATGACATTCTAAAATCCCTTCAAAACATAAATCTATTCTTCGATCCTACAACCCTTACAAATGATGCTCGCCAACACATACAATGTTTTGAAACCTTACTAGGGATCCATAACATTATACATAATGATGTGGCATGTAGGGTGTTTGTAACAACATTTAAGACCAAAGCAACCCAATGGTTCTTAATGCTTTCTGATGCCTCTATTAACACATGACAAGAATTTAAAAACAAGTTTTTGAATCAATTTGACAAATTTACTAGCCCTGCTATCACATCAAGCAACTTTATGAGCCTAAGAAAACTACCTAGGGAAAATGTTAGGGATTATAACCTTAGATTCCTTCATCAACTAGCCTATGTGCCAAATGAGATACAACCACAACCAGATGGTATCCTCAACTTCTATCTCTCTACTATTGATCCATTCTTCGCTTATGCTATCAAATCTAATCCTAACATAATAGAAATACAAGGTATAATGTCAAAAGCTATGGAATTAGAGCAGATAACCCTTATGAACAGTATCCAGACCCAATTTTGGATGGTGAGTGTTAGTAACCCTATGCAATTAAACCCACTCCTACCAACTTTTCAAATTTCTAATGTTATGCCTCAAGCTATTTCTCCCTTTCAATCAACTCAACCTTTAAATAATTACTCA